>LPNX010832707.1:1961-65408 GCA_001517045.1 Pseudotsuga menziesii | reverse complement strand
TGGTTCATATAGGTTTGTTTAGTTGGTGTTTTATCGATTTTTTTCAATCCTCCATGAATTCACGGAGGATTGAAAAAAATCAGGCAGCATTTCGGCTTGTCCGAGACACATTTCAAAAATAAACCGGTGGCATAAACCCTACCGGTTGACATAATTTATATATATATATATATAACAAATTAACAAAAAAAATCAATTTAACTACAAATTTTCAAAAATCCGACAGCATTTCTGCTTGTCGGTACACATTTTAAACATGAAAATTATAAAAACATAAATTTATTAAATTTGCAAACAAAATTATAAAAACATACATTTATCAAATTTTATAAATTTATAAAAAAAAAAATTTAATTCCATTTAAATTGAAAAACAATTTAAATTGTTACCTCTTTGCTCCGACATTGTGACGAGGTTGGGTTTCTTTCGGGCGACGGTCGCTGTTCCTCGGTTGAGTTCGCTATTCCTAGGTCGAGCTCTGTCTCTCAGTCGAGCGATTGAAAATGACAATTGGGGCCCCCGCGGCCCCTTTTTATAATTTTTTTTGAAAAAGGTACCTCGGCCGAGGTCCATACCTCAGTCGAGGTTTTAATACCTCGACCGAGGGTTAATAAATACCTCGACCGAGGGCTGAAAAAAACCTCGGTCGAGGGCTTTATAAAACCTTGGTCGAGGTGTTAATACCTCGGTCGAGGGTTTAACAAGCCCTTGACCGAGGTACGTTTTTTTGTTTTTGGCAAGATGCGCTTGCCAAAAAGTGTTACCCAGGTCCGTGGATTCACCCATAATTCACTATAGATTGAACTCTCAATTCTTCCCTCCCTTGATCACCTCAACAATGGATCTAAAACATGGTATCTCACAATTACAATTCTTCTTCTATTTATAGGCTTGCCCCTTTACATTCATGGTCCACTTCTAACTAAATCCTAACTGATTTTCTAACTAATGACCAATATCCACAAAATATGGTCCAAAAGTACAAAAGGTGACACAAAATATTCAAAAGTAGTCCATCTTTTTCCTTGCACGCTATCCTTGTTTTGCACAGTGTCTTCTGAGCTTGCGCAGCATCCGCTATGCTGCACAACTTACCCCAACCCCTTGCCAAAAGGCCCCCAAAAGAGTCTTGTGGATCGTCCTTGAACCATGTCAGGTGGACCTGGTATACGCAGTAACCTTGGAGTGTTGACACTGCTCACAGACAGTGGTGTGTCATTTACCTGGAGCTTGTCTAACTATGCAATTTGCTACAACTACCTCCTCTGAGGTCAACTGCTTCTTACCTCGGCACACCGCTCCAACCTCATGTCTCGCAGAATTGTCTTGCTACTCTGACCACAAAAACTTGTCGTTGAACTACTTCGGGCTCACTGTCACTATCTGGGTGGCTTCCTGCTATATGGAAACTATCTACAATTGCAAATTTTGATGCCTACGTGCCTCTTGGAAAGCCATTCCAATTTCCATAACCTTGCCGTTCTTTGCATTCAGGCTCATCTTGTGCTTCTTGAAGTCTATATGATTCCCTATTCCTACAGACTTAGTCAAGTGGGGCAAGAACTCTGGCCGCTTTTGGATTCCTCATAGGTGTCTTAGTCTGTGCCCCAGACTGACTGGGATAAATATAGACAAGGATGACCTTGCCAGGCGTTTCTGTCTTGGACAGGCTAGCCCGCATACTTGCAACTTATTTTGCAATTTCAACTAGTGAATCATTCTCACTCAAAGCCTCCCCCATATCAAGGGTGATCTGCATATCACCTTAAGTTTCTACTACCTTACGCAGTGGAGCTTCCTTCAACCACCCTGCTGATCACATCTGCAAATTCACCCAATGGTGTTTTGTTGGTGACCGACCATCTACTTATAACACTAACATCAGTTGGGATAACATTGTTATCATATTGGTTTATCATTATGACTAAATCATGCATTAATGATCTCACAATGCCATCGATTCTTCTAACATACCACTTGGATATGCTATCATTATACATGATGTCAATAAGTGTCGTTGTTCACCTACCTTGACAGTCCTCATTGAGTGATGATGTGACATTTAGTCACCGTCCTTCGATGGGAGGAATTTGTCTTCCTAACGGCACTATTAATTCTTCCTGTTGCTCAACCACTCCTTTTTGCGCAGTCACTTCTTTTTGCGCAGTCACTCCTTTGTGTGGCTCTACTTCCTTTTGCACGAACACTTTCTCCCGTGCAACCACCATCTCCTATGTGATCGCGTCCTCTTGGCGGGTCCCCTTTCTCTTGGCGCAAAATTTCATCTTAGCATAGTGCTAGCATCGATGCACGGTGCTGTCTTGGAACCATATTAACTACGCTTTATTTAGTGCTGATTTATACTATGTTGCAACCCTAAAGCTGGCACAGTAGAGCTTCCTAACTACAATGTTGACTCCCCTACTTGCGCATCCACTCTCTCTCCTGGTGTGCCCTTCCTCTGACTATCTATTTATATTTTTTTTTCCATTGCACAGTGCCTTAATAACTATGTGATTATGGCCTTGTCCTGTAGGGATTCAAGCGGCTACCATTCACTATTTTGGCAGCATCGCTCCATCTAATTGTTGCAGTTGAATTGCCCCCCCAAAAGTAATTGAATTTATAAGAAATGGACCAAGCCAATGCATCTACAACTTACCTGGATGCTTCAGGAACTTGCTGTCATATAACAACACCAAATATCGTTACTAAAACTGCTTGTTTTTTATATGGCTATGATTCCAATCCTTCTGTCGATCCTTCTCAATGCGCTGATGGAATCCTGAAATAATGCGGTCCTCTTCAAGCTATATCAACTATGCCACATGATTTTCTAGCGCTGCTTCATCATCCATTCCTATCGCGGCGTCAATGCGTAGACTGGGAACAATGTATTCCATAGGCATGACTTCCTCTTGCATATATACCAATTTGAATGGTTTTTGTCTCGTAAGTCTCTTGGAGGTGGTGTGATATGCCCACAACACTGCTTGAATCTTCAAATACCAGTTATCTTGGTTAGTGTTACATACCTTTGTGATTGCATGTTCCAATATCTTGTTGAATGCTTCTACAGTCCCATTCACCTGTGAATGATATGGTGTACTTTTCTTATGCTGGATCTACAATTCTTTTGTCAGTGCTCTGACTGTGTGGTTGATAAAATGGATACCTTGGTTGCTCATCAATATCCTTGGGCATCCAAACCTTGTCACAATGTTGTCAAGCAAAAATCTTGTTGCTATTGTAGCAGTACATTCCATGACTAGTGCAGCTTCTTCCCATCGCATCAAGTAGTATGTTGTTGTGATTATGTGCCCCGCCCCAGTTCTCTTCCCAGGTGGGTTGATTGAACCTACAAAATCCACGACCCATTTATCAAAAGGTTTCAAAGTTACCCATGGTACTAGCGGCATCTCATCTCGCTGCGATGGTTTTCCAGTAAGTTGACAGACATCGCAGCTCCACACATAATATGTCGCATCATTATATAGAGTGGGTCACGATAGTCCTACGTGAAGCACCTTTCTTGTAGTAGCACGACTTCCATAGTGTCCCCTAGAAACTACTGCATGCGGTTCTTATAATATTTCTCCTTTCTCGTGGGGTAGGACACATCGCTGCAAGATTTCATCAGGTCCCAACTTATACGAGTTCCCAACAATTAACTAAAAATCAAAAGCTTTAATCACCAGTTGCTTCTTTTGACTTGTTGATAATTCTTCAGGTGTGACGCTTGTCACCAAAAACTGAATGATTGGAGCATAGTAATCATCTTCCATGTCGAATATTAATAGCTGTGCATTAGGCAGTCCTTCGTCAATATCGGTAGGCTCTTCACTTGTCTCGATTCTGGACAAATGATCAGGGCCAACATTTGAGCGACTCGACTTCACCACGATTTCAAAATGAAAATCCTAGAAGAGAAGTAGCCAGGGAAATATATTCCCCCCCAACAAAGGCTTATTGACCAGATACTTCAAAGTAGAGTGGTAAGTAAGCATCTTGAAGTGGCCACCTAAAAGGTAATGCCTGAATTTATGTAGTGCATAGACCATCACCAGATCTTCCCATTCTGTGGTCGTATAGTTCCTCTCATCAAATGATAGATTCTAACTAGCAAAATCGATCGGGTGATCCAGATCTCCTTCACCCGGCTGCGCGAGCACTACTCCTAGTACAATAGGAGATGCATCAACATGGACATGGAACTCCTTGTTCCAATCCGGAAATACAAGTATTGGTGTCGAGGCCATCTTGGCCTTCAGCATTTCAAAGCTACCTTAACATTTTTGGCTCCATACAAATACAACATCTTTCTTCAATAATTTCTCCATAGGGCAGTAATCGCAGCTCATCCTCTAATGAATTTGCGATAATACCCAGTGTGCCCCAGCATCGCCGTGAGCATGTTTACATTAGTTGGTGGTGGAAATCTCAAAATCAGAGCTATCTTCGCAGGATCAACCAATAATCCTTTCTTACACACAATGTGACCCAACAATATCACAAATGGTGCGCAAAAAATGCACTTCTTGGAGTTCAGCACGATCTAATGTTGTCAACACCTTTCTAGAATCAGGAGAAGGTTTTCCAAATGGTCCTTGATTAGGGCATACATTTTCCAATCATCCATATATACCTGTAGCAAATTCTGAATGAAGTCCTTGAATTCTGCAAGAACTACTGGGGAAAATATTGCAGGTGCATTCATTAGCCCAAATGACATCACTGTGTATTGGAAGAAGCCCCATTCTGTAACAAATGTTGTTTTATGTCAATATTCCTTTAAGATTCTAATCTGGTGATAACTAGAAAATCCATCTATAAAATAGTACATTTCCTGACCACATACCCCGTCAAGTACTTCATCTGTAAATGGTGTTGGAAATGGATCATGCATACAAGAATCGTTTAGTTTTCTAAGGTCGACACAGATTTGAACTTCACCAGTTTTCTTGTCTTGGACCACCATCAGACTAATCCATTCTGATTCTTCTACAAGCTCAATGATTTCGGCATCCAACATCCATTCAAGTTCAGCCTTGACTCTTTCTTTGTATTGCGGATTCAAGCGATACGACCTTGGTCACACCGGTTTTGTGTTTGGCTTTAGCGGGATTTTCATTTCCCCTAGATCACCCAGTATTGCCTTCATTTCTGCGAACTTGGTTGGAAATAGATCTTGAAATTCATGCAACAAATCTATGATCTTTGCCATAGTCTCCTCATCCCAATAGTCCCCAACACTTGCGAATTTTTGGTTCTCCTCTGTCCCAATGTTAACTTTTAGGATCTATAGCGTCTGATTCATGGGATCAGTCAGTATATCAGGTGCTGCAACATCCCTACTCCCTTCCATCTCTACAATATTGATATTTCATAGCTCATCATCATCTTCATCTTCTCCATATAGATTATAGCATTCCATCATCGACTGCATGTGGCAATGCGCATATGGGTCCACGGGATATGCGACTGGTACAACTTTTAAAACAACATCTTGAATGATCTGAAGTGCATTGTTGACATCAAAATTAGATTCTACGAAACTAACAGTATGCACAAAGAAAACCGTTAGCTCTTCCCAAGTGGTTATTTCTCTGCGCAACTCAGCTGATACATACTAGGATCTCGACATTTCATCCAAGGTATGAATAAAGGCATGGACCCATTCATCCTTTGGTCATGATGCCCACAATGTTTGACATTCCATCAAATGGTAGCTAGGGTCATGTCACCCATCATACCTCCCATCGTGATTCACCTCTGTGTTTCCAAAGTGAACTTTCATCAATCGTCGACACTATGCCCATCCATTAATTGTATTTTTATGAGTCGCCCACCAGCATGCTGGAGTGGCCCTTAGTGCTTCCTCCAGTGCCAACAATTGATGTGGTTCTGATACCTTTTCTTCAATCACCTTTAAGAATGCAAACAATTCAGGTAACCTTTCATATATTGGAATTTCGACAATCTCAGTCGCAACATGGCACAACGACTATGTAATCAGACCACACTTCCTAAAGGACACATCATGCATGCAGTTTTTCTAGTTATCTAGTGCATCGTCAGAATCAGAGGACGTAGAACTAGCATCGTGCCAACCGAGTTCTCCATCAGCGGTCAAGTGGATATGGTTTTTAGAGATGTTGTACGTGTGATCCTATCCCCAGACAACTTCATCCTTCACTTGTTCAATATATCTTCATCCTTCATTTGGATCCATAGGCGCGATGACTCTAATATATTGGTTTTCAAACATCATCATTCGCTTCTTAAAGTTAATCAATGTCATACTATCATCGGCCCACCCAATCCCCAATAGTGTGGGATAGGAGAATTCACCATAAACAACTTCAATTATATCAAAATCAACACGGGTCTTCATACCTTCAACATCTACGACCAGGTTAGATACACATCCAATTGGTTGCACCTTAACCTGATTAGCTAATCGCAGCTGCACAGGGTACCAACCCAACGTCGGGCTTCCCATTTTTTGTAGGTCTGCTTCATCAGGATGTTCACATCTGACCCTATATCCAGAATGATTGAGTCCACTGTACAGTCCCCAATCTGGATATTCATGTGCATCTCCTTGCCTGTATTTTTCTTGTGTAAATAATTTACTGAGGAATCCTTTTGTTCCTTACCCAAGTGGTGTAACATATTTTCAATCTCGGCTAGAGCATCGGGATCGTGTGCCAAGGATAAATAACTCTCAAAGAAGTGCTGCAAGGCACCATGCTGTCGTGATGGTCCTACCTCTAGTGAGGAATCAAAAGCAGAAGGCATTTCATAGATAGGTGACTTACCATGATTTCTTTCGCTCGCATCCCAGGCTCCAAATAATGTCTCATTTTTTGTTGCGATATCAAACAACGCCTTCTTCTGTCCAACCAATCAAATCTGCGGGTGGGGCCCATCTTCTCATGTTGTGGATCCTACGTGGGTGACAATGGAAACATCAACATCTGTTGTTCTGGGATCTGTTGAGATCATCAAAACTGTCAGCCATTGATTCTGGTTCATTGGTAGATTCTGATTCAACGGTGGATTCTGGTTCAACAAAGGGTTCATAGGTTGATTCACGGTCTGATTCTAGAGTGGAACTTGATTTTGGGCCTAATTCTGCAACTAGTTCTGATTTTGTAACTTATTTTGGTTCTTCAACTGATTCTGATTTTGTAGCCGAGGAACATTCCTAGCCTGCCATCTTGTGATCAGCTGCAGGTAGTTTTCAACAATATGATCAATCACCATGTAGTATGTACATGAGCACTGCAAGTGTGGGCAGTCGCTCTGGTAATGCCCAAATACCCCACAATTGTAACATTGGACAGTTCCGTGACCTCGTCCTCCTCCTCTTCCTCAGAATCCTCCACGAAATACTCCTTGCTACTGATACTGCAGCTGAGCCATCTGTTGCAGTGGGGGAATCAACTGCTGATGAACGTAGTGCAAATATTTAGCATACTACAGCTGCGGCTGAGGTATCACCATTTGATTGTACTGCGGTTTTAGTGCAAACTATGGATGCGACTATGATGGTATAAATTGCATCTACAGAGGTGGTATATACTGTGGTTGTGGTCGAGAGGTTACCACTTGAGGCTCCAGTTGTGGGTGTTGTACTGCGTGATGATCTTCGCCCTTCACAAAGTATGAATCATATGTTCTTTCCTGAATCAGGTCGTATGCACGATAGTATTTATCCTCATGCCCCACCGATCTACAAAATGAACAATAAAGGTTGGATGGATTTGACACTATCTTCGGCATGTATCTACATTCTTCATGTCGATTTCCATAGAATTGACATATACGACACCATGGTACACTGCCACAACTCAGCGGGTTTAGCGCCCCATATAGAAGATAATTCCGAAAATTAGGGAAAGTATCTTTAGTGTGTCCATTTGCATGAAAACTAGTGCACCAAATTTTTCGCGATTCTCTTTCTCTTTCTCCATGTCTTGCAATTGCAGCGTCAAGTTTTCCAGTTGCACCTGAATCTGGTTCATGCTGACTACATTCTCCCTAACCGGTGAAGCTTCTAAATTCATTGCGATCTCTAGAGCCTCGCTCTAGGTCGCGATCTTTTGTTGCATCAGTGGTTTCCAGATATGAGGTACCAAAGCTACGATAAACCATTCTTTATGCTGAACATTGCTCATATCAAAACTGACTCATGCCATCAATGTCTTAAACCTTTGATCGAAGTCCCAAACCATCTCATTAGGAAACTACTTAATCTATTTTTACTCAGTAATGTATTGCGCCTTATATTTAGGATTCTGAAATTCTTCGATCATTCCCCTCTGAACTTCATCTAATGTTTTTGCAGGGGTCCTCGTAGGAACCTTTATAAATTTCATGTACCAAACTAGTGCACGACCCCGTAGGGTAGTCTCTGGTTGGCCCTTCTTGACATCATCATCCATGGCCTGTCTAATAGTCCATACTGCCTCATAGAGAAACCAATACTACTCGGGATGGTCGGTCCCATTCCTATGAAACAAAGGTAACTTTGTGTCATCTCCCTCCATCCTGTGCCATCTTCCTGCAGATGTTGACCCCTGTCGACTGGGTTTTGTTGGTTGAGGTTTGAGCCAACAAATGGTTCCTTTGTCGGGATCATTTGTTGGCTCAAACCTCAACCAACAAAACCCAGTCGATAGGGGTCCCACTATGTCAACACTCAACTCACCGCGATCTCCTTGAGCATTGGCCCATACATGTTTTACTCTGTCCGGTAACACCCGTAGAGTGGATGAGGTCTCACCCGAGATGTTCAAGGAAGAGATGATGGAACCAAGTTTCCATAGAAAGGAAGAGGATCATGGGCATCGACAGTTCATCAACTTATTTATTAGACATCTAGACATTTACATAACCATTCGCCATTCAGATCACATCATCCATTTATCACAGATATATTCATGCTAATTGTAGAAACAGATCTAGACAGAGTATGTAATTCATAAGCATTACGCATCACATCATAGATCTAAATTTCATACATTCATCATAAGGTTGCAGGAACAAGAAGACAAGAATAGACAAAAGAATAACATTTCAGATCAACATCTCTCCCATCACATTAATTTCTGCGCAATCAACCACAGATCTGAAACCAATAATTCACTAGATCTTGAACTCTTAATTCTTCCCTCCCTTAATCACCTCAACACTAGATCTAAAACAATGTATCTGACAATTACAATTCTTATACTATTTATAGGATTGCGTCTTTAATTTCATGGTCCACTTCTAACTAAATCCTAACTAATGACCAATATCCACAAAATATGGTCCAAAAGTACAAAAAGTGACACAAAATATTCAAAATTAGTCAATATTCTACCTTGTGCACTATCCTTGTGTTGCGCAGTGTCTTCTGAGCTTGCACAACATCCGCGATGCTGCGCAAATTACCCCAACCCCTTGCCAGCATTAATTTTCCTGGCGAGATCCAATAGTGTGCACCTAAATCACTGAGACAACTTGCACACTCAAAGTCAGAGAGGGCCTGCACGATGGGGAAAGTGTGTAAATGATGTGTCCTCTCCCCATTGGATATCGCGCTCAAATATTGGAGGTATGAAAGTCACGTTTACGGAGCGCGATGGTTTATAAGGCTAATCAGCTTGGTCACAGATCAACGGCTCGGAGAGTCTCTGCCTAAGATCGACGGTGCGGAAAAGGACAACATGCGCATGAGATAAGTAGCTCTCCCGATTTGGGGAATCAGGTAAACCCTGTATTTTTCGACAGCCTAGATTAAAGGTAGAATCAGATCTACGGTGGAAAATATTTCCATTGATCCAACATGCATGGATAAATGAACATTACATATCTATGAAATTCGGTACGAGGCACGGGTTTCGACGGCTGAGATTTGACGATGTGGAAGATCTACGGCTGAGGTTTATTTCGCAAGTGGAAGATGTAAAGAATATTGAAGCTATTATAGGGGTCGTTGGAGGTGCCCTGAACCATCATTCACAATCAAGCGGGCCTGAGTTCCAGGTGTCTGCTTCTCCCATTTTTTCCCATCATGCACATCCCAGCATGCTTTCCTGTTTTTTTTGTGATCATGGTGAATATGCCAGATCATAATTCGTTTGGATTTGATGTGTGTGGGATTGATTCCCAATTTCGGTAAACTGAACTTGGCTCTATTTCAACGTTGGTCTCGAGAGCCCAGTACTCTATAAATGTAACCTCTACAGAAGAATAAAGGGTTGTACTTTCATTTTTTGAAGCCCTATGTGCTTGGTTTTTGTGGCTCAACAAATTTCTTGGAAGTGTTAATGAGAAATATTCTTCTGCATTTCTGAGATTCATCATGGTGTTCCATGTTCAGTTTGTTTTTCCTGTTTGCATCATTTTCATTTTTGTAAGTTTATGCTAATTCTTTCTAGTTGTATGTGAGGAATTCATTTTATTAAGTTCTCATTGCATCAAATATTGTATTTGTGATGTGTTCATGATGACTGTCATGGAATTCACCCCCAGTTAGGTGCTTTGTTTCAGTTATTAGCATTTATTATTGCTTCTGCTAAAGGTGGTGCAAGAGATTCATCCATAGATAGGTGCCTCTTGCTTCACTGGGCTCTTTCTCCTTTCTCCTACCACCACTTGAAGATATTTGACTGAATGTGACACCCGCTTTGCCTTAGATTACAAAGGAAAATCACCACTCATTATTGTTGTAAAACCCTTGAATGATTCAGGTTGTGACTCCATTACCCAATGGTGTTTAACATTTGTCTGTGTAACAATCTTTAAATTTCGAACAACCCTTTCCCTCAGAAATCTAAACTAATGAATGCTTGTTTAAAGCTAAATGTATATCTGAATGACCCTGTGACAAAGAAAGATCCCTCCCTGACCGTATAGGCTAGAATACAGTCTAAAGATTGGTTTGAAATCGTTACCTCGGTGAATCATCTATCACAACCATAGGAAAATTATTGGGTGATAACATATTGGCGTCATTTTCAGGGACTAATTTCTATTATCTATTAGGATTATTAATCCTCCCTTGTCCAATTTGGTCATATGTCTAAATCAGGATTCATGTCTAAATCGGGAGTCCATCCAGTCTGTTTTTAGTCACTAGCACCATTGGGTCCACTTGGCCTAATTGGGGCACATGTTTTAGTTACTAAAGTGTGGGGAACACTAATTGAGGCCTACCGCCACTGATTGCACTTGATTGCATCAGTTTAGGAGCATCCTATACCAATCCCTACAATTTAGGAGCCACTGGGAGTGTTGAAACCAACCAAGGTCAGTTCAGTTCAGTTGATGACTAGTCAAGCTAAGTTAGTAGTTAGTTACATTCAGTTCTAGTCCTCTACATTCAGTTAGTGCTAGGTTTACATGGTTGCATTCAAGAGGGGCGCATTTCTCACCTACCACAGTCAATTAGCCTTAGTCAACACTGAATGTAACACTTGAGTTGTGTTTTAGAACTCCGATGAACTATGGTTATGGTTTAGACAAGGTCAGTTAACTATTGAGTCCTCCGATAGTGATTTAGACAAGGTATTAGTTACCTATAGTCAAGTACAGTCTAATCAATTCGAATTTCCTCATGTGGATTCGAATTGCATATGGCTATTAAATCCATTTTACATCATTGTAATTATTATCTAATTACCTTTTTGATTAATGAAAGCATTCACAGCCGCAAGCCATTTTTGCACTATTTCATTCTTCAATTGCTGAGTAAATTGTGTGATCTATTTTGTGAGTTGTGTGTTTATCCACATATCTATGTGCTCAATTTATATGGTATCAGAGCCTCAGCAGACAAGATACCTCTCCTCCTCAGATCTCCAGCTGGATCATTTTTTTTAGCAAATTGCTCTTTCCAGTACTGCACCAGAAGCGGAGAATTTACCACTTAATATCGCAAGTTAGGAAATTGTTGATCAAGCTTGCTTGATCAACTATGCTGGGTGTGAAGGAAATTCCAAAAGTGCAGACTGTCGACCTTACTTTTTGTGTTTGATTGTGTGACAAGTTATCAGCTCTTCTTACAGCATTCGCTACAAGCAGCCCTTCTTCTCACTACATTCGCTACAGCAGCTTAGTCCTTCTTTCTGCATTCAAAATGGCTCATCTAGTAGAGCCTCTCACTCCCTTCAACTATCACCAGTGGAAGGAAGACATGGTGGTAATGCTCCACACCAAGCAGCTCTTCAGACTCATAGAAGAAACATAGGCAATACCAGCTTTAGATAATGACAAAGAAAAGTACTTGAACAAGCTTGATGAATCCCATGGAAACTTTCTCTCCTCGGTCTCTAGAAATCTCTGATTCCACATCCAAGTATTGAAGACTCCCAAGGAGGTTTGGGACAATCTTGCCTCCTTATTTGATAAGTAGGGTGAGATGATGATCCATCAGCTAGAAAACAATCTGATCACTCTTAATCCATCCAACTTCGAATCACTAAATGAATTCTTCACAAAGTTCAAGAACCTGATATATCAGTTGAAGCAATGCAAAGTGGATAAGGATGAAGATCAGCTCATCCTTTCCATTCTCACAAAGCTCAATGCATACTACTCAGTCTTTGTATCCACCTTCCAAACAGTAAGGCTCACTACTCCAAATTGGAATATGCCCACTCTTAATGCCTTCATCCAATCTCTTATTTCTGAGAATGATAAATTGATCCAAATGGGGATCATTCGATCTTCCAAAGATCTAGCTCTGGTTGCAAGAGGAGATAAGGTAGGGAATGACAAGGGGAAGCAAATATATGAGTCTCCTATGAAGAAAGAGTAGACAAAAGAGCCTTTAGGTTCGAAGAGAAGAAAGAAGAATGGCAAAGGAAAGGTCCTCTGCTCTTACTATGGAAGGGGCTTTCATTCAAAAAGCTCCTGTATGAGAGACAACTTGATGAAATGGATCTTCTTTTGAAGAAACATAACATTTATGTACTTGCTAGCGCAAGGAAGGATGACTCTGAAGAAGAAGATGAAGAATACCAAAGGAAAGGCCATGCACTAAAGGCTTGCTGCACATCAACACATGTCTTCCTCATTGATTTTGGAGCTTCCAACCATATGGCTGCATCCAGAGAATAATTCTCTTCTTTTCAGTCCTTTGATGGTCCTCATATTCAGATGGGCAATAACAGTAATGTCAAAACAAAAGGGAAGGGCTCTGTTAAGCTTGAACATGGAAGGTTCAAAGATTTGCTATTTGTTCCCTCCCTAGATTTAAACCTGTTATATGTCTATCAGATGACCCATACTGGATCTCCAAAGCGAGTGATCTTTGGTCCTGACTTAGTGGAGATCACATATATCTCTACTGGGAGCATCACAGTGAAGGGTGTTGCAAATCATGCTTCAAAAGCATATGAGTTCTCACATTTCATGCCTCCTTCAGAACCAGTTCACTCTCAGTAGCCACTTGCAAGGGAAGGTAAAATCATTGCATCTACTCTTTTACAGCTTCTACTATTATTGTAGATCCATCTTTTATCAGTTTATGAGATTGACATTCAGGCTGACTCAGATCTAGATTCAGTCCCTACTTCCAAACTAGAAGCTAGGAAGATGACTGGAAACTCACCTGACACTCAGAAAGGAAAGAACCTTGCGCTATGCCATGCAATCTTACCTCCTTCAGAGAGATGCAATGGACTCCCTGTAAGATGCTATATGGCAAGGGCTCAATCTTACTACATTCAGAAGAATGGATATGATCATCCACCTCTTCATCTTGCAAGAGACAAAGGTTACATTCCTCCTTCCTTCCATCATCATTTTTGGAGAAGAAGGAGAAGTCTACATGCCAGGCCCCATAATACTTGTGCACATCACACCATGCATGTTGCTTCACTACCTCATAGAGATGAAGATTGAAACAACATATTTTCAAGTTTTTCAAACTTGAGACCTGATTCTACCTACTTAGATAGAGGGGGGGATTTTTTCCCATGTGGTTTTTTCCCCAGCTCCTTGTATTAAGCAGTTACTTTATTTTACTTGATGTAATGGGTGACCTAAGGTCTTAGTTACCAGGGCCCACGGATTGTCCAAGTTAGCATTCAGGGGGGGTTTTAGGATTATTAACCTTCCCTTTTCCAATTTGGTCATATGTCTAAATCATGAGTCATGTCTAAATCGAGTCAATCCAGTCTATTTTTAGTCACTAGCACCATTGGGTCCACTTGGCCTAATTGTGGCACATGTTTCAGTTACTAAAGTGTGGGGAACACTAATTGAGGCCTACTGCCACTGATTGCACTTGATTGCATCTGTTTAGGAGCCTCCTAGACCAATCCCTACAATTTAGGAGCCACTGGGAGTGCCGAAACCAACCAAGGTCAGTTCAGTTCAGTTGATGACTAGTCAAGCTAAGTTAGGAGTCGGTTACATTCACTTCTAGTCCTCTACATTCAGTTAGCGCTGGGTTTACATGGATGCACTCACGAGGGGTCATTTCTCACCTACCACAGTCAGTTAGCTTATTCAATACTAAATGTAACACTTGAGTTGTGTTTTAGAACTCTGATGAACTCCGGTTATGGTTTAGACAAGGTCAGTTAACTATTGAGTCCTCCGATAGTGATTTAGACAAGGTCTTATTTACCTACAGTCAAGTAGAGTCTAATCAATTCGAATTTCCTCATGTGGATTCAAATTGCATATGGCTATTAAAGCCATTGTACATCATTGTAATTATTATCTAATTACATTTTTTATTAATGAAAGCATTCACAGCTCCAAGCCATTTTTGCACTGTTTCATTCTTCAATGGCTGAGTAAATTGTGTGATCTAATTTGTGAGTTGTGTGTTTTTCCACAGATCTATGTCCTCAATTTAATATTATCTCATCGGGGAAATGACATTGTTCTAGTCTAAGTTGCACGAAACGGGGAAACGTGGAAACGTTGGAAACAGACACCCCCTAAATTTTGGAAACGAGGAAACACAATATATATATATGCAAGTATAGAATTATTGTAAAACATAAACCATAAATTATTAATTACATTTAGCTGTAAGCAACATTGCCAATGATAAATAATAAATGCTACAGATAAAATTAAATCATACATGTAACATTACATTTTACTCACGAATCCAAGTTTATATCATTTCATTCATGCAACTAGTAATATCCACAAGCAGACTTTGTAAATGAAGCTATATAGTATATATCCAAAATTATACTTTACATATGAGGCTACAAGTACAATGTATCAAACTATGAACAATGAACATACTAACATAGAAATAAAATTAAAGCATGATCTCAGACTAATTGTCATCCTCATCTTCATAGTCTTCCTTAAAAATAGAACAAGAAGCACGCTCAACAACAAAATGTAAAGTGCAAGAAGTATTTTTAATTCCACTTCTAGGTTCCTTAATACTTAGTGAAGCAAGAGAGAGGCACAAATCAAAAAATTCTGGCTCAACATCCCAATCTGCGCAAGCCCCACTACTATATTTTGGGTCCCGAGTGCTCAAGTCACTTGAGTGAGGAGAAAATGAAGCGATGTTCTCCTTTATAAATTTCTTCAATCTAATTAGAAATATCTAGAATTAAATTTTATTTTAAAATTTAATGTATTAACCGTTAATTACTGAAATACGTGGGCAGAAAGAGACTTTACTGGCCAGTTTTTTAAGAGTTAGGATTTTATTTGATGGGAAATGCCTCATACATGAGAGGAAACACATTTTCATCCTTACGGACAAGTTTCTTGTACAGGAAATGGGTTTCATATCGATAGAAACAAATTTTTGTCAAGTACCATACGCGTTTCCAAGTTTCCGCTAGTTTCCAAGGGTGAAATGGGTGTTAGACCCGAGTTTCCTGCAACATAGGTTCTATTTTTACGACCTGGTTGAGAATTCGGTCCTAGACACATGTTGGTTGTATATACTATGGTCACTCCACTCAAAGATTTTGGAAGACGACTCCACTGAAAATCCTGGTGGCCAAGAAGCTGCAAAGAGTTCAGGATTAACGATTGATGATGAACAACAGTCAAACATCAAGAAATTTGTGCATCTTTCACCTGACGACTCCACCTTCAAAGAATCCAGTCTTCAAAATTTTCTATGCGATTCTACTGGGGAAATGACCTCACTACAAAGACATGGAAAGGCATGGTGAAAAAATAAGGTACTCAAGTGTGAATCTTCTCTGAGATATCTTATCCTCTCTTGTAAATTTCTTCCTATCATTTCCTAACCTTGTCAAAGGAATTCCCCATGGTTTATCGCACTCAAAACAAGGCCATGGATTTACCCTTGTATATCCTTCTTTACGAACTGAAAGTATCCATTCATCCTGTACATATGATTTTGACCAAGATCCTTCAGTAGAGCCACATAAGAGCAATTATCATCCCTGTAAAACTGATGGTGGTACAGTTGATGCTGCATCCTTCTCTGAGTCTCTGGGTAGGGATCTCTAACCCTTGTCTAATCAAGAATGCCCCCTATTTCCCTCTGAATCAGCCTCATTAAACCCCACTTCCATAGAGAATTCTGCTGCCATATCCTTATTTCCCACCACTTTAGGGCTTAAGCATCCTGCATCATTCAGTTTTACAGACCTTCGTAGCTCTACAGTCCCTCACAACATATTGTTTCTGTCTGTCACACCAGCTTCAATTCCTCTTGAAGGATAAAAGGTTTTTGCCTATACTTCTCCTTGTTTCTCTTCATAACCTCCCCCAGGGATACACCCAAAAACTCAAACATTTTAATGGGGAGAGGGGGTATTCAGCTGAGGAACACTTGGGGTGGTTTTCAGACTGGAAAAACCTGGAAGAAGTGGACCATGAGGATATTAAATCCATACTGTTTTCCCAAAGTCTTGCTGGAGAGGCAAGAAAATGGTTCACAAATATTCTGGACAACTCCATTTGGAACTATCAAGATTTTGAAGAATATTTCAAGAATAAATGGGCAGACAAGAAAGACCCCAGGAAGTGCTTCTCCTAATTCCATTCCATGAAGAGGAGGTAGATTGAATCTGTACAAGAGTTTTTTAACAGGTTTATGAAAGTATATAATGCCATCCCTGCCCAGTTCAAGCCTCCCCCTAGTGCTTCCCAACTCCAATATGTTGAAGCTTTTAATAGTGAATTTACCTTATGGCTGATTGAAAGAAAATCTGTGTCCCTGGCTGATATGATGAATGATGCCATAGAAATAGAGATAAACCTGACTGATGCTAGAGAGAAAAGGAGGGAAGAGGGAGAAATAAGGAAGGATAGAGAACCTGAGCAACCCTCCTCCTCTAACTCACAAGAGGCCAGAATGGACACAATGATGAAAGCCATGAAAAATTTGATGGAGAGACTCACTATGGACAATATACCACCTCCCGAGTAAAATCAACAGCAATAGAATAGAAACCAGAATTTTAGAAGACCCCTTCCTCCTCCAAGAAATCAAAGAATTCCTGAAGTTCCTTTACAGTTTGAATTAAAAGAGGAATCAGATTTTGAGTTAATGGTTGAAGAAGGACCTTTGTGTTTTTTTCAAACTCAAATCTCACGTGAAGATTTACATGAACATACAAAGCCTTCTTTGATTGTGGAAGAGGAGAAGGATGAACAACTAAATTTTGCTTTGCATTCCAATCCTTCTTTTTATGAAGGTTATAATCAGTAGGATGAAAGTAGTTGTTTACCATTGTGTTTTGCCTCATTTGATTTTCTGAAACAAATATTAAGAGTTTCTAATCAAACACAGAAACTTGAGGGTATGAATAATTTCATGGGATTTTTAGGAATAGATAATGATAAGGGTCAACAAGTAGAATCTTCTTTGCATTCCAATCCTTCTCTTTGTGAGCAAGAAGATAATCAACCTAGTGTTGTACAGGAAGAGTGTTACAATTTTTTTTATGAAGACTGCAATCATCATGTTACAAACAATGTCTGTGGTGGTTTTGAAGAAGATTTCAGTCCACCTATATATGATGAATATGAGGATGGCTACTTGGAATATGAGGATGGCTACTTGGAATATGAGGATGGATACTTGGAAGATGAGGGTCCTAAATGGGATGTCTCTTCATGTTCTTCAAATTCAGAATTTCCAACTCAAGAAGAGTTCACATTAGAGGAAATTTCAATTCAAAATGGGCCTTCCAAAAATAATACAAATTCCATGTCATCATGTAGTAGCCAATCAAAATGCTTTAAAATTAAAAAAGGGAGCACCTCTTAAACAATTTTTTGATATAAATTTGGGGATAGGTATCATAAAAAAAACTATTTTTTTGTTCGTAGTTTTTACATATCTCCCTGTGTTTTTACTCAAATTTCGATCAGGAGAGCTCGTTGGATGCGGAATTTAATTCCGCATCCAACGAGCTCTCCTGATCGAAATTTGAGTAAAAACACAGGGAGATATGTCGAAAATACGAACAAAAAAGTAGTTTTTTTCTTTTCTTCCTCCAAAATTAATAAATATTATTTTAGTATTTTAACTATTATTTTATTAATTTTCCTTAGGAAGCCCATTTTGAGTTGAAATTTCCTCTAATGAAGGGAGGATGATACTTCTACTGAAGCACATAAGGAGATGATATTTCTACTAAAGCACATAAGGATAATCAAGTTGTTACTTTTGAAATTTTAAAGGAGATTGTTGATGCTCCAATTGAAAAATGTCATGAGCATTACTTTTAAGGCTCTTGTGAAAAACAGTTTGACAGTATGCAGATGGAGTTACAGTTTAAGCATCCTTATTGGTGCAAGCAAATGACAGAAAAATTTGATGACTGTCATGGATTTTATGATCCAGTAGTTGAATATATGGAGCAACTTTGTCATGGCAGGTACATAACAAAAAAAATTCAGGTTGTCATGGTCCAATGGATGAATATGTGGGAAATGTTTGCAGTGATAATGGTTGGTTATGTCTCTGCAGTAAAGATCAATTCCTTCATCATAACATTTTTCCATTAATCTCTTTATTTCTAATCAAAAATGATGA
This sequence comes from Pseudotsuga menziesii, assembly GCA_001517045.1. Taxonomy (NCBI): domain Eukaryota; kingdom Viridiplantae; phylum Streptophyta; class Pinopsida; order Pinales; family Pinaceae; genus Pseudotsuga; species Pseudotsuga menziesii. The sequence continues at coordinate 46,396 of LPNX010832707.1, read as the reverse complement.
AGGAGCTCAACCATTGGATCAATTGCTTGGTTGGATTCATTGGAAGTCTGAATTTACTTGATTGGGCATTGGTGTTTAGTAAGTAGGGTAGGTAGGTGTTAATAAGATCGACATGGAAATCATTTCTTTTAGCAATTTTTCAGTTTGTTTTACAGTATCAATTCAGTTTTTGTTTTCAGAGCATGTTGAGGATTTCAATAAAATCTTGGGACAAACACAATGGATCAGGCACTTGGTCCATGAGGTTCTTTTCTACCTCACAGGGAGGACAACATCCCCAACTTGGAGCCATTATTATCACCTGTGCTAAAATTTAAATATTTTTACAGATGCACCCACGCTAATTCCCCTACAAAAGGATAAGCCAGTAAAAAATTATTAAAAATACAGAGTTTTAGCCTTATAAATATGCATGGATAAGAAAAATATGATCAAGGTTAAAATCCGACCTGAATGGATGGCCTAGATGCATAGCTAAGAAGATCAAAGGACGGAAATCATTTCCGCCAAAGAAAAATTGGGAGCGGAAGAGCCAAAGAGGCAAAAAAAATTGGTTATAAAAAATGGTAAACACAATTTCTGCTTTCCGCAGTCCAAGATCCGATGGTCAAGAATGACTACGGGATAAATCAACAGTCTAGGGAAAATCGGGACATAAAAAGGTGGAAGCAGAAAAGGGGAAATTTTGGTTAAGAAATTTGGAAAAGCCAAGCTATGCTTTCCTCTCTTTAGCAGAATAAAAAAGGTGGAAAGAGGAAAGGGTGAAATTTCGGTCGTAAATTTGGTGAACCTGCTTTCTGCAATCCACAAGATCGATGGTCTAGAAAGATTCCGCACAGATCAATGACCTGAAAGGGAGTGGAGAGGCGAAAACCGAAAACCAAAAACACAAAGTTTGGGCTGCAAAAAAATTGAAATCCTGCTTTTCGCGATCCACAAGATCAACGGTTCAGAAATATTTCGCACAGATCAACAGGCTGTAAGAGAGCGGAGAGGAGAAAATCGGAACACAAAGTTTTGGTAACGAAAAAAAGTTGAAATCCCTCTTTCCGCGTTCCACAAGATCAAAAGTCTGGAAAGCTTCTGCATAGATCAACGGCCCGATAGGGAGTGTAGAGGTGGAAAGTGGAAATCGGAAACTGAAAGTTTTGGTTGTGGAAAAAGTTGAAATCCCGCTTTCCACTTTCTACAACCCGCAGCTTGACCTTAGATCAATGACTCTCATCCATTCATGCATCTCTGATGAGATCCAACAGTGTGCATGAAAAATCGCTGAGACAACTTGCACAGTTAAATTCAGAGAGGGCCTGTTCGATGGAGAATGTGCGTAAATGGTGTGTCCCCTCCCCATTGGATATCGCGCTCGGAGATTGATCTCGAATACTCTTGCAAGCTTGGATATTCGCCTTAAGTTCTCTAGCATCCAAGTCTGGTTTTTGTTGCTCATAAACTTGTTCATTCTTAGCTTCATTTTCTTCCTGAAACAACGTTTGACTAGAATTTGAGAAGATAAAATCATGAAAATTATTGAAAGTTAAAAATGGCAGCTGATTTTTAATACCAACAGCAAGAAAATGAGGAGCATTTGCTCTTTCTGAGACAAAAATATCATCATTCTCTGCATACTCTTTCTCATGATAATCATCACTTTTAAGAATAGAAAACTCTGATCGATTAACTTCAAAATCTGAGAAACAAAAATCGAAAAGAGATGGATTAGCATATTGAGGAAAATGCAAATCCAGATCAGATTTTTCTAGTTCATATTCTTCCTCAGATTCCCCTACGTTCAAACCTAAATTTTGTTTTATATAAACTTTTTATTGTTTCAAATATTCATCTCTATTTTGAGTTACAAGCTTTCCACAAGCTCGTAAATTGTCTTCAACCTCTTTGGCATTTGAAAACATTTGTTGTAAATAAGATGAATTCCTCTCTCTGATATGGAGGACTAAATCAGGATGTTGATGAGATAATGTATAATATAACATGACACGTTTTTCTGAAGTTCCGATATGCGTTGTCATACTGACATAAAAGCTTTGAAATATCCAATCAAATTTAGTAATAGGCTCATCATTCTCCCTTTTCAAACCATAAAATTCGGAAAGAAATTGATCATAAGATCTATTCTTACCCCAACAATTGAATAAGACAACATGTAAATCTCCCCATGATCCAATTGAATTAGATTTTAAATTTCGAAACCAGAACCCAATTTCTCCAGCTAAGGACTTGGAAAATATCCTCATGACGATATCCTCGTATAAAATCTCAAAATTGTCAATGAAAATTTTAAAATATTCCAAGTGCTTTCCTGCTGTAACATGGTGTTTTCTAGTAAACAGAGGAAGATATTCAACAAAGTTAGGAGGATAAGAATGTAAGTGCAATGGAAGCCTGATAGGTTTAAAAACTTTCTATCTAATTTTAGACTGAAATTCAATGGGATGAAAGTGAGTTTCAACAGGTTGATTACAAAGTTCTGCATTGATGATAATAGGTGATAAAATCTAAAAAGGAGATAAATCAGTTTCATCATCCTCAAGGTTACAAGGATGATCAGATTCAAGAAGGACTTGAATACATACATCAACCTTCTAAATAGGCTGAGGTGAGAAGACATGGTCAACATCCACAACACAAACAAAATGCAAATCTTCTTCTTTCAATGAGGGGTATACAAATGAATGTTGACGATCATCAGAGTAAACAAAGCAAAGGATAATCCTCTTTATATGTAAAGGGAAATATAGGAATGAACTGATGAAGAAGAGAAAAATATCATAGAGAAAGCTAATGAGATGATACCTGGTATTTCCCTTCAGTGTTTTCATCTTTACTTTTTGGTCAATGGGTTCCCTGCTCCAGTGGAGCCGCCTGGTGAAGATTTTGCAGTCAGACTAATTTCCACTTCTTTTTCACCATCAAGAAGAAGATACAATCAATATGAGAGCCCCATGGAAGATGACTTCGTTCCTTCGCTTCCTAGTATGGTTGCCAAAAGATGTTGACCCTAAAGTCTGCCAGCTAGACTGCAAGGTAGCAGAGTTTAGGCACCTCTAAATTTAAAGGATATTTTTTGTTGATTTTGGATAACGAGAGGGATCAAAAATAAAATCATAAAAGATCATGAACAGACTAGTAAAGTATATGAAAACATCAGATGTTTGTATACACAAGGATATAATAAAACATAAAATGAATCAGAATCAAACACAAAACATAAGCTCAAATCATAAGAGGTACAAGAAGAGACAACAAACAGTTCTAATCTTGTGGCATCATATGGAAATCGGATATTTAAAAAGACATTTCAAATATCAACTTTGCAATGATATTCATTTACTTGCACGGGAATGTATATAGAAGACATCCATATAAATAAAAGTGCAAATAACAATTCAAACAGAATTGTTGAACATCAAAACAACATACAATTTTAAACCTAGCTCCCAATAATCAAAAGTCATTCATCATGAAAAAGATCGTCACATAACAAAATATTTATCAGACTGCAGCATGAGCAGCATGTATGTCTTTGACCCTCACGAGTCCCACCCTCTCTCCTATCTATCCTCTTTTCCTTTTATAAGTACAAAATATGAAAATGAAGTGGTTTGAAATCCACTTTATTAGGATTCGAATCTATTCAGTAATTACATACAAAAAATGAGCCTTTTAAAGTATACAACTAATTACTAAGAATAGGTCTTCACACTTATCAACAAAAATGTGTTATGGAAGTTTGTTGGACAGTTGTATGCATATGTGGTGATAATATATGTTTAGCTACCTCTGCCAAAATAGTCATTCCCTCCAGCGCTTGTGACCTCTTGAGAAGAAGAACCTGCTCTGCTTCCATGACCAGAACTTTCTTTGACAACTCCTTATTTTTCTTGTTTAGGTCTTTAATCTGCTTGGTTAACTCTTCGATATTTGAACTTGTGCCATCATTATTATCTGCCTTTCCAAAAACAAAATTTTCTAAATCTTCCTGATTATGTTCTATGAACCCACTTGCTGCAAGTGCCTTATCCAAGGAACTGACTAATTTAGCAATTGTTTCAAAGCATGGCCTCCTATCATCATCTGAATCTGATTCTTCTGACTGTTTTTCCCCCTCACCAGCAAAACAACCAAACCTATTTTCAAAGAACTTGAATATACAGTCTACATCTCGATCAAAATATATTTGTGCATTACGATGCGAGACAGAAACCATTTGTGGAAAGTCAATCATTGTGACACTTTCCTCGTCATCAATCATAATATTGAACTCATTGAAATCACAGTGAATGAGACCATGTTCTACCAATCGAAAAAAAGTGTGGAAGAGAGTTATTATTTGACTGATCTCCATATCCACTCTTGCTGGAAAAAAAATGTCTAGAATCTCACAGCATGCTTGTCCTTTTAGTTGCATTGTTGAATGACTATGAATCCTATGGCTAGATTTGTAAATTTCATCTGCTAAAGAAGGAACAATAGGAAATCTCTGAGGTTCAGGGCATATAACTTGTCTCTGGTTCACATCTATGTGGATACCACTTCTTTGTATAACTCTCACATTCCTCTCTGCAAGACATTCTAGACCATTAATTGTAGAAAGCTCTTGCAAACCACCAAATCTTCTTGCACGGGCTTCCATATTGATAGAAAATTTTGTGTTCTGGATTCAGTCTCAGAATGTAATTTACCTCTAGTTATTAGATACAAAATCATCAACTATTCATAGAAACCAACACCCTTTTAAGCTCAAAAACCTATCACAAGGGGAATCAAGCAGGAAACGCGAGAAGAATCCCTGTAAAAATCCTGAAGGAGAATACTAAGGAGGGGGAGCCCTTAAAAAATCCGTTGAAAATGCTAAGCTTTGCTTAGCTTAAACTTGCAAGGACAATATCGTTTCTCTCCTCTTATCTTCTATAAAGGCCAAATATTCAATTAGGCCAATTATAGTATTAAATATCTATTTGGGATATTGCAGTTGCTTAACTTGGAACCTGGAACAAAAGACATCAAAACACAATGTTGATTACAATCTACTGCATTAGGAACTGGAAAACCGTGTTCCTCAAGGGCCTTCATAAATGCAAATTCTTTAAGATTTGCAAGTCTTGATAAGTAGAGCCAATTATAGTTTTTTCGATGTCTCAAATTGTCACGCTTAGATTTAACAGCTCTAAAATGATGTTCGACCCAATCTATGTAATTTCATTGCCAATGTTCACATTTTCAATATCATTTGTAAAGCATGCCAAAGCACGAACATGATAAACCCTGATTATGGGAACTTTATCTTGCATAAATATTGACTTTCATGCAATACTTGGAAAAATAGCAAGATCTGCTGGAATAATAACAGCTTCAGATGTAAAGAAGTAAAACAACCAGTGCCAAAGGAGAGTAAAATGAAAGTGTTGTATATTCCATAATAGTGTTTCTTATAAAAGGATCAGAGAAGACGTAGTATGAAACTGCCAACAAGAAGAACACTGTAATAGCTACGACCTGCTCTGCCTCTAAAATTTGAACCATGCGAAAGGCCTAAACTTGGCAATCTAGTAGCGTGCATATAGATGGAGCATAATAAATGCATTACCAGATTGCATATACAACATGTCTAATTAATCATTTCAGAATCTAACTCTCATTGATTTGATTATAAACACACTCACTCGTTTATGAAACTGAGAGATAAGTCTAAGCCTATATGTATCAGAGATGCAAGAAATAAATTTAAAATGGCATAAAAAATATAAGAAAAATAAAATAAAATGAATAGAAAAGGTTCAAAGTAAATTATAGACAAAGGGAATAATTGACAGTTCCAGGACTAACACCCACGGTTTTTGAAGGCCTAGATTAAAGGTAGAATCATATCTACAGTGGAAAATAATTCTTCTTATCCAACATGCACGGATAAATGAACATTTCAGATCTGTGGAATTTGGTACGGGGCATAGATTTCGATGGCTGAGATTTGACGATGTGGAAGATCTATGACTGAGGTTTATTTTGCAGGAAAAAGATGCAAAGAAGATTGAAGCTGTTGCAGGTTGTTGGAGGTGCTCCGAACTATCATTTTCGATCAGGCGGGCCTGAGTTCCAAGTGTTTGGTTCTCCCATTTTCTCCCATCACGCACATCCTAGCGTGCTTTCCTGTTTTGTTTTTTGATCATGGCGAATCTACCAAATTAAAATTCACTAAGATTTGATGTTTACAAGATTGATTCTTTTGGTAAACTAAACTTGGCTCTGTTTCGAGGTTGGTCTCAGGATCCTAGTACTCTATAAATGTAACCTCTATGGAGGAAGAAAGGGTTGGATTTTCATTTTTTGAAGCCTTGTGTGCCTAGTTTTTGTGTCTCTGCAACTTTCTTGGAAGTGTTAAAGAAAAATATTCTTTTTTGTTTCTGAGATTCATCATGTTGTTCCATGTTCAGTTTGTGTTTTTTGTTTGCATCATTTTCATTTGTGTAAGTTTATTCTAATGCTTTCTAGTTGTATGTGAGGAATTCATTTTATTAAGCGCTCATTGCATCAAATATTGTATTTGTGATGTGTTCATAGTAACTGTCATAGAATTCACCCCTTGTTAGGTGCTATGTTTCAGTTATTAGCCTTTATTATTGCTTTTGCTAAAGGTGGTGCAAGAGATTCATCCATAGATAGGTGCCTCTTTCTTCACTGGGATCTTTCTCCTTTCTCCTACCACCACTTGAAGATATTTGACTAAATGTGACACCCACTTTGCCTCATATTACAAAGGAAAATCACCACTCATTATTGTTGTAAAACCCTTGAATGATTCAGGATGTGACTCCATTGCCCAATGGCATTTAACATTTGTTTGTGTAACACTCTTTAAATTTTGAACAAACCTTTCCCTCAGAAATCTATCCTTCTGAATGCTTGTTTAAAGCTAAATGTATATGTGAATGACCCTTTGACAAAGGGAGAGCCCTCACTGACCGTATAGGCTAGAATACAGTCTAAAGATTGGTTTGAAATGGTTACCCCATTGATTCTCCTACCACAACCATAGGAACATTATTGTGTGATAACAGTCTAAATCACTTGTATTCAATAGATTAGGAAGTTCACATGAGGTATGGTTCCTTTCCCAATTCATGCCAAATGTAAGATTGTGTCCTTCTAGGATTTGGGAGGGTTTTAATTCTTGTTATGGTACATTCCTGGATAATTCATTGAGTGAATCCCTTACTATAGTTGTTGCAACATGTACAATGCTAGAATGTAATCTTTACATTTATTATTTATAATGGAACTATAATGAGAAAAAATTATTACATCTATTAGATTTCATCTAATTTTTTCTACAATCTAAGGCAATAAATGAATTGGTGATGTTTTTTTAATTCACAAGTTTGTTAGCAAAATAATGTAGCCTTTACAGTTTTGGAATATATGTTCTATTTGTTATCATAATTTATCATGGTATTTGTAATATTTGTTGTGAGAAATTTGAACCAAAGGAGAATCTAGGAGCGTTAGAGAAACTCACAGATCAAATTTGGTGCAAAGACCAGCAAAAACCATTAATTGAGAAGCAATTTACACAAACAAATGTGAATAGAACCAAGTTATTTTTAACTGTCTAACATAAAACCATGTTAGTATCAGGTGTATAATACATTTGGAATGTTTCGTGAAACTTTGGAATCCCAATGTGAGTGTACAAATCAAAATTTCCAAATTGGCATCAATCCCTCCTAGGTGGGCCAATCACGCTTTAAATCGGCCCAAACAACCACAAATTGCTGACTGAACATGGCTGAGATGACGTGGGGAAATGATTACACCTTGGCATGTGTGGGTGTGGAAATATGGGTGGTTTAGAGTCTCAAGGTGGCATTAAATGCACCAAATCAAGACAAAAATGGACAAAATCCACCTCTAGCGCTCCTAGTCAACCACGATGTCCACATTCAATCAATGGGAGCACACCAGCAATGATGAGGGTGCACATGTGGCTAGTTGACTGAGCCATAGTTCTCATGTGGGTGTGAATGCCCCAATTTGACTTGGCATTTGTCCAACTAAGCATCCCTAGTCCACCACATAGTGTATTAATGCAAAAATGCAATAAAAATGACTAAGTAGTGTAACTAAGGTACTAATGAGTTGTATTTCTTTTATAACACCCTTCCTTAATCCAAAAACTAAGTACATCTCAAAAAATGATGGAGGCCTTGGAAACAATGCCTCAAGTCACCTCAATTACATAATTCAGAAATTTTATTTGCCCATATAAACTGAGGAAAAGAAGGAAAACCACATCGGACAAAACATTCCCTCAAGAATGGACATGGGGATGAAACCTACAACAAATAGCAGAAAATCAGCATCCTTCACTCACCCCAAGCAAATATCTTAGGTAAGTGAAGGTTTTCTCTGTAAAAACCTTGGTGAAAATGTTGGCAGCTTGCTTGGTGGATGGGAAATATTGCAGTGAAATCACCCTGTCATGCACTAAGCCTCGGATGTAGTGCATATGGATTTTAATGTGCTTTGTCCTCTGTGTCTGAATTGGATCAGTAGATATTTTTATGTCACTTTGATTGTCCACCCAAATGTTGGTTGGAGAATCAATTGTGACACTGAATTCCCTGCAACCAAACATACTGTGTAGCAGCATTGACTGCTGCCCTGTACTCAGCCTCTGCTGAAGAAAGTGAAATGGTGTGTTGTTTCTTACTTGACCAGAAAATGGGACATTCAGTAAGCATAGAGACAAAACCTGAATTTTACTTCCTGTCAATGGGATCTCCATCCCAATCTAAATCAGAAAATCCAGCTAGTTGAAGTGAGGAACTGGCCGAGTAGTGCACCCCGAAACTCTTTGTACCCTGGACATACTGAAGAATTTTTTTTGCTTCCCTCCAATGGAGATCATGTGGCTGGTGCATATGTCTTTCTACAACACTTACAACATAAGACAAATCAGGTATTGTGTGTGTGAGATAGAGCAAGCTTCCCACTAGTTGCATGTAGAGTGTAATATCTACCAATGGAGAATTGCCAAATCCATGCATTTTGATGCCAGAAAGAAAGGGAGACTTGGATGCATTACACTCAGCCATGCTAAACTTATTTACCATGTCTGAAGCATACTTTGGTTGACTCATCTTGATGCCCCTTTCACTTTGCTCAATTTCCAAGCCCAAAAATTGCCTTGGCAATCCTAGGTCGGTCATGGCAAATTCACTATGCAAAGATGACTTAATTGAACCAATTCAATTGGTGCAGCTACTTGTAATGAGAAGTTCATCAACATAAAGAACAATAACCTGCAAAATACCATCATGTTTCTGTAAATACACATTAGGGTATGATTTGCATCTAGTGAAACCAATAGAGAGCAAAAAAAATCCATTTTTGCATACCAAGCCCTGGGGGCTTGCTTGAGTCCATACAATGATTTATTCAACCTACATACCAATGAAGGATCCTCTTGGAAACATTCAGGTTTCTGCATATAGATCTCCTCCTATATCTCACCATGAAATAATGCACTTTTAACATCCATGTGGTGAACTTGCCAACCCTTACTAGCTGCAATTGCAAGAACTAGTATTTTGGAGTCCATCTTTGCAACCGGTGCAAAGGTCTCTATGTAATAAACACCATGAACCTGAGAATAGCCCTTATCAACTAATATTTCCTTATGTTTCAGATATGAACCATCAGCAACAAGTTTGGTTCGGAAGACCCACTTGCATTGGACAAGCTTCCTCTTGGGAGGAAGGGGAACCAATTCCCATGTCTTGTTCCCTTGGAGGGACTGAAATTCTTCTTCCATTGTTGTTTTCCATATTGGTTCTTTACAAGCTTGCTGATATGTCTGAGGATCAGACCCAATAATCATATAACATTTCTTATCAATATCACTATCACTTGCAAAGGACACATTACTATTTTGTGATCTAGTCTTCCTAGGCTCATGGGGATTGCCTGCCAATTCCACAGCTGCTTGTATAATTTTTTCAGCCCACTTGGGCCTTGATGGTGAGTCATATAAAACAATATCATGTTCAACCATATTTATATTAAACATATCAGAAAAAATAGAGCATGTATCATCACTTACATCTTCGAATAGTTGAGGAGAGGAGCATTCCCTCGGTGCAAGCTCGAAATTAGGAATTGGCTCTTCTTCGAATTTCACACTTATTTCAACAAATGTATTACAAGTGGAAGTGTCAAAGAGTTTGTACCCTTTATTATCCTCACCATACCCAACCATAATGCACTCCTTTCTTTTTGGTTGCAAGGCCTTCATCTTTTCAGAAGGGATTCTAGCCCATGCTCTAGTTCTGAAAATCCTGAAATTTGAGACATTTGGTTTTTGGCCAAACCATGCCTCGTAAGGTGTCTTTCATTTTACTGATTTCTGGAAGGATCTGTTTTGTATGTGTGCAGCACAACTAATGGCCGCGGCCCATAGCTTGGGACTTAGATCCCTTTCTTCTATCATGCAAGTGGCCATCTCCATGAGAAGATCTATTCTTCCTCTCAGCCACACCATTTTGTTGTGGTATGTAGGGAGTTGAGTGTTGCATTTGGATGCCACTCTCCTCACAAAGGTGTTGTGGGTTATTTTTACATACTCCTTCCCATTATCAGTCCTAAGGACTTTAATCTTATGCCCACTCTGATTTTCTACCAATGCCTTCCAAATCTTTAAGTGTTCAAACACCTCATACTTCAATTTGTGGAAGTACACCCAACAAAATCGAGAGTAATCATCTATGAACGTAAGTACATACATTGATCCACCATATGATGGAGTGGGCAATGGACCAAACATATCTTAGTGTACCAACCCAAGTGGTTGTGTGGCTCTCCTTGCCATCCCCTTCTCATAGCTTCACTTTGGATGCTTCCCAACTATGCACCTAATGCATGCTCCAATTGATGATTTGATTTGTGGAAGTCCTTCCACCATCTCATCTATGTGTAGTGCTTGGAGGTACTTGTAATTCATGTGACCAAAACTCTCATGCCATATCTTGGAAACCTCATTGGCATGTGATAGAAGAGCTTGGTCATTGGAAGTGGGTAGGAATTTTGAAAACTTGTACATCCTCTCATGATGGTCTGCATACCCGATTGCAATGACTTGGTATGTTGAGATTTCTGAAATCTCTACCATGTCTGGAGTGAAGGTCACTCTCTTTGCCTCTCCTGTATGGGTCATCTAATAGACTGACAGCAAGTTCGCTGCAAGGTCTGGTACATACAACACATCACTGAAGAAACCATGCTCTAAGTCAATCTTACCAATCCCCTTGGTCTGGATTTAAGAATCACCCCCCATTCGAATTATTGGGCCAGCATTCAAATTAATGGAGGAGAAGAGCTCTCTTTTGGCTACCATGTGACTGGAAGCCCCCGAATCGATGATAAAAGATGAAGATTTACAGGCACCTTCTACCAAAGCATGACATTTCTCCTTTTTGTCATTCGAACTGGAGGTGCCATCCTTCTTCCTTGTGATGTCAAGGACTGGAATGTTGTTCTTCTCCAGCAGCTGTGCCATTTGGTCAATGGTATTTTTCATGCATGAGCTCTATTGATTCCATCCCTTATGGAAATAGGTGCATTTGGTCTTCTCTTTCCCCCTCTTGTCCTTCTAGTCCTTGGGAGGATTCGAACCTCCATCACTGGATTTGGGTTTTTTCTAGTTTCTTCTTCTCTAGAGCTTCGAATTCTTGGGCTTGGGATTTCCCTTTGAGGAATTAGAAACTCCCATGGCCAAGGATTGATCCTTAGTCTTGATTGTACCCATTTGGACTAGCTTATCTTGATCCTAAGTTAGAGACTCCATGAAGCTAGCTAGACTAGGCATTTTCCAGTTTCAAATTGTTAACTTGCCAGAGTCGAATGTGTTCACAAAAACTGAGAACTTTGGCCCCAACTTCGAAAGTATGGACAAAATCAGTTGGTCCTCTTTCTTCTCAATGCCACATTGTTTTAGTTGCAACACAAGTGAATTAAACTTGGTGAAGAAGTCATGGATAGTGTCAAAGTGCGTTGGTCTCAAGCTAATAAGCTCATTTTCAAGTCAATGTCCACGTAGTTCATCAGTTTTCCCAAACAATGTCTCTAGTTTTACCCAGACCTAATTGGGTGTTGTTAAAATGTCAATGTGGAATAAGAGCTTTCTTGAGATGCTCAGACACAACAATCCATATGCCTCATCCATTCTGTTGAAGTACTTGGCTTTCTCAACAACAGAGTTTGGTTCCACCTCAGTTCCCATGGTAACTCTATAAAGGCCTTTGGCCCTCAATTGAATCACCATATATGCCTTCCAATAGAAGAAGTTTAAAAGTGTTAGAAAGATGTGGGTAGCTTCCATTTCTTCCTACGCTAATGGTGAAGAAATTGGCGAATGTTCTGCAAAACACAATTCAATTTTATCTGGAATTCCTCTAAAAATGCAACTCAAGTCACTCTGAATTGATCTACAACTCAATAATATCCAACAAGATCTAGTACTATGTGAGAAATTCGAACCATGGGAGAATCTCTAAGCATTAGAAAAACTCACAAAACAAATTTGGTGCAAAAACCATTAATTGAGAAGTAATTTACACACACAAATGTGAACAAAACCAGGTTATTTTTAACTATCTAACATAAAACCATGTTAGTAGCAATTTTATAATACATTTGGAATTTTTTGTGAGGATTTGGAATCCCAATGTGAGTGTACAAGTCAAAATTGCCAAATTGGCATCAATCCCCCCTAGGTGTGCCAATCACGCTCCAAATCAACCCAAACAGCCACGAATTTTTGACTGGATGTGGCTGAGATGATGTGGGGAAATGATTACACCTTTTCATGTGTGGGTGTGGAAATATGGGTGGTTTAGAGTCTCAAGGTGGCATTAAATGCACCAAATCAAGCAAAAAATGGACAAAATCCACCTCTAGCGCTCCTAGTCAACCAAGTTGTCCACACTCAATGAATGGGAGTGTACCAGCAATGATGAGGGTGCACATGTGGATGGTTGACTAATATGGAGTTCTCATGTGGGTGTGAATGCCCCAATTTGACTTGGCATTTGTCCAACTAAGCACCCCTAGTCCACTACATAGTGTATTAAAGCAAAAATGCAGTAAAATTGACTAAGTAGTGTAACTAAGGTACTAATGAGTTGGATTACTATTCTAACATTTGTAATACGAAATAGTTGTGAGGGACCCCGCATGAGGTCTTTCCATCCAAATAGAAAATATGGAGAGGATTCCAACTATAAATCTCTAGGTTTAACAAAAGCGCAAGTAAGGGCAAGTTCAAAATGCCACCACTTCTTGTAAATGAGAGGGTATTTTTTGAGCTTTTCCAATTCTTGTTATTATATTGATTTCCCATGATTACTTGTATTTGGTGCAGGATATATAAAACCTCTACTTCCTAAGCTGTAAGCATAAGAAGCATCAGTAAAACTCGATTAAATGGTATGCTATTTAAAATAACACGTTGTCTTATGGACATGAGTATATCCATTTGAACGTATATAATATATATTGACATGGTGTGTGGCAAGTCCCATATATAGCTTCATCCTTGGGGGTGTCAAGATTGGCACAAATGGTCATAGAGACCTCTTTGATTGGGTCACTATAAAACTTACAAAACTTAATGATCAATGTGATGTTGTACAACTTTTGAAAGCGACATCCCTTGCTCTATAGGTATGACATATTGTACTACATTACTATGGCTTCTCATTGTCTCTCTCATTCATACTTGAGTCTCTACCATGTGCATATCCCTTCTGCATCCAACCCATTGAAACTAAAAATGCCACTATTCTCCATCTTGAAAAGTATCCAAAAGGATATGTGGTCCTATTGTAAACATTCAGTCGCCATCTCATTTACCACCATGCTGAAATTGAAACCGCTAAAATATATAAGAAGATCGGATCTATTCTTGATCTGAGATCTACGAATAACATGTATTGTAGACACACTACTATATTATCATCCCACATCAAATGCATATCCTATATATATTTTATGCTAACTAATGCTTATGTTTATAATTATTTAGCCATGCAGGCCTCATCTCAAAATAAAAATTGACTTGGGCATATTAAAAAAACATCNATATTTGACTAACCTTTAGTCATGCCCGAGGAGTCTAGCAACTTAAGTCTAGGTTGGAGGTGTAGAAAACATAAAATATGTAGAGGTTCAAAGGCACACATGGCATGGAATTCACTTGGTTATAGGAGATAAATGAATTGAGACACAAGTGGAAAATATCAAATTTAACTGCAAAGCACATAGGTGTATATCTCCCTAAAGCATAAAGGAGTGGGGTTTAGTGTCTAGTGCAAAATGAAAATCGAGCATGCACCACCATAATCAATGAACTCCTCTCATTAATCTCAATGCATATCCATCATATCTTCTTATTAATATCAACTCATATTCATCAGCTAAAAGAGATTTTTGCAACCTCATGATAAACACATAAATCCATTATGCTTATATGCAACACCACATGGTCGCAATTTGAATCTGCACTATAGAAAATATGGTGACATGGGATCAAGAATGTAGTTTAAAAATAACTTTAACAACATTACTAAATGAGAATTAGACCATAGAACTAGTTTTTTTTTAATTATCAATCGTGTTTGAATATACGACGTCCCATCCCACGATATCCAATGAGTATGCCATACCACCGAAGGCATACTCATCATATTTTCTCTCTCCATGTCGTCGGATATCTAATGTCCTTCCCCACTTTTCTGATTATCATGCCATACCACCAACAAAAAATTTCATCAGATAGCTGACCGTATGTAAAGTATTTTGGGTCGGCAATTTGACGGGTCTATCATCGGATATCATTCCTTCTCCCGACGGTTATGTGGTCAGATATCCGATGTTTATATGGATAGATTGGTGGTTGGATAATCAACCATGTCATGTCGGATATTTGACCAGACCATATTGTTGTTTGATATTCGATGAAAATCAACCAACGTTTATAAAATTCGAGGCTTGACGGATTGTCGACAGATTGATGTCAAAAATCAGACATATATGTCATCAGATTTTGGGTTCATATTTTCGTGTACTAGAGGTGAGGTAGCTAACCGATGACACCTAAAGGCCTCATCCACTATTAAGGAAAGCTATTTGTCACACCGGATGGGCTCTTGTCACTTTAGATCAAACCGTAGAATGATAAGGGGGAGACCCTACTAGTTTATGAGCGCTAGCAAACCTACTCAAGCCACTCTAATGGATAAACAAGTGATGTATTAAGTGAATCATGAGTAAGGAGATCTAGATATAGAAAATGAAAGTGGTGAGTGTGGTTAAGGCTAAGTTGGGGGTTTAAGGTAATGTAAAATAACCCAACTTAAGGTGAAATCTACCACAAGGAGTTGAATAATGTAGATTTAGATAGATCTAGTCTAAATGAGAAATACCCAAATTAGATCCAATTAGAGGTTTATGCAATTAGGGACAAAGTGGATCCAAGAGAGCAGATCGGGAAGTAAAATGACTAGATCTAGATCCTTGAAGAATAGATCTATTAGTTTGAGATGGCTTCAAGCATACCTAACTAATAGGTCTGAAAGAATGGCAAAAAACCAGGAGGGTGTCTGACCTAGGAGTGACTAGTGCTAGATCCAAGGGTAAATGGAGTTGGATTAAGTTGAAACTTTAGATCTAGGGTTATAAGCACATGGTCTATCATATCTAGAAAGTTAGGGTTTTAACAACGAGGATTTTGTGTAACAATTGGATAAAAATACGGAAATTGATACTAACATTGTAGATCATACCTGAAAATAATTGTCGTCACCTTGTACATCAATGATCCTTCCACTTAGTTACATTTTTTAGCGATATCCAGAAGCATTTAAGTGAAAAAGTTTTGTCTAAAGGAGGTAAGGTGCCCTCTCTACTTGCAAATTCAAGCTATTGAAGTGATACTTGATCCACAGATGAAAACTAAGAAATGAAAGTCATCTAAAGAGAAATATTCAATGCACAAAGTAACAATTGATCACTCCCTGAAAGATGAAAATGATCCACAAGAAGAGATGATGCAAATCGCCTCCACAATATCTCCTCCAGCAAGTCTCTATCCCTGCAAAAACAATTCGGCCTCCACAAAAGTATGTCATTTGCATGCAAAATTTATTGAAATGTCTAAGCAAGAGGCATAACAATAATGTACAAGAGAATCCACAAATATTTCAAGAGATTTTCCAAAAAAAATATTGTATTCCAATATTTTCGGAGCGGAAAGTCCCTTTACAATGAGAGAGCATCTCAATATATAGATCTCTCAAGTACATAATACCTAGATCCAAAAATATCAAGTTTCAAGTTTATAATATAAGATCACTCTAATCAACGGGTAAGATTATCCATATAACAAATACATGGATCAACTCAAAAATAGAAGGTGGTGCACCCACTAGGATGCCCAAGAGAGGGACGCACCGAAAGATGAGTAAGATACAACATAACACATGGTGGTGGATAGGAGGTGATATAAGTCCTTCTCTATCATGGCCCTATGGAACAATAATCATAGTAATATGTCAATGAAAAAACATAAAGTGACCAAGTGACCAAATCGTGCCCCTCAAGATGCATCGAAATCGCCCAAAATCATAAGTGTTAGGACGTTTGGACCACATGGAGAGAAAAATTGATGCCAAATGATGAAGATGACCTGAAAAATATGCCTTAGACCAATTCCATGCCATTTATTTTCCTCAATTAATCAATTTTCTCATTAGCCATTTTCATAATTTTTATGCATCAAAACACTACCTAGGGAAGATAAAAATGCTCATATCTCTCTGCTTCCTGAACCTGAGCGTCAACTAAATACAAAACTGGAAATGACACCATAACGATATGGTAATATTGACAGACTACACAATGTGTGCCCCTGTGGCGCCCTAGGAGAACCAACCATCAACTGAAAAAACATTTTATTTAGTTAGGCCAAACTACTACAAACTGATAAAATGACCCATACATCAAATGCAAGTGGTTGAAACTGAAAACTGAGTGCATCAATGGACTCATAATGTCCAAATCCACTAGAAATGAGTAGTCATACAACATATGTCCATAAAAAATATACGTCAGAGGCCCCATCCATGTTAGAATAATAATAATAATAAAGATTGTAAATGTTGATAACCATAAAAACAACACAACCCATCATGATAAACCATCATCTAAACCATGAATATGTATATTGGACACTAATATACCAAAAATAATCATCATCCACCATCATATGCCAAACCTCATCCTGGACACTGTTGTTGACTTGGTCAAACTAAGTTAACCGAGTCAAGAATGATCAAACTGATGACCCAAAAGAAAATCTCTAATGTTGCAAGTACAAAATGGATATAGCATGCTCAATTATCTATGTTAGCATTAAGACTCAAGTACAAGTGGCTTATACAGGTGATTATAAGCACAATACATATAAATAATATATATCCCAATCAAAGTAATTAGTTGTTGTAAAACAAGGTAAGGTCATGAGAATGACTTGATACTCGACACTGTAAGCATCTAGGGTGAAGAAAAAGGGGATCCACACGACACATAAGTTGGACTAGGTGAACAATAGGGAATGGTCGTGTCTCACGGATGGGATAGTGAGAATGTTCCAATAGACTCTAGATAAGTAACCTTTTAAAATACTTTACTTGCACATCAAAAGACACTAGGCAACCTCCAAAGGAAGGTGCTCTGAAAATCCTTTTGGGCCCATAAAATGACATAAGCGTAACCCTAACAGGTCAGCCTCACCCTGTTTCCTTGTAGGTGAAAATGAGTCGTACATTACACAATGAATGAGTTATCATATTTTGTCCATTAACTCTTTTTTAAACATTTACTTTATAATCATTTAATTAACTAGCCATCCTCCAAGAGCAGGTGCCATGAATAGCTCGACGGGCCTCAAATAATGACTCGGTATGACCTCCATTTCTCACCATCGTCCATAGGTGTGATGGAGAGACCATCATGTTTTATTTTGTGGGAAAACGATCTCACATAATACAAAAGATGAGCGCTTGTCTCTTGGAAACTAACTGACTTTTACCTTTTATTTGTAACAGTGTTTACAAACACTTTTTACTTTGTTGGATAGGCATCCATTTAGATATAAAATTTAAGTTTCAATGCCTTAGTGTCTAAAGACACTTTTGATAAACAATACTTGTGTTCAAGACCTAGAGGAGGACAATCCTTGTGATAACAATTACACAAACCAACATTGAGACAAATTCAACATGGAGATTTATTCCAACATAGAGGTAAAGGTGGGGGAATTCCTAGATATCACTAGTCAAGTTACAAGTTAGGGTTAAACAAAAAGAAGGGAAAGCAACGGATGGATGGAGAAAGTGAAGATGGTGCCAAGTCTAGGAAGTTGTGTCCCTAAAGGAAAATGACCAAATCCATACTACGAGTAGGGAATGACCAATGAGTATACCAAATAATCTCTCGACCATAGAAAATAGATCACTTATATTTTAGATTTAAATGAAAACCAAATCCAATAAAATGTCGCCAACATACAACCACTATCAATAAAGTATTAATACTAAAATAGGCAACAGAGAAAAACCAAAATCCACATGTACATATCCATATTTTACCTGGATCGTATACTTGCATCCGATTTGAACAACCTGAAGGAACTAAACACTACTACTAGATATCATGGGCACTGTCATAATCTCTGCTCTGGGATATGAAAATGGCTAACTCAATCATCAAATATGGGGTCATGAGGCTCATTTATGGATTGAAACTAATCATTTGAATGTTGTGGATCCACTAAATAAGAGTCAACTACAAACTCTTCATATGTTGATCTCAAAGGAAAGGACTGGCTCAAAAATATGCTTAGGACTACTCAGCAATAATGGTATCCCTGCTACTATATATGTGACAACATATAGCTCCAACTAGGACAGATGCTCTAAGGGAGAGAGCATATGAGAACCTCAGAAATCTATGATCCGCAAAAACACCCATCCATCGTCGAACATGCACCCAATCATCTTTTGTCAAACACTTTGAATGAACCAAGGTACAACCAAGAGCATAAAACTACTAGATACTTCCTTTATCCTTCTCATATTTCTTCTCGATAGGTTGAGCTCTGCGAGGTGGCTGACTCCATTTCCATAGTTATTCCTTGAGCTGGAGGAGTTCAGCTGGGTGGTAGCGCCATTAAGCTGTACAGGGGAACTCGCAATTTCTGTTTGGTAAGGGTCTCGAAGTCCACCTGTAGCGCCTACCATTTGTAAAGAAAAAATTATAGGATTTATACCCTAGTTCATAAAGAAACTCGTAATGTTGTGTTGGTATGCGATTTGAAAGTCTACCAAGGTTGCTTATCATAGTAGTACCACGAAATGGCTTGCATAGTTTTTCAAAGGATCTTTTCCTTTAGCATCCTCGGCCCCGGTAAGCATCGCTATGTATCACATTTCGCTTTCTTTAAGTAATTGCTTTCCAGATTCTTAATTAGTACTAACTCATTTTCCTTGGTGGCAGGTACCCGTATCCTTTTTTTTAAACTTTGTTATAGTGTCTGCCTAAAAATTCCGGTAAGCAATACTCCATCATGGTTTTTTCTTCTCCTTCGTTGATGATTGGTCTACATGGGAAGTTGGATAATAACCCGTGTTTCCATTTATTGTAGAGGAAAATAAGGGGCAGAGAGTCCTCTCCGAAGGACCTCACGTCGAAATCTTGTCTTGACTTTACATTCATGGGTTTTTATTGTTTTCTAACCTGGTATGAGGTCTATACTTATCAACATGTAGTGATTTTGTAAAAACTTTGTGTCCCTTGCTCTCAATGAGGATACTCAACCAAAAGGAGCTCTTTTGGATATTTTTAATGATTTAGTAATATGGATTGAACTTCCATTATTTATAACTATTTTCCAAGTTTAAAATGAAATTATCAACTTGTAAATTTTAACTTAAATTCCAGTCTGTATTTGTTTAGGGTTTAGTTGTAAATTTCAACTTAAACTCCGGTACTTATTTGTTTAGGGTTTAGCCAATGTATTTCTTTATTTTCTAAGATTTTAATCTAACATCGGCGGCATTGTTACTCTACATTTTCACAACCTAGGGGGTTCTCGAACAATATTGGTTTATAGCATGCTATTTTTATGGGTTACTCTTATTCTAAAATGCGCTTGTGTGGAGCCGTAAGCTCTTGGAAAGTTGTGTACATATTTTATTTATTTAAGCTACATCCCCGATTTAATGAAAGTGCATAGTTTTGCAGCTGAAACAAATACTTGGTTTGATAGATAATCTTTATTGAATTTTTGTAAACATTGGTCAGTTATTAAAAGGATTTTGATACGTGTATTAATTCTCAAGTCTCACGACTTACTCCATGCTAAGAGACTTTAAGACTCTAGGTAAGAAATTTAAAATGTGTTTGCATGGTATCGATTCTTTAGATTTCCTTTCTTTTGAGAATCTATAGATCTACCGTGTAATAAAATGTTGATCTGGTCGCATCTCTTAAACCTTGAGAATTAATACAGATCTCAGTCGCGACCCATAATAATGCTATTGTTATGTTAGCTAACCTTCATCCTTTAATTGTATATGACAAAATAATTTTTTTACCCCAATGATATCTAAACCATTCGGTGACTAGAGTCCTGAATATACAGTAGGTATATAATTCAATCTATTAATTTGGAAATAGCAATGTTAACCTTCTAGGAATATGAAATTTGATAAGGACCACTATAATACCGCTATCGTTACTAATTCCATAATCTCCTATTATAGTAAAAGAAAAAAAACAATCCTTCAAATAATTTTTATCAGCTACAATGCACTTTCCAACTCTATCTTAAGAAAAAGGGGCATTTTATCCAAAACAAAGGCATAAGATTTATGTTGCTGCACTCTTCATTCTAACAAGGAAAAACAATCACGACCATAAGATAACATTTAAAATCATCCTTTCATCAGTCTAATATTCAGAAAAATAAAACCAATAGGCTACAAATTTATGCAAATTGTAAATAAATTTAACTCCATTAGTAACCTGGATAATTTGCAGCACCAAATATAATTGGAACAGCCACGTTCCACCCAACTGTAGATTGAGAGCATCTCCCTTGTCTGCTTTAATCACCCTCAAGCCAAATCGTGCATCCCAAAAGTGGAGAACAGTCAACCTCTATCACAGTTGATCTTTCTTAACACCAGAGTACTCACACATCAAGCTTTCCTTCTCCTATCATACTAAGCAGCATCCTGCCTCTCGCATATGCCTCTTTATATTTTCTTTGCCTAGATATTTTACAAGCAGCCGGTTCTCATTGGAATTTTTGTGGCTATCAAAATCCTTGATTTTTAGGGAGTGTCTAGTGCCATTATTGCACTCTCAACACTTGTTTTGGATTCCTCGAGGTTAACTATTTCTTGTCTTCCACTCTTGTATGCATGATTTCCTCATTTAGCGTGAATGTCCTCTAATATTCTCTAATTTTATTAAATCCATAATTATTTATTAGATACGTCCATTAAGAGGACATTTGACAGATTTACAGATCTAGCCAATTCATTCAATTAAATAATAAAACTTTGTTAAATACAAATAAAATAATCATAGTGTTGTTTTGGGGATATTACATCCTCACCCCATTGTTATTAACACTGCCCCCGGTGTTTTTTAATTCTTCTTCCATTGGCTTTGGGAACAGATCTAGATATTTTACTCGCATTTCTACCTTTAGTTCCCAAGTTGCCTTCTCATGGCTAAAGTGCTTCCATTTCTCCTTTACCCAAGCGATGACTCTGTTCCGAAGTGTTATTTCATTCATGTCCAAAATGTGCATAGGTTCCACCTGGAACTCGCCTTCTGGTTCCACCTCCACCACATTTCGGTCAATGATCTGAGTATGATCATGAACATATTTCTTTAATAAAGAAACGTGGAAAATATTATGAATATTTAAATGTGTCGAAAGTGCAATTCGGTATGCCACTGGTATGATTCTTTCTAGGACTTGAAAAGGCTCACAAAACCGCGGTGCTAACTTGGCACAATTTCCTAATTTAAGCAAGCTCTTTTGGGGCTTGACTCGAAGATATACGCGGTCTCCAATAGAAAATTAGCTATGTTATCTTATTAAGTCAACATAACTTTTTTGGCGATCTTGTGTCACTTTTAAGTTCTTCCGCACATTGCGGACA
Source organism: Pseudotsuga menziesii (assembly GCA_001517045.1). NCBI lineage: Eukaryota > Viridiplantae > Streptophyta > Pinopsida > Pinales > Pinaceae > Pseudotsuga > Pseudotsuga menziesii. The sequence continues at coordinate 24,086 of LPNX010832707.1, read as the reverse complement.
ATTTGTTCCTTGTCATGCAGTAGTTCTATTCCTACCATAAAACGATCTACTGGGCTTTCCCAGCTAACTTGGGTAGTACACTTTATACCATTTAAAATATCGAACGAGCTCTTTTTTTATGAATCATGGTATCCGTTATTGTATGCAAATTCCACAAGGTGCAAACAATCTTCCCACTTAGTGGGTTTTTCCACGATGTACATCCTTAAAATATCTTCGATGATTTGATTGGTAGACTATGTCTGCCCATATGTGTGTGGGTGATAACTAGTGCTAAAATTGATTTTGGTCTCTAATCCTGTAAACAAGGATTTCCAAAATTTTGACGTGAATTTAACATCTCAGTCGAAGATCACCATTTTCGATACTCTGTGCACTCTGAATATTTCCTTCAAAAATATCTATGCAATATTTACAACTTTGTAAGTTGACTTTACAGAGATAAAATGTGCATGTTTGCTTAGCTTATCTACTACAACCATAATATAATCATGTCACTTTTGCATTTTTTGCAAACCTGCGATGAAATCTAAAGATATGATCTCCCATTTCTATTCAAGAATTGGTAGAGGTTGTAACAAACCTGCTGGGTGTTGGTGTCCATCCTTCACCTGTTGACATTCCAAACATTTAGATAGATAATTAACTAAATATGTTTTTAAACTTGGCCAATAAAATTGTTTTCTTAAAGTTGTTATCATTTTTTGATAACCAGGATGGCCAACATGTGGTGGTTTATGTATTTCACTTAAAATCAACAGCTTTATTTCTGCGATATTTGGTATGTATAATTTGTTTTTAAACCATATTAGGCCTTCCTAGTCCACCTTGAATTATGTTCCATTTAAATTTACTTCATCTTTTAGCAATTTGTTTAATAAATTTACATATTCAACATCATTGATGCTTGATGTTTTTATTCTGTTATTTAAGTCACTTTTTGGTTGACTTATAGTTATTTCATAAATTTTATGAGTTCTTCAGCTGAGTGCATCAACCACCTTGTTTTTCTTACCTTTAATGTGTCTTACTTCAAAATCGAATTCACTCAAGAACGCCATCCATCTTTCATGACGAGCGTTAAGTCCAAGTTGAGTGAATAAATTATTTACACAATTATTGTATGTCAATAATATGAACTTTTTCCCTAGCAGATAATGGTGCCACATTTTTAAAGCATGTACTACTGATGCTAGTTCTAGGTCATGGACTACGTAATTCCATTCATGTTCTTTTAACTTACGATATTTGTATCACACTACGTGTCTTTCCTAAGATAATAATACTCCCAAACCTTCCTTACTTGCATCGCTACAAACTATGTAATATTTATAAGGGTCAGCTACCTTAAGTATGGGTGTTGTTGTTAGCAGCCTTTTCAGATTCTGAAAGATTTCTTGGCATTTTCGAGACCATATGAACTGTATCCCTTTTTTTTGTAGTGAAGTAATTGAATAGGCTATTTTAGAGAATCCTTTGATAAATCATCGCTAATAACCGGTGAGTCCCATGAAGGAGCGAATGTATGTCACATCCTTACGTACCAACCATTCTAAAATAAATTTTATCTTCTGTGGGTCTACCATGATTCCTTCTTTTGAGATTACATGACCTAAATATTGTATCTTTTTTTAAAGAATTCGCATTTTTTGAATTTAGCATAAAGTTGATGTTCTCTTAGGGTCTGTAAAACAATTCTCAAGTGTTGTTTGTGTTCTTCTTTTGTCCTTGAGTAAATCAAGATGTCATCTATAAATATTAACACAAACTGATCTAGATATTTATTGGTTAATCCAAATGGGATTACTACGAATTCATAGTGTCCATTGTTATAATAATCAACCCATAGTTACCTACCTTAGACATTAATTTTAATTATTTTTGTCTTATTACCTAGTTTCCTAGATTCCATTCTATGCTAGTTGCCTTCTACAAGTCCTAGAAGTCAACACATGCTAAAAATGAGTCATGGAGCACTTGGGAAACATCTTGAAAACCCAATTTAGAATGTCTGCTTTATTCCAGATCCTCCAAAGCGCATATCTTCTTTTTCTGAAAAGCTTTCTTGTTTTATTTTGATTTAAGGCAAAAGGAAAAGCTAGACTAGGTGTAGTTGACTTGTTTTTTTCCCACATCATCCTCCCTCCTTTTCTCCAAATAAAATCATGTATGAGTTGTCTTTCCATCCCTCTTTAGCTTTCCCACTTGAATTAGTAAAGTCGTGAACATCTTCATAGATTTGGAAACTGCTTTATGCACCTATGGGGGATTTGACTAGATTTAGTAAGCCTACTTTTTGACTATTTCGAATGGCATATTTATGCATTCGATTATCTCATGTAATGTTATATTGCAGCAACCTATTACTTCACAAGGTTGGCTATTGTACACTTATTTCATACAGATCAATGTTATGCTCCAATTTCAGACTCCTTTGGTGTGAATTTTACATGTTTGATTAGCAATTTTGTGAGTGTAATTATTCTATCTCTTGGGTTCAATTTCCACATGGTATCAGAGCCTTTGTAGATCGATTTCTCTCCTTCCTTATTGCTATTGCAGGTTCGACATCTTGACTTGGAGCACATTCTGCTAACTGGAGGGAACAGTTTCTGAGCTATGGACCAATCTCAGAAGATCATATTGACTCCATTCAATTTCTTTGAGTGGAAAGCTGAGATGGAGATATTTTTGTGAGCGAAAGGTCTCTAAAGGGTGACTATGGAAACTGAGGCAGAGCCCAATGCAGCTGCAAAGAAAATTAAATGGCACAACAGGAGGGATGAGGCTTATGGTATTTTGTGTCTAAGCATTTCAAGAGACCTCCTCTTCCATCTTGATGGATTGACATCACATAATGAAGTGTGGGAGAAGATAGAAGAGCTTTTTGGAAAGACAAATGATATGAGAGGACATCAAATCGAGAATGAGCTGATCTCCTTGAGTCCCAGTAGCTTCAAATCATTGCAACTCTACTTTTCCAAGTTTAAGGCCCTTGTTTTGCAGTTGAAACAGTGTGGGATTGAAAAGAAGGAAGAGAAACTAGTTTTGGCCATACTCTCTAAGCTTGGTCCTGACTATTCAATGTTTGTTTCGACCTTCCATGCCACCAAGTTGACAGCTCGAGCCTGGAAGATACCTAAGCTTGCAGAGTTCATGGAATCCCTCACACAGGAGCAAGATAAGTTGGTGATGATGGGCACCATCAAACCTTCCAAAGACCAAGCTTTGGTTGCTGGAGATTCAAAGGTGGATTCAAAAAGCAAGAAAAAACCTAAAAAAATACCTGAGCAAAAGAGAGACAAGAACAAGTCTCAAGAGGAGCCTCAAGGTTCCAAGAATAACTCCAAGAAGAAGAAGAACAAAGGAGAAATGAGCAAGTGCACATACTGTAGTAAGGGCTATCATATTGAGAGCTCTTGTATGAAGAAGAAAATTGACATGTTGACCCAACTCCTGGAGAAGAATAACATCTCCCTTCCTGATTGCTCAAAGAAGAGGGAAGGAGGATCAAATTCAGAGGACAAAGAGAGAGTACATGCCTTGGTTGCTGGCACATCGAGCTCACCTAGTTCATCATAGACTCTGGAGCTTCTAGACATATGGTTTCGACAAAAGAGACATTCTCCTCTCTTGACATGTCGAAAGATCCACCAATATTTTTGGGAGATGACTCTCTCACTGACAGTTTGGGGAAGGGAAGGATTGATCTTGACCATGGTAAGTTCAATAATGTGTTGTATGTTCCTGGTCTTTCCTCTAATCTCTTGTCAATGTATCAGATGACTCATACTCGTTCTCCAAAGAAGGTCATCCTCTCCCTTGATGATGTTGAAATCACTTATATTTCAAATGGTAAAGTCATAGCAAAAGGTGTTGTAGATCACACTTCGAAGGTATAAAGTTTTTCCATTTTCTACCCTACTCAAACCCCTCTTCTCTTCTGATTCATGCTAATGAAGCAAGCAAGCTTTGGCATGAAATATTTGTCTATCTTAACTACAAGTATCTTTCTGATTTGAGTGAAAAAGATATGGTCATAGGGTTACCAAAGATCAAGTTTTCTAAGGGAGTCTGTCAAGGGTGTATCCTAGGAAAACACCCAGAGCACAAGTATGAGAAAGCTAATCATGAGAGAACCTCTGCACCTCTTGAGCTAATCCACAGTGAAATTGCTGGTCCATTCCCTCATATGTCCATGAGTCAAGCCAAATATGCACTAAACTTCATAGATGAATTTTCTAGGTATTGTTGGGTTTACTTCCTAAAGCACAAGTCTGAAGTTTTTGACCTCTTCAAAGTCTTTAGAGCCTTGGTTGAAAACCAGTCTGGGAAAAAACTCAAGATCCTCATATCTGACAATGGTGGTGAGTATGTCAAGTCTGAGTTCATTCAGTATTGTAAAGATGCAGGTATTCAGATGCAGCATTCAATCCCTTACATACCACAACAAAATGGTGTTGCTGAGAGAAAGAATGGATCACTAAAGGAGATGGCAACCTGCATGATGGAGGCTAAGACTTTGCCACCAAATTTTTGGGACGAGGATATAAACTGTGCATCCTACATCCAGAATAGGGTGCCTCATAAGAAGCTTGATGGTATGACTCCTTTCAAATCCTGGAGTGGGCACAAGCCAGATGTGACCCATTTCAGGATTTTTGGCTCAAAGGCTTGGGCCAGAATTCCAACTGAAAAGAGGAAGGCTTTGCAGCCCCAAATCCAAGAGTGCCTATTTGTTGGGTATTTTGAAGAATAAAAAAGGTACAATATGATCAACTTGAGCACTAACAAATCTTTCATTGAAAGAAGTGTTCAGTTCCAAGAAGAGCCTTTAGTACCAGTTGAAGTTGGAGAGCCTTCTTCACCACTAGATCCATTGATTGTAAGTGGAGAGACTAATGAGTTTGATGATTCTGATATGTCTGATAATGATGATTTGATTGCAGATCCTAACAGTCCTACAAGACCAAAATTTCAGCAAAGACCATTCATGCAGCTGGGGAACTAGATGGAAATCCTAGTGACACTAGGAGGACTAGATCTCAATTTGAGAGTGCCCTTTGTGTGAAAGATCCTCTATTTGCTAAGAAGTGCTATCTGATGGTTGAATCAGGCCCATAGACATATGAAGATGCAGCACATGATCCAATATGGAAAACAGTCATGAAAGAAGAATTCAGCTCACTCCAGAAGAATAACACTTGGGAACTGGTTGATCTTCCCCTAGGGAGGAATCTAGTTCAATGTAAGTGGGTTTTCAAGACTAAGTTTGCTGCTAATGGTTAACCTTTGAAATATAAGACAATATTGGTAGCCAATGGCTACTCACAAGTACATGGTATTGACTACAATGAAACCTTTGCACCAGTGGCAAAGATGGAGTCCATAAGGCTAGCTCTAGCCAATGTAGCTTCGAACCAGTGGGAGGTACATCACATGGATGTGAAGTGTGCTTTCCTAAATGGAGATCTCACTGAAGAGATTTACATGCAGCAACCTGAAGGGTTTGTTTCTAATCCATATTTAGTGTGCAGGTTAAAGAAATCATTGTATGGGCTCAAGCAAGCCCCCAGGGCTTGGTATGCCAAGATTGATGGCTTTTTGCTATCACTGAGTTTTGTTCGATGCAAGTCTGATCCTAATGTCTATTTGAAGCTGATTCATGGTTCCTTGATGATTATTGTCTTGTATGTGGATGACCTTCTTATTACAAGAAGTTCAAAGAAAGAGATTTCCTCTTTAAAGGATGCAATGAACCATGCATTTTCTATGAGAGATATGGGATTGTTGAGCCAATTCTTGGGTCTCGAAATTGCTCAATCCCAACATGGAATCAAAGTACATCAGTCCAAGTATGCTTTGGATTTTCTGAACAAGTTCAACATGAAATATTGCAAGACAAGAAAGACTCCCTTCCTTTCAGGAGTTAAGCTTGAAGAAGCAGGTTCTTCTCCTATGGTAAATAATACACTGTATAGGCAGTTGATTGGGTGTTTGCTTTATCTTACACACACTCGATCTGATATATCTTATGCAGTTAGTGTGGCTTCGAGATACATGGATCAGCCTCATTAGATCCACTGGAAAGAAACCAAAAGGATCCTAAACTTTGTTCAAGGAACAAGAACTCATGGGATCTTCTACAAAGCAAAATCTGATCTTGATTTGATTGGGTTTACTGACAGTGATTGGAAAGGTGACAACATAGATCGAAAGTCTACATCAAGATATGTGTTCATGCTTGCAGAAGGACCAATCATCTGGTCAAGCAAGAAGCAGAGTGCCATAGCACTCTCATCTACAGAAGCAGAGTATAGAGGAGTGGTAAATGCAGCAACTCAATGTTTGTGGTTGCAGGGGATACTTGGAGAATGTGGTTTCGAATCATAGTTTTCAACTATTATCTACTATGATAATCAGAGCACCATTCGAATCTGCAATGATTCAGTTCAGATACAACAAACCAAGCACATTGAGATCCATATGCATTACATCAGACAGCTTGTGCATGATGGCACCATTGATCTAATCTTCTATGCATCTTCAGAACAAGTAGTAGACATCTTCACCAAAGTTTTTTGTGAGAAGACCTTCAGCAATCTCAATTCACTGCTAGGGATTGCTGATCATGCTGTGAAGCATGATTGATGACAAAATTTCCAAAATTTTGTTTTTCTTGTCCATGTTTAAGGGAGGATTTTCCCATTGGGTTTTTGCCTCTTTCCTTGGTTGTATGGACAAGCAGTATGTAAAAGGTGACTAAGCCTTGTTGCTAGGCCCTATAGTTTTCTGATATTTACTTAGAAAGTCAGGCTTAATGGGGGGTGTTAGAATAATCAACCCATAGTTACCTACCTTAGACATTAATTTTTTTTTTTATTACCTAGTTTCTTAGATTCCATTCTATGTTAGTTGCCTTCTACAAGTCCTAGAATTCAACGCATGCTAAAAATGAGTCATGGAGCACTTGGGATACATCCTAGAAACCCAATTTAGCATGTCTGTTTTATTCCAGATCCTCCAAAGTGCATATCTGCTTTTTTTCTGAAAAGCTGCCTTGTTTTATTCTAATTAAGGGAAAAGGAAAAGCTAGACTAGGTGTACTTGACTTGTTTTTTTCCCACATCATCCTCCTTCCTTTTCTCCAAATAAAAGCATGTATGATTTGTCTTTCCATCCCTCTTTATCTTTCCCACTTGACTTATAAAATTCGTGACCATCTTTATAGATTTGGAAACTGCTTTATGCACCTATGGGGGATTTGACTAGATTTAGTAAGCCTACTTTTTTACTATTTCGAATAGCATCTTTATGCATTTCATTCTCTCATGTAATGTTATATTGCAGCAGCATATTAATTCACAAGGTTGGATATTGTACACTTATTGAATACAGATCAATGTTATGCTCCAATTTCAGTCTCCTTTGGTGTGAATTTTGCATGTTTGATTAGCAATTTTGTGAGTGTAATTATTCTATCTCTTGGGTTCAATTTCCACATCCATATCATGTTCTAAAATTAATGTCCATATCAGGGGCATATTATTCTTTAATTATGATCTGGTAGTAGCCGAATCGCAAATAAAATTTTGAGAAAATATTGGCTCCACCTACCTGATTGAAAAAATCATTTATATGAGGTAGTGGATATTTATTTTTAATAGTTACTTTGTTTAAATTTATATATTATATACAAAGTCACAAGGTTTTTTCCTTCTTCTTGATGAAGAATACTGGTGCTCCCCAAGGTGACACACTGGGTCTGATATACCCCTTATTTAACAGTTCTTGAATCTGAATTTTTAATTCAGTTAACTATGGAATGCTCATCCGGCACGGTATATTGGATACATCCGCAGATCCTAGTGTAATTTAAATGGAAAAATTGATTTCCTGTTGAGGGGGAAATCCAGGTATTTCCTCTGGAAATACATCCGAAAATTCATTCAAGACAAGGTAATCTCCTAGGCTAGTTTTATCTTCTTTGTTAAGTAAGTTTGTGACCCGAATTGCATATAATCTGCAACCTTTCCTTGTACATTGTTTTAGTTTCATTGCATAAATTTGCCTCGCAGAGACAGGTTTGGATATACCCTTTAGAGTTCTAACAGCTTCATCTTCAGCTATATATGTAAAGGTCTTGTCAAAACAATTCAATATTACTCTATATTTTTTGATCCAGTCCATACCGATTATCATGTCACAAGATCCTAAAGGAAAAATATTAAGATCGATTCTAGTATTAATTTTATGTAATTTAATTTCAATATCAACAATATAATCAGTTATATTTTGCTTAGCCCCTGTAGCTAATTGAACGACCCATGGTTTCAGATGCTTTATCTTTGTTAATTGGAAAATTTTCATCATCCTGGGAGTGATATATCTCAAGGTATACCCTGGATCACTTAATACAGAAAGTTTTTTATTAAAAATTGTACCTTCGATTTCCACAATCGCATATTGGTGCTCTGCATGTCTGTCCTCCAAGGCTGCATTTATTCAGTGTATACTTCTGTTGATTTCTCCCACGATAGAGGCCTCTTGAATGTTATGAATTATCATGCTTGTCTCATTTAAGTGTGGAAAATTGCATCGTAAATGGAGTTCCCCACACTCCCAACATTTCAAAGGTTCCAATGGACCCTTTTGGTCCAAGATTGCCTGGTTTGTTTCCTTTCTGCAGTGGCTTCCCATTTCTGATATAATTGTTTCCTTGTTGATTCTTTGACATGATTATAAATGGGGGCAACCAAAAGCCCCTTTTCCGTTGGTTGAGGTTTTCCATCTTTTTATCCTTCCATGCTTTAAGTGTATCATTCTTTTTCCTATACTGCTCAAAGCAAAGTCTTGGATTCCTTAAAACTTCGTCTAAAGTTTTTGGATTGTCAAATTCAATGTGGTCTTTGTAGGTCTGCAATAAGAAACTCATGAACCATTGAACTTTCACCTTCTCCTCTTTAATAGACGACACAACCCTAACAAATCCAATAACTTATTAATGAGGTCTTGCATGGTCATTTGGCCAAGTATTAATTCATAAAACTCTTTCATTTTTCTTTCATAATAGCTCTCATATAGGTATTGTTTCTTAAAGAGTTTCTTGAATTCCGACCATTCCATGCTCTTTTTCTTCAATCTATTTGAAATTTTCAGATCTTCCCACCAGATGTTAGAATTCCCTTTTAAATTTTACACTGTCATCTGTACCTTCATGTTGATGGAGTAGTTGTAAATTTGAAAATACTTTTTAATATCCAGCAACCAAGCTTCTATTTCTTCTCCTATTTTCGATTCTCCGTCAAAGGTGGTTGGTTTAATTTTTTTGAATTCTCCCTCCAAATGGTCAACCTCAATAAAACATGTTCCTACACATCATGGAAACAACACTACCGAGCAGTACATGTGGCATAAAATAAAATAAAATACTAGAAATAACATGATGGAAATTAAATACTGAAAAACAAGTGCAGAAAGTAAATGTTGAAAGTACAAATCTAATCTAAGAAATGTTAAGCAGTTGCAAAAATTATCAGGAAAAAAACATTCAAAAGGCAGACAAGGGACGGGATCAATGGCCTACAAGACTTAAACTCAAAGAAGAAAACTCAAAGACTCAATACCATGCAACACTAAAGACTCAAAATTATTGCTCAAAGGAGCTTATTCAAGTTCCTACTCTAAACGAAACAGGGAAGACCCTCTCTAAGTCATGCCAGGAATGCAATCTTGTAGACTAGTCTTGTGGCCAGGGATACGAAACTGATGTCCATTTGTAGAGGATATATAATAAAATTTTCCAACAATACTTTCTAGTGTGAACGGGCCAACCCACAAATCAACTTAGAGATGCAAAAGTAATCCACATTCCTCAAGACAACTTTATCACCGTGTTTTAACAGCCTTCAGTTTACTATGGAAGGGGTAACATGAATGTCTCGTGTAACCTCCAAAGAAACATCAACATTCCCTCGTGGATATGAGTGTTCTGTTCTGCGGCTAGGTATAGATTCAACAGTATTAACTTTACCAAGATATTCATCAAGTGGTAAAGCAATGCTTCCCACTAGCACCTAAGGGATCCTATTTCTCTCCATGAACTCGGTATTTATTCTTTCCGACTATGTGTATAATACCCATTTGTGTCTCATTTTCAATCAAAAAGTCCCCAAAATATTTCTCTAACTACATGTGAATATGAGAGGTAACATAAGTTTCATCGTGGTAAGCACTAGATCCTTCTCCTAAAGGGACAAACACTGAGTAAGTAAACATGTTCAAATGGGTGCCTCCTTATTTAAAGTGAGGATTCTCTCGTGGCAAGAGGAAACTAGGGAAATTCGGAAATTTGCTAACTAGGGAAATTTCATTCAAGTTTGATGATCATTGGTAGGATTGAGAAGGGATGGAGGTGGGTCATCAGGATGAATAATTTCTCAGTCATTCGACATACTATTACTTTACCACCAATAAATTGGAAGAAGGCCCTATTGTGCCTTGTCCTGATTAACTTCCATATTAACAGTATACTCCCTTAAGGTTCTATAGATTCTTTGTTCAGGAGAGGGTATAAGATCTTCTACTGGAGTTTCCTCGTTCCTCCTAAAAAAATCCAACCTATGTTCCAGCGTTTCATGTGGAATAGACATATGTGGATCAATACCTCCAAATATTGAAGTGGGATTAGAAAGTTGGATGAAAACAACAAAACCTATTGTGATACCAACAGTGGTCGAGCCATGAGGGGTTTCATAAGATGCTTCAGATATCATTAACTCATGATCAGACCTTTGAATGAACTTTTGGATATCCCTTTCTTCTTCTGATGAGTCAAGTTCGTGAAACGATCTCCAAATAATTTATGTGTCATCCTCACTTCCCGTGATACTTTTGGGAAACACATTCATGGTGACTCCAGAATCAATCATGCAGTTATGTAACAAGGGCTCACCAATATGAAATGTAAGGTAGAAAGGATCATGTCCTCCATTCTTTATTTCATAAATGGTTTCCCTCATCTCAATCGGTGAATCCTCCTCTTCCATATTGGTCGTATTCAAAGGTGGGCTAGAAGGGGGTTTGACTTTACTATCACCTTGGCTAGCCATAGGAATGTTATCGAACAACTCATTCACTTGACTCTTTATAGATGATATCTTTACTAATTCAGGAAAGGGAATGTTTTGTATGATCTTATCTAATTCCTTTTCAATATTGATATTTGAAAAGTACTCAGTGGGAATCTGATCCAACTCTTTCTCTTCATCCTTCTTCTTTCCAATATTTAGATCAAGAAAAGGAAATGGCCTTTCTTTCTTTTTCTCCCTCTTATAGATCTGGACTGAGGGCATGTTTACTTTATTTATTTTCCCCAAAGAACTAACATGGTGTGTACTAGTGGTATTCTCCTGACTATCCCCCTCCAATCCAAATAAGATTCTTCCAAATGTTTCATCGAATTCATCCATGAAGTCGATCTTCTTTGGTGAATATTCTTCTTTCATGAGGATAATAGTCAGGTTCATCTTCCCTTTTCTTTTCAGTCCAATTGACGGAGTTGGTATCAGGGGATGTCTAGCCCATAGCGGTTTTTCTCAAGTCATCATTCCTGGATCTCTTTTGAGGGTTTCAGTAAGGTTTAAGTCCATATTGGTTCTTGTACCTATCAGATTCCCTACCCCTGGCCAAATCTCTTGAGATGAGAGACAAATTTTTAACCATCTCTTGTATATTTTCCATCATATCAGCAGGTTCTTTGGATGGTTCTTTAGCTTTCTTGGGTCGTGACTCTACTCTAGATGATGACGGGCCATACGAGTCAAAAAACATTTTGCTTGCCTATAGACACAACATTAGTTTTAGTCTTCCTTGAATTGTCTTGGGAAATATTTAAGTCAATCAGATTTTTCTCTTTTAAGTGATAACCAAGCCATCCATCAAAAGCGTTCAAACAGTGAATTATAAGTGCCTTGTCTTTAGGTCGGATAGTGTCGGGTACATTTTATATTGTCCTATCAAAACTAAGGTTTAATTATTGAACAATTTCATTTTCTTCTTTCTGATTTCAAAGAGTTGATTCAAAAGGAATCTACCATTCAATTTTTCTTACCACTAACCCTTTAACATGGTAAAAAAAACATCATAAACCCCCAAGGATGAAGCAGGTAACCTAGAAAACCATTGACGAGCTTCACCTTCTAAAGAAAACAAAAGGGTCGTCATGTACACATCCTCCTCTTCAGCACCATAAGCCTCCATGTGTGACCACACAACGTCTATAGGTCTTCAATAGGGGTTGCACAATTTCCAAAGAATATAGGGATATTATCAAAGTATCTTTTTTCCATATCATGGGGTGACCTGACTATTTGGGATAAATCAAAATATGAGGCCCTAGCCTTGTTTCCAAAAGTTCCTAGTAAGTTTGTGTTCGTGTTTGTGTGATCCATTGAACTAGATTAAGAAACTGAAAAAGAAGAGACTTGATTGGAAGGTGGATTTGGCTTTACTGATGGAGAGTTTGGACTAGTATAAGGAGAGGCTAAAAGATGATGAGGAGACCCAAAAGAGTTAGCAATTTTTCAAAATAAAGTTGTGTACTATGCTTTTGGAATTTTATGGTTTGGGTTCCTTTTGTAATTAGCAGGGCTTCCTTCACCTAAATTGGATCAACCTATAAGATCGTAAGGATGGTTCTTGGATTGATCCTCAGAGGAGTCGCGTCATGGAGTTGCCAAGTGAAATACTAAATGTAATCATTGAAAGATAAGTCGTTTGGTAAGTAAGATGTGAGAGAGCAAAACAAGTGAATGTAAAATTAAGCAAGGTAAAATGCATTCACATAAATTTAAATCCATATGCGCTATGATTCGGAAGATAAACATGAGGTACTACTCGCAAACACTATAGGTAATCCTCTACCTCCCCAGTAACTGTTCCAAAACATGTTATCACACAAGTGTAGCTACCCACTAAAGGTATCCTATCCGGGACGGTAGAGGTGAGGTAGTTTACCGGTGACACCACAAGGGCCTTGTCCACTACTAAGGAAAGGTAGTTGTCACACCGGACAGGCACTTGTCACTTTAGATCCAACTGTAGAATGATCAAGGGGGAGACCCTACTAGCCTATGAGCAATAGAGAACCTACTCAATCCACTCTAATGGATAAACAAGTGATGTATAAGGTGAACCATGAGTAAGGAGATATAGATCTATAAATAAGTGCGGTTAAGGATAATTTGGGGGGATTAAGGTAATGAAAAATTTCCCAATTTAGGGTAAAATATGCCACAAGGTGTTTAATAATGTAGATCTAGATATACCTAGTCTAAATGAGAAATACCCAAATTAGATCCACCTAAGGTTTATGCACTTATGGACAAAGTGGACCCAAGAGAGTATATTGGGATGTAAAGTGACTAGATCTAGATGCTTGAAGTTTAGATCTGTTGATTTGAGATGGGTTCAAGCATACCCAACTGATAGATCTAAAAGAACAACCAAAAACCCAAGGAGGGTGTCCCACCTAGGAGTGATTTGTGGTAGATCCAAGGGTAAATAAATTCGGATTAAGTTGAAACATTAGATCTAGGGTTTAAATATGTATTCCTAAGTGGGTTTTGAATATCGTCATTAAATAAGCACCTAATCTATCAGATAAACAAAGCTAGGGTTTTAACAATGAAGGTTTTGTGTGACCATTGGATAAAAATATGGAAATTGATACTAACCTTGTAGATAGTACCTGAAAATACTTGTGAATTCCTTGTAGATCGATGATCCTTCCACTTAGTTACAATTTTTAGCGAGATCCAGCAGCATTAGAGTGAAAATATTTTATCCAAAGTAGGTAAAGCAACCTCTCCACCTACAAATTCAAACTACCAAAGTGAGATTTGATCCACGGATGAAAAATGAGCAATGCAAGTCATATAAAGAGAAATATTCAATGCACAAAGTAACAATTGATCACTCCTTGAAAGATGAAAATGATCCACAAGAGGAGATAATGCAAGTCGCCTCCACAATCTCTCCTTCGGCAAGTCATTATCACTGCAAAAACAATTCGGCCTCCACAAAATTATGTTGTTTACATGAAAGATCCATTGAAATTTCTAAACAAGAGGCATAACAATCATGTGTAAGAACATTAACAAAGATTTCAATATATTTTCCAAAAAAAATTATTGTCTTCCAATATTTTCAGAGCCAAAAGTCCCTTTACAATGGGAGTGCATCTCAATATATAGATATCTCAAGTACATAATACCTATATCCAAAAAGATCAAGGGTCAAGATCATAATATAATATCACTCTAATAAACGGCTAAGATTAGTCGGATAGAAAATACATGGATCAACTCAAAAATAGAGGGGGTGCACCCAATAAGACGTCCAAGAGAGGGGCACACCACATGAAAGATGAGTAAGATACAACATAACACATGGTGGGGGCTAGGAGGTGATATAAGTGCTTCTCTGGAATGGCCCCATGGAACAATACTCATAATAATATGTCAATGAAATAACATAAAGTGACGAAGTGACCAAATCGTGGCCCCTCAAGATGCATCAAAATATCCCAAAATCGAAAGTGCTAGGACGTTTCGACCACATGGAGAGAAAAAATGATGTTGGAGGATGAAAATGACCCCAAAAATATGCCGTAAACCAATTCGATGCCAGTTCCTTGCCTCAATTACCCAAATCAATTTTTTCATTAGCCATTTTCATTATTTTTATGCATCAAAATATTGCCTTAGGAACATAAAAAACCTCATATCTCTCAGCTAACTGAACCTGAGCATCAACTAACTTCAAAAATGGAACCGACACCATATCAATATGGTAATATCGATTGGATACACACTATGTTCCCTTATGGTTCCCTAGGATAACCAACCATCAATTGAAAAGCATTTTATTTATTGAGGCCAAACTACTGCAAACTGATAAAATGACCCATGCATCAAATGCATGTGACTGAAATTGAGAAACTGAGTGCATAAATGGACTCATAATGTCCAAAAC
The DNA here is from genome assembly GCA_001517045.1 of Pseudotsuga menziesii. Classification (NCBI taxonomy): domain Eukaryota; kingdom Viridiplantae; phylum Streptophyta; class Pinopsida; order Pinales; family Pinaceae; genus Pseudotsuga; species Pseudotsuga menziesii. The sequence goes on along the minus strand of LPNX010832707.1, from coordinate 9,050 downwards.
CACTAGTAATGACTACTCATAAAACATATGTCCATAAAAATATATGCCAGAGGCGCCATCCATGTCAAAATAATAATAATAATAAAGCCTATAAATGTTGATAACTATAAAAATAATGTTGATTTATTTGTAACTTCGGAATGTATTCACTTGTATATTTCATATATTGTATTTCATTGGTCCCCGATGTTCCTATCGGGAGATTCATTAATGTAATCAAGTCATGTAAAGTCATAGAGATTAACCCTCCTTTGTAAGTCGAGGGTAAAGTCCCCACAGTTGTGGGGCACTAGGGTTATTAGACTCTCCTAGAGAAGTCGACCCTGGTAAGTTATTGTCAAGTCAGAAACTAGTATAAATAGAGAGTGATCCTCTCTATTTCTCACACACACTCACCCAGCTATAGCGCATAGGTGAAGAGAGAAGAAGCTCGCTCAAGTGAGAGAGAGAGAACAGTTGTTGGAGATCATCTTTCTCTCTTTGGGTATTATTGTTGCCATTGGTGCTCATTCTATCTCTGAGGAATTTGCGGGGTTTTTCCTTTATGGTTTCCCCGAGGATAAATCTTTGTGTTTATTGTCTCTTGTGATTGATTTTTGTGCATGTTATTCTCTCAGATAAGATCATAAGATCATACTGTCTAATTGATAAAAATATAACATGGTATCATAGCTAACCTAAGAAGAAGACAATGTGCAACTGTAGAAGATAGGGCTTCTTACTTTTTGGGTCTCTCTCCACAATCCATCAGCAAAAGGAGGGTAGTCTAACTCTCCATTGAAGGGCACATCTTTCTATCAAAGCAGAATTTGATTCTGGGCATTTTCAATTTTTGTTGCGGGGAATTAGGGATTTTTACAGAAGAGGAATTTTTTAGTGAGGCCAGCATAGGATTGCTCTCCTCATCAAAATTGAATTTTAGAGACCAATTTCAAAGTTTTTGATTGAGTAAAACTCCGGCAAATTCAAACCCTAGTTTGACCCCCAGGCTGAAGAAACCCTAAAATACTAAAACTGGTAGTTTTGGTACATTCACTATATCACGGGATTGAAGAAGTCTCAGGCACCAAAATTTTTGCATGATGAAGATACAATCCTGATGTACACTGTGTAACAATTTCAGTCTCATATTCACTATATTCTGGGAGATATGATTCCTTCAAATCAGGGTTCCCACCTCTTCCAGGATTCATCTCTAAACATGACACCTAGGGAGAATTGTTATATCTCGGGCTAGGAATGTCCAAATGAAATTTCTCAAGATGTTACAGATAGGTCATAGAATGTACGTTCTATGGTAAAAGTTTCAGACCTTGATGATGAAACAGGGACACATGGAAGTTCGTACAAGTTTTTTATTTTGAACAGTCCTGAAATAGGTCACCTTGGGAAAACGCTCATAAGTCCCAATTGGTGAAACCAATTTTGCTCAGACCTATGGTGTTGAAAAGAGGACATACAAGGATACCTCAGTAAAAAAAATTTAGACATAGAGGAGTAGTAATGTTGGAGATACTGCAGAAACAATATCAGGAATTTATGCAGATGAAATTGGAAAACTAGAGCTTCCTGTTCCGGGAAATTCCCTACACTGTTTTCAGAAAAGGAGTACATTGGACAGCTCACCTTAAAGAGACCCATCTTTCTATCCAATCATATCTGAAATATTCCAAGTTTTTAAAATTAGGGTTTCTGTGAAAAACCCTAGATCAGCTAGCTTCAGAACCAAGACGAACACCTCAAATCGGTAAGATCTAATCTTTTGTTATTTACATTTGAGGTTTTCATTTAAAAATAACAAATCACACTAGCTTGATGAAAATCTTGGTGAATATGACAACTTCCAAGCATGGAAGCATAGGATCTCATTGTTTCTTGAAGGAAATAAATTGGACACCTACATAAGTGGAAAGGTTCCAGTTCCAGAGGAAGATGAGGCTAAAGCCTTACACAAGAAGAACTTAGTCAAGTCCAAGAGGATCACCTTATACCACATGTGTCTTCCCTAAAGACACCTAAAGAGATGTTTGATTCCTTGACCAAGCTATTTTTAAGAGAAGAATATAAATCAAAAGAAGTATAGGAACTCCGTGATCCTTGAAGAAATTGACTTGGATTAGTGTTTCAGTAAGAAAGGTCTAGGATCTAGAGGGAGATGAGGCCAAGGCTAGAGCCAAGAGAATCATTGGAGATTCTATTAAAGATTATCTCATCCCTCATGTTTCATCCTTGAAGACACCAAAAGGAAGTGTTCGATGTTATCAAAGAAGAAAAAGATATGGTTATAACCACCTTGAATGGCCTCCTAGGATCATGGGATTTATTCATTCGAGGAATATGTGCCAGAAGGAAGTGATTACCTTCAACAGACTCTAGGAAGAGTGCACACAAGAAGAATCTCGACTCATAATAAGAGAAGAGAAAATGGGAGTAACTAAATATCAAGCTCTCACCATCCAAAGAAGATCCCTCAAGCGATGAGGAATACGAAGGACTCAACTCTTGAAGAACCCCTTATCCATCTTAGCATTTGGATAAGAAATGATGTTGTTATGAATAAAGAAGTTGATGAAGCTGAAGACTCAAGAAGGAGTCTGCCCACGAAACGAATAAAGATAAGTATTCAAATGTCATTTCATGATATTGTTTTTTATGCATTTGTTTATATTCAGTTGATGTGTTATGCATGATAGAATGTTTGCATTAATGACAGTAAACTACTAATATGCATGTGATGGGTAAGTATCTCATGGTGCTATACAACTCTCCATTGCTACTTATCTAGAATGAAACCTCTTTGTTGACATATTGGATTAGTGTTGTTACCACCTAAGTTGTACTTAGTGGTTTTTATCAAGTGAGCCCGGTGAACCGGACAAGGTTAACTTGTTCGGACTTCAAAAAGACCTTTGGAAGTACTTCTGGGAAGTGCTTGTTGTATCATATCACATGTTCATACCCCATGGGGGAATTGTAATAAATGTTCTAGCATGATAGTGTCTGTAAAAGACTCGGTCTCTTAGACTTCATTTGTCAATCCAATCAGCCTAGGGTGTTTTTTCCCTTGGTTATTATTGGTTGTTGAATAAACGACTGATAATTTCTGAGTTTTTCACTCCATACCTCCAAAGTTGGGGTGGTCGGCTTGACATTTGTGCCTATTGATGTTATTAGAGTCTATGTGTCAATGTGTAAGCATGCTAGACATCATTTTTGAGTCATATGAACATGTCTAAGTCCACCTAGGTGTTTTTCAATTTTTCATTTTTTTAGTTTTTTCAGTGTTTTTTATTAAATTTTAATTTTTCCAAAACTTAGGCTATTTTTTAATAGTTTAATTGGAAAAATTGATTTTGTAATAAAAGTGGGCCAAATAATTAGTTTCAATCATGTAGGTGCTCATTTTCAAGCTAAGAGCACCATGTAAACCCATGGACCTACTCTTTCCTAAGTTTTGTGTGATCTTCCATCACTCAGGTCAGAAAGCCCCAAAAATCAATTATTGATTATTTTAATTAATAAATTGATGAATAATGGAGCAAATCCAAAATCAATAAATCAATGGATTCTCAGCCGATTTGATTGAAATCAGTCAGATCTGAAGCAGATTAACTGGATCTGACAAATCCTTGACTGAAGGAGGTGATCAAATCAGATCCAGAGTTGATCTTGAGCATCCTTTATGGGGAATTTCGCCCTCCCTCTCTCCTCAACACGTTTTTCGCTCAACTGGATGATTCTTGGTGGATTCTTCAGTCAACAGGTTGAGTTGTCAGTCAGATCAGCCCCCCGATTGACAGTTGCACTCAGTGAGACTCAGATCTGGCTCAGCTAGACACAGATCAGGAATTGATGGACTCTCCATCAGTTGATTTCACTTGATTCCATGAGTAATTGCGCCCCCCCTGGGCTAGATGGCCTGCAAATTGTATAAATCCTGCTTGAGGCTCCCTCTTCCAAGCTAATTAGAGTTGGGATTGAGGTGTTGTTGCTATTGTATTGTTGTAATTCTGCATTTAAAATAAATAAAATCTTTGGAGGCAATACGGTGTGGTGCCATTACATGTGTGGATGATTATTGCCATTGTTTTACTGAGGTAACCTGTATCTGTGGTCATTTTTTGCTAATTTCTTGTAGATCTGTGGTTAAGATTGGTAATTAGCTTATTACAATCTTGATAGGAAAGGTGTTGTTCAATAAGTTTATTGACTGTCACTCTCCTTTGATGCATGTTTAGAGATCTAGATTTATCATGTCCTATAAGCTTATATGCATGTTATCTTGAATCTCTTTTTATGTACTAATCGGATCTCACAAGTTTCTTGGCAAGTTCTTTGATTTCAGCTGAGTTGCAGGTTCATACTTTGGAGAGGATGCTGATCTAGTTTGCTTCTTCATTCTCTTCAAAACATTTCAAAGGCATAGTCCCTCGGCATTCCACTTGAAAGCTCTACTGCGAATCTTCAAGGAAACCAACACTTTTCTCCTCTTCTTCCTCCCTCAAAATCAACACTTTACCCGGTTACCTTTTCAGTTTATAGTTGTGATTTTATTTGTATCTGTTTCATCAAAGTAAAATATACATAGATCTAATATTTCATAGCTCACATCCTAGATCTTGCACTAAAAAAAAAGTATCATAAGCATCCCAGATCTAGTTGTAGGGAAATTGTCCTTTTTGCATGAATTTGAAAGAAAACTTGTAGATCACATGCATTAGATTTCCTTTCGCTGCGATAAAATTCAATATTCTGCAATATCAGTGCTTTTAATTGGCTACACAAACAGAAATCCAAGATCCCAAGGAAATCTTGCTTTCCTTGGTTCCCTGTTGATCACTGTTTTAGCTAGTTTAATTTCATTATTTTTTGAGATAAAGTAGGCTGACCCAAAGGTACTCTTAAAGTGCTTTTGGGAATTTGTTATTCTAACTCGCTCACTGTCATTTAGCAGGTATGACAGAGAGGAAAGGAAGCTGCTGTCCAAAGTGGCTTTTGGAGCGCTCAAATCCCCTCAGGGGTCTCTCTTTTGTCACATAATTTGTAAATTTTTTGTATAAACTGTAATATCTTGGTTTCAACCTGTATAAGGACCAAGAAAGTTCTGATTTATCAGTGCTCTGATATTGTAACCACTGTAATAAAATCCTCCTTTGAATAGGCTCTTTCGAGCCCATTCCCCATCCCCCCTGGGGGGATTCGCGTCGGTGCCATTTTCGTCATTTTCTGCTTATTTCCTTTTACTAGAATTGTTCTGATTTGCAGGGTAGTATATTTGATCTTGTTTTTAATTCCATATTCCATATCTTACTTTCAAAAGTAATCATAATACTTACCCCATGATTTCCCGAGTGACCCAAAAGGGGAAAGAGATTCGTGGTAGGATTAATCAGAAAACCAGATTTGTGTAGTTGTTTTATTTTTTCTATCATTTGTTTATCAGCTTCTTTAAAATTAACCCCTCCTCAATTCCCCGATTGAGATCCACTTGGATCGAAAGAGGTTCTTGGAGGCTTTTCTTTTAAACAAGAACACATCTCTTAAAAACTTATTAAAATTTACAAGACTCCAGTGTGTATGCTCTGCACTTGGCTGCGGTTCGTCCGATCAGTCAAGCTGTATCAAAAGAACTTGGGTGACTATCATAATTAGGACTCACCCTCCCCAATTAACAAACCATCAGGTGAAAATCCAACACATCGATCAAACCTTTACGGTGGTAAAATACCCAAAGGAAGCGGGAACCTACTGAAAAGTGACCTCAGGGCACCGATCTCTGTCACACCCTAACGGGTGCGTTACGAACATAGCCCCAGAGACTCCATTTCAGCCCACATATTCCTTGCGGGTAGCCGTGTAGGTTTTGTTTTGGACATACTCCAAGTACTCTCGGGTATATCTGGAGTCCCCCTTTTAGCCTAATTTAAACAACTCATACTCCAATTTTAACTTAAAACATACCAAGATGCAATCGCAAAACATTCACTCCAAGCACATGCAAGCATATTGATCTCTTTGATTTGACTCCATTATTAAGGCACTGGTCATTTTTGCTTCACATATATATTATTTATCAGCTTTGTGCTTCCGTGTGTTATTTTCGTATCTTGTCATCTTCAATTGTTATAGTTAAAATATTCAAACTCCTAACTAACTATTTCAGTTTAACATCACCACAATAAGAAATCATCCTTAGTAACTTAATAGGGTCTACCCCCCTTGGCTCCGTTAGGAGTTGAGCCTAAACGGAGGAGTCAAGAACAAGGTGACAGCCCTGACTCGAGACTTGCCCCCAAGGACACACCGAGTGGCTTGAATATTTTTGCCATGTGATCCAGGTGTGTGAAAAGGCGGCAACACTTTTTGGCGTCGTTGCCAGGGATAAATCTTTTTATTCCCAGGGATAAATCTTTTTGTTTTTTCTTTCTTTGATGAGTGCTTAGAGTAGATCTTTAATTTTCATCTGGCGACTCCACTAACCTTTTTCCAGTTTTTATTTTTACAAAGAAAAGCAAAAAATATTTTTTGTGAAAAGATTCATAAATGCTTATTTTTCTGTTTCACATGGCGACTCCATTGAAGGGATAAAACCCTGTTTTCTCATAAACTTGTGAAGTTTTGTTGTGTGTAGATGAGCCAATGCAACATGTTAAAACCTTTAAAGTTCATCACTTGACAGCTCCACCTTGTCAGTACAAGGTTTTCAAATGGATACCATTTTGGATAAATTAAGGGAGAAGTATGGTTCCCAGTTAGCCTTAGCATTTCAACCTATCGATTTCTCAAACATCCCTGGTTTTCCTAACTATTGTGATAGTTTGGGGGATGAAAATAACTGGCTTCCACCATTTCATGGAGATGATGGTGACTCGGCCATCTGGCATGTCAAATCTTTCCTTCAGTTGATTGCTGACTTCAATATTCTTTATGAAGACCATATGATGGAAATGTTTGCTAGTACTTTTCGGGGTGAGGCTGGTTATTGGTTCTATCAAGGCCTTCCTTATAAATGTATAACTTCTTTTCCAAGCTTCCTTTGGATGTTTTTAGAGCAGTGGCATGATGGTAGGGGTAGTAGGAATGGTTTTA
>LPNX010832702.1:181170-207731 GCA_001517045.1 Pseudotsuga menziesii | reverse complement strand
ACTAAATCAGAAGATACAAGTCATCAACATAAATTTAAAAAGATGAAATAGGCTAAAAATGAAAGCAGTTCATCTTTAGAGGTGTTTGGTGAACAACACAATTTTCATTCTACTAGTGATAGTAGTGATGACAACCATTATACTAAAAAGAGGAAATACAAACCTTATGATGAAATTTCTTGGGAATTCAAAAAGATAAAACCATCAACATTTAATGGAGAGACTGAGAAGGGGGTGGAAGCAGAATTCTGGTTATCTGGGATGAAGAAGTACTTCCATATATATTACTATTCTAACCAATTAAAGGCTAGAATGACTATCTACAATCTCTCAGGAAAGGCTTTCATTTGGTGGCAGGACTTGAAGAGAGTTAAGGGAATAAAAGAGGAGAATGTAAATTGGAGTACCTTCAAGACGTACTTTGAAAATAAATTTTTGTCTATGCAATGCTTATGAGGAGAGAGCAAAATAATTCTATGGGCTTAAATTAGGATCAATGACAATGAAAGATCTAAACAACAAGTTTTTGAGTCTGGTTAGTTATGTGCCTTACCTTGCAGATGAGAAACCAAAGGTATAGAGATTCCTTAGCTATTTACCTTATCATATTAAGGACAGGATTGAGTATGAAAATCCAAAGACTTTGGAAGAAGCCACGAGGAAAGCCAACTTATGTTATGAACAAAATCGGAATAAGGAAAGCATGGCCAACTGGAAGGCTAAGAAGAATAATAACTAGTATNAAAGACTTTGGAAGAAGCCACGAGGAAAGCCAACTTATGTTATGAACAAAATCGGAATAAGGAAAGCATGGCCAACTGGAAGGCTAAGAAGAATAATAACCAGTATGATCAAAAGAAAAAATATTTTGTGCCTAACAGAAATTCTAAGAACAATAAGGCCAGAAATTTTTCTAACATGAATTTCCAAGGAAATAAGAATAATTCTAAGAATAAAGAATTTGTTAATAACCATGGTATTTATACCAAGAACTTTGAACGAAAAGAACCTATAAAGTGTTGGGAGTCTAATGGCCCACACAATGCTTCAGTCTCTCCTAATAGGAAAAAGACTGTCAGTAATATTCATACCATACATGAGGAGATGATTATTTCAGAATTAGCGAGGACTATCCCCAGAATCAATGCAGCCTTGGAGAATCGACAAGCAGAATATCAAACTTCCATGGTGGAAGTAGAAGGTATGATAAACCAAACCCCTATAACTACTTTAATTGATCCTAGAGCTAGTCTGAGTTATATTGCACCTAAAATGGTAGAAAAATGTAAGTTACCTATTGAAAAATTTGAAAATTCTTGCTTAGTTCAGTNCTATAACTACTTTAATTGATCCTAGAGCTAGTCTGAGTTATATTGCACCTAAAATGGTAGAAAAATGTAAGTTACCTATTGAAAAATTTGAAAATTCTTGGTTAGTTCAGTTAGCCACTGGTGCTAAAAGAAAGGCAACTTGTTTTGTAAAAGAATGTGCAGTAGTTATGGACCATTTTGAAACTATTTTGAAGCTTAATGTATTACCTCTTAGTTCTTATGATTTACTCATTGGTATGGATTGGTTAGAACAACATAGGGTAATTTTAAATTGTTATGATAAAACCTTTACGTGCGTAAACCATGATGGAAAACCCCCTCTTAGTTCTTATGATTTACTCATTGGTATGGATTGGTTAGAACAACATAGGGTAATTTTAAATTGTTATGATAAAACCTTTACGTGCGTAAACCATGATGGAAAACCCATAAGTGTAAAGGGGTGTTATAGCGGATTTCACCACACTAGGTGAATCACACATTGTATGGCCCTCCCTTGTTCCGCTGAAGACTCATTAGCCCCTATGGACCACTTTGTATCTTTTGATGTAACCTTTATCATCCCTAAAAACATTAGAAAAGTGATATACGTGGCTTTCTCCCCGATAACCACATACATACGCGGATATTCCCTCGATAGTCGCGTACATCGGGATGTGTGCATAGTCCAAAACATTTTGTAGTTTTCCTTGACTTGGATCCGATTCATATGACTCCTGGACTTCCATATGCCTTGAGATTGCACGGATTCGACCTTTCAATATCCCTTTTAAAATCTATATAAGGAATCCCTTGGTACATTGAAAGCATAAGAGAGAATTGAGAGCATCGAAACTATAGTCCATTGTTGCCAGAACTTATGCTTGAGTCTGCATCCCTTTGTCCCTTGGAGCACTGTTGTGTTCTTCCCAAGCTTTCCTTTCGCTAGTAAGCTTGCTATCGAAGTGATGGGGGATTGAGGTGGTGGAGGCCCAAGTTGGGGATTCAGTTTCTTCGGTTCGCAGACGTGCCGTCAGAGGTTGTCACTTGTAATCTCTGATTATGATTAATAGAAATATCTTTTCCTGTCCAGTAATGTGTATTTGAATGAATGTTGTTTCCATTGGAATATGTCAAATGCTTTTACATTATTGATTATATATGCTAGAATAGATCTAACACCATGAAATATAGTATGCTTGTATTGTTTTCTTGTTGTTGAGGACGTGCTATAACAATTCAAGCTGAAGATTGGAAAGCTCAACGGGGATCTACTTCAACCGTCCGGAGTAAGGTACGAGGTTCGATCCTTTAGTGTTAGACATTTTTTTTTCTATTGCATATTGGGAAAGATTGATTTCGGGAGTCTAGATGTCTATTGTGGTACCCCAAGCCATAGGAATTTCTCTCCGTAACAGAATTGGCGACTCCGCTGGGGAAGTCCCTTGTTTTTATTTGGGGGTTTACGGGCACAATGGGCTTGATATTATTGACTTGCTCTCTATTTCTCCTTGTTTATGGGTTGCATTTTATAGTATGTTCATCCATGGACACTCCCCTTTATTTGTTTGACCCTTAGCCTAGTTTTTATCACTACCTTCTCTGTATACGCAGGTTTTTGGCCAAAATTCGCGTACATACGCGGATTTTTACCCAAAAGTCGCATATACACGTAGATTTTACACTAAAATCCTTTTTTCCACATAGGATTTTGGCCAAAAGTCGTGTATATGGGCCTTCCCACGCAGGTTTTTGGCCAAAAGTCGTGTATATTGGCTTTTCCACGCGGATTTTGGGCCTAAAGTCACGTACATACGCAGCTCTTCTTTATACAGTCGCGTACATCCTCCCTTTTGGTGAGTTTGATGTTGGGGGAAGTTGTTGGGTGGGTTGTGAGTGTGGTTGGGTCTTCCTTGGGTCTGATGTTGTCTGTTGGATGCCTCTTTTGTGACCAGAGACCGCTCTTTCATTGATTTTTCTTTGAAAGTAGTTTTAGTCATTTTTCCTTTTTGTTTTGCCATTAGTGCATTACTCTTTTTGTCTTGGTGTCTTGCTGGGCTTGTATTTTATACTTGCTGCAGAGACTAAGAGTTTTAGATGAATTTTATTGCATTTTTCATTCTTTTATATTGAAAAACACAAAGTAGTTGCAGTCTTAGTTGCATCTTAGATATGGATTTGAGGAGGCACTTGCATTGGATTGCTTGGATGAGAGTTGTATTTAGGCTTTCATATAGGAAGGATTGCATTGGCATTCGGAAAGAAATATATATTTGTGCATCTCATGTAGTGGCATACCCTATTTTTCATTTGACAAAGATTGCACTTAGCATTGTTTGTTATGGTGTGCATATTTATTTCACTGCTGAGTCATAATGTCATTAGTTGCACGACCATTTCCCTTTGAGTAATTACAGCCAACTAAAATCAACGCTAAATAAAATGAATTACACTCTTTTATTTTCTAGGGTGCACCAACAAGCTTAGGTTTTAGGATCTTGGAATAGTTCATTGTAAGTTAATTCTCCAAGATCACAAAACAACAACAACTAGGTGTCTGTCCAGGGAGTGTGTGAAATCCTTGGTATAACCATCGTTCTCAGGATGCTCCTCTAAAAAGGGAGTTAAGCATGAGGCAATGTGAGAGGTTGTTGATTGGGATGACCCCTAGTCATAACTGAGTAGCACCAGCGATATTGCCAGGATTGTATTCATATCTGGGGGCTCTTTCGAGAGTTTCGAGCTTTGCTACTCTGCCCATACGGTCAAACCCACCTGCGGCTGTCCGCCTGAGCTTTGATTATATTGAGGTGACCTTAGTGACCTTACCTAGGATATCAAGGGGGTACTTGTAGAGGTTATTCTGTAGGTGTCCCAGCCAGGTAGAGGTCGGACAGCACGGTCGCTTTATGCGTTGAAGCTGAGGGCCGCTATAATTGGTTACGTACCTCCGCTTGTAGTGTATGGGAGTTTCGAGCCTCTCCTAGGTGAGACATATCGGCTACATTCGGGAGCTCACATATCCTCCCCTTGGTTTTCTTGTATTTTGGCTGTAGATTTTCTTAGGAGTGTGCTCTTTGTGCGCTAGTTGGCCTTTGGGATCGTGGTTACTCTAGTATATTTATGCTCTCTCTTGAGGTCAGGTCCTTTTATTTTTGGCATGCCTAGTATCCTATCACACGTATTGGTCCTAGTACGGACCCTAGTGTCAGACTTGGGGGCATCATAGCCCCTTACCCTACTCATAGATTTGGGAGTGGTCACATTCTTCCCTCTACTCCATTTGTGGAGGATGTTGACGCCCTTCTTTGGGTCTTTACACTAGTGGTCACCCTCATGGGGGTGTTAGTGGATGCATGAATGTTGGGTCTACACCTTACTTTCCTTTTTATGTCCCATTGTTCACCACATTGTTTCCTTTGGGGTGCTATTGTCATGATCATTCCTCCCTATATCCTATAGTTTGGAAATTTATTGACTATCTTGGGTTGTTTTGGACTAATATGGTTGTCATGTACGATCCAATTTTTGTACACTCTCTCCGAGGTTTTGACCCGTTCGTTCCTATCACAGGTATTATGTCTGAACTGGCATATAGGTTAGCATTTCACATCCGCTTGCACTTATGCATTTCCTTATGACCAGTCCATCTTAACCTTAGGTACGAACCCATTCCATGGTATCACATAACCTTCATGCTGCTATTAGAAGTGGTACTATGTGAATGGTAGAGCTTTCCTGTACATGGGTGCCCTACTTAGCTCCCCTTTGCATTTGGTGCCCATGCTATGAGTCCTCTCTTAGGTCCGGGAGTCCGTTGTATAGTATTTCCATGACATTTAGCAAGAGCCTCATACTCCTCTTGATCTTATGCTAGGCATGTTTCCCCTGGACTCCCTTGTATCAAGTTGTGGATGCATTATCATGTGCTTTTCCTGTCTTATTGAGCTTAATGCCAGCTCCCCTTACATTGCATTTCAACCGTATAGCCCGAGCTTGTCTCATGTCTAGCCATGCAGAGCCATTTTGTATATCTTTCGCAGCTTGATTTCCCTTTTTATCAGGAGGGGATTTTCCCCCGAGTGTCGATATCCTACACATGTATCCTTGCATTGAGCATAGGTATGTTCCACTACATGGAACTAGTTTTTTTTCCCTTATGACACTCGTCTCCTCCTAGTTTGTAACTATAAAGCTAGTTTATTCTTTTTTCAAGCTTTTCAAATAACTGAAAAAGACCAAAAAAAATCAAAAAACCAAAAACCCGGACAAGAAAAGATATTATCTTTGGCAGCTATCGAGTCGTGTCGCCTTCGAACAGAGCACTATATATCACATCCGTTGGTTGGGTTATAGTTTGACTTTAGGAGATGTACTCATTTATCTGAGCTTATCTCCACCGACTGGTTATGCTTCCAGTCCCTATGGAGCCTTTATTGATGCCTCCTGCATCATAGAGATGTCCCAGTTTGTATATCGAGTCTATGCTACCTCCATTTAGTCACCATACGCCGTTATGCTCTTGTTCGAAGGAATTTGAAACCTGAGTCGGCCATTCCTCAGTTATCTTGACTTTCCATGTCGGCCATTCCCGATACAGTTACTGGTTCATGCACCTTATGATCAAGTCCTTCCACATTAGACAGCTTTGCTGAGTACCTCATGTTGGATGATGGGGGATGCCTTAATGCCCTCCTTCCAGTGGATTTCATCCCTTCGACTTCAGATCATTTATTCTGGGATTGGAGTCTAGAGTCATTTTGAGTGCCTTGAGACTTGCAGTCATCAGTGGCAGGTTCTATCGCCATCGACAGTTTTGGGAATACATCAATGTCCCCTGATCGATGGATTCTCTCAAGTGTTCGACCTCAACACATTTATTCACACTTGTTAGTTTGCACTATAGTACCTTGATTCCCATTTTCATTATCGGTGGGTGATCTCACGTCTGTTAACGGTATACATCAATGACCGGTAATCAGACGATGGACTACTATGTTCGACCTCGACACCTCTATTCGCATAGTAGGACATGCACTCGTAGCGGTTTGTGTAGAAGACCTTCCAGACTGGTGGCATCTCTTATATGCTACCTCCTTGATCGTGCCAGTGTTCATGAGATTTCAGCTCTCGTGACTTGTTCCAGTATATGTCAGACATTTCCAGCCACTATGGAGATCTTGATCTATTGTATATCTTCAGCCTTGTGGAGAGCATAGTCCTTTGTATATCTTCATCATGTAGATTCTGATATATGTATATTGTACGTGGCGATGACCACATATGTTCTATCATGTATCATGCCTATTCATGGCCATTGTACTCTTATGTATCCAGGACTGCTAGATGTATTTGCAGATTATATGCAGAGTTGTATTATGGTATTATGCTGATTGGGTGGCTGGTCTTCCATTTGGGTACCTTCATCACTTCATTTCTGGGATGGACTTATAATGTATTTCGGCCATCGTATAACCCCTATGATCTCATACATTAGCGGACATCTGTTAGAGCGGATTTCACCACACTAGGTGAATCACACATTGTATGGCCTTCCCCTGTCCTGCTGCAGACTCATTAGCCCCTATGGACCACTTTGTATCTTTTGATGTAACCTTGATCATCCCTAAAAACATTAGAAAAGTGATATACGCGGATTTTTCCCCAATAACCGTGTACATACGTGGATATTCCCTCGATAGTCATGTACATCGGGATGTGTGCATAGTCCAAAACATTTTGGAGTTTTCCTTGACTTGGATACGATTCATATGACTCCTGGCCTTCCATATGCCTTGAGATCGCATGGATTTGACCTTTCAATATCCCTTTGAAAAGCTATATAAGGAATCCCTTGGTACATTGGAAGCATAAGAGAGAATTGAGAGCATCGAAACTATAGTCCATTGTTGCCAGAACTTATGCTTGAGTCTCCATCCCTTTGTCCCCTGGAGCATTGTTGTGTTCTTCCCAAGATTTCCTTTTGCTAGTAAGCTTGCTATCGAAGTGATGGAGGATTGAGGTGGTGGAGGCCCAAGTGGGGGATTCAGTTTCTCCAGTTCGCAGACGTGCCGTCAGAGGTTGTCACTTGTAATCTCTGATTATGATTAATAGAAATATCTTTTCCTGTCCAGTAATGTGTATTTGAATGAATGTTGTTTCCATTGGAATATGTCAAATTCTTTTACATTATTGATTATATATGCTAGAATAGATCTAACACCATGAAATATAGTATGCTTGTATTGTTTTCTTGTTGTTGAGGACGTGCTATAACAATTCAAGCTGAAGATTGGAAAGCTCAATGGGGATCTACTTCAACCGTCCGGAATAAGGTACGAGGTTCGATCCTTTAGTGTTAGATGTTTTTATTTCTATTGCATATTGGGAAATATTGATTTCTGGAGTCTAGCTATCTGTTGTGGTACCCCAAGCCATAGGAATTTCTCTCCGTAACAAGGGGATCCCTAGAAAAACAACTATAAGGCATATTTCTTCTTTGCAGTTTAAGAGAGCAATTAGGAAGGGTTGTAAAGCTTATGCAGTAGCAATAACGAATGAAGAGAATCTAAATAAGACAGATAAATCAAAATTGGAAGACATACCAATATTAAGAGAATATGTTGATGTATTTCTAGAATAAATTCCGGGACTAGCTCCGAAAAGGGAACTGGATTTTACCATTGAGCTGGTACCTGGTGCAGTACCTAGCTCAAAGGCCCCTTATCGAATGAGCATAATTTAACTTAATGAATTAAATTCTCAATTAAAAGACATTATTGATAAAAATTATCTTCGACCTAGTGTGTCTGCCCGGGGGGCACGTGTTATCTTCGTTAAGAAAAAGGACGAAACCATGCGACTTTGCATAGATTACCATCAGTTGAATAAGATGACCATTAAATATCAATACCCATTGCCCAGCATAGATGATCTATTCGATCAACTACATGGAGCCACAGTGTTTCTGAAAATAGATTTAAGGTATGGATATCATCAATTTAGGATTAAGGATGAAGACATCTATAAAACCGCTTTTAGAACTCGATATGGCCATTACGAGTTTGTTGTTTTTCCATTCGGGCTTACTAATGCCCCAGCCATTTTTATCTTTTTAATGAACAATGTTATGCATAAGTATTTAGATAAATTTGTAGTTGTGTTCATCAACGATATATTAATCTATTCAAAAATTGAAGAAGAACATAAAGAACATTTAAAAATTGTTTTGCAAGAGTTACGAAATCATCAACTCTTTGCAAAGTTTAGTAAATGCGATTTCTTCAAGGATAATATTCAGTACTTAGGTCATGTGGTGACCAAGGAAGGGATTTCAGTAGATCTCGAAAAGATAAACACAATGAAGAGATTGGCTGGTTCCTAAGGATGTAACTGATGTTCAATCTTTCATTGGAATTACCGGTTACAAGTGGAGGTTCATTAAAGGTTTTTCGAGGATCGTGAATACGATAACTTCTTTGTAGAAAAAAGGAAAGAAGTTTGACTAGAACCAGATATGCAAGGAAAGCTTTAAAAATTTTAAAACTTTATTAACCAGCGCACCTATTTTAAGAATAGCTGATCCAAATCAAGAATTTGTAGTATGCATTGATGCCTGCAATGAAGGTTTAGGCAATGTTTTGACCAATCTGGAAGGTATTCTACACACACCGCTACAAGTACATGTCCTACTATGCGAATAGAGGTGTCGAGGTTGAACATAGTAGTCCATCATCTCATTACCAATCATTGATGTATACTGTTAACAGACGTGAGATCACCCACCAATAAAGAAAATGGGAATTAAGGTACTAGAGTGCAAACTAACAAGTGTGAATAAATGTGTTGAGGTCGAACACTTGAGAGAATCCATCGATCAAGGGACATTGATGTATTCCCAAAACTGTTGATGGCGAGAGAACCTGCCAATGATGACTGCAAGTCTCAAGGCACTCAAAATGACTCTAGACTCCAATCCCAGAATAAATGGTCTGAAGTCGATGGGATGAAATCCGCTGGAAGGAGGGCATTAGGGAATCCCCCATCATCCAACACGAGGTACTCAACAAGGATGTATAATATGGAAGAACTCGATCATAAGGTGCACAAACCAATAACTGTACCGGGAATGGCCGACATGCAAAGTCAAGATAACTGAGGAATGGCCGACTCAGGTTTCAAATTCCTTCGAACAAGAGCATAACGACATATGGTGACTGAATGAAGGCAGCATAGACTTGATATACAAACTGGGACATCTCTATGATGCAGAAGGCATCAATAGAGACTCCATAGGGACTGGAAGCATAACCAGTCGGTGGAGATAAAACTCAGATAAACGAGTACAGCTCCTAAAGTCAAACTATAACCCAACCAATGGATGTGATATATAGTGCTTTGTTTTAAGGTGACATGACTCGACAGCTTCCAAAGATAATATCTTTTCTTGTCTGGATTTTTGGTTTTTTGATTTTTTTGGTCTTTTTCAGTTATTTGAAAAGCTTGAAAAAAGAATAGACTAGATTTATAGTTACAAACTAGGAGGAGACGAGTTTCATGAGGGAAAACAAACTAGTTCCAAGCAGTGGAACATACCTATGCTCAATGCAAGGATACATGTGTAGGATATCGACACTCAGGGGAAAATCCCCTCCCGGTAAAAAGGGAATCAAGCTGCGAAGGATATAAATAAAGGCTCTGCATGGCTAGACATGAGACAAGCTCGGGCTATATGGCTGAAACGCAATGTCAGGGGAGCCAGCATAAACCTCAATAAGATAGGAAAAGCTCATGATAATGCATCCACAACTTGATACAAGGGAGTCCGTGGGATCACGGCCAGCATAAGATCAAGAGGAGTATGAGGCTCTTGCTAAATGTCATGGAAATACTATACAACGGACTCCCTCACCCTAAAGGGGGAAACATCGGCATGGGCACCAAATGAAAATAAGGCGCTAACTAGGGTACCCATGTAAGGTGAGGCTCTACCACTCATATCATGCCACTTCTATAGTAGCAAGAAGGTTTCGTGACATAATAGAGTGGGTTCGTACCTAAGGATATAGTGACATGGTCATAAGGTCATGCAAAATGAAAACGGTGGTGAACCTAACCTATATGCTAGTGTAGACGTTATACCTGAGATCAGTACGAACAGGTCAATCCAAAGGCTGAAACGACGCTGAAAATGGTCTTCTACATCACATATTATGTCAGAAACGGTCCAAAATGGTTAGAAACAGTCAAAACTATAGGAAAGGGGGTAAAAATTTTCAAATATTTGAAATTTTTTCTATAAATAGTAAAAAATAGAAATCATTTGAAACTTTTACCCATTGTAGCTCTGGTTTTCAACTGCAAATTCCAGGAGATCTAGCCGGCAGAATTCACAACCGTCTCTTCCAGGTATTTACTCATGTTCTCTTCTTGCATTTCAATATAATTTTTACAATTTTTCATGGTCAAATAAGTTTTTAAAGGCCAATCTTACATGAGCGTTGCGGCCCACGCAGGTATCAAGGCTTTTTCCGCATATAAGGCTGGCTATACGTGGAAAAGGGGCTAGAAACTATGTACATACGTGGCTGTTGACAAAACAACCACGTATGATGCTGTGCATAAGGATTTACATGAATCTAATGGACATTTTGGTCAATTTCTCATGCAGGATGGTGCTAGAGTGGCGAGAACGCGAGCATGGTGACGTAGAGGAAGCAGTAAGGGCTGACAGAATGGCTCAAGAAGCTCTAAGAAGATGTGGACTCTATAAGTTTTGGTGCCTAGGTGGCTTGAGGGCCAAACCAGGACTACTACAGATGCTGGTAGACTATTGGGATCTAGACTCAGAGTCCTTCCAGATAGACGGCATGTCCCTCACCATTGAGGTGGAGTATATCTAATTTATCACAGGTCTATCTCGACGAGGTGAGATGGTGAACCTTCATGCCCAAGGAGGGCCAGGTCATGGGATTATTATCGATGAGTACATAGCTGTGTACTGCTACCCATAGAATGAGAAGGTGGGGAGCCAAGTTCCCACCAATGCTATACAGGTGTTGGGCTTAAAGGCCATACTACTGATGTTGGGCAGGATAGAAGGCTTAGCATCACTCCATCAGGCCTCTTGGCCACTGATGTTCTATGCGGTGGAGTGTATGACACCGACCATCTATGACTAGAGCACTTCACTGCTGAGCAACATGAAACATCAGCTCAGTGAGTGGAAGGCATGTAGGATACAAAACTTCGGGTTTAGTAGTATCTTGAGCACGTTTTTATTCGAGCATGTTCCAGGATTGAGCCCTAGATTGGATGTTCCTCTCCACGGGGTTCGAGATCCGGCCCAACGACGTTGGGTAGACGCGATGCGCAGACTGGGGGGTGGTAGGGTGGCCAACCCTTATCCAGCAGACTTTTTTCCATGGTGGTGACAACAGATTGTTTCCATAGAGGACTACCCTTATGCATGGATAGATTTCTGGGGAGATCCAGACATGCCATTACCACTAGGATCAGCATATGGAGACATAGGTAATGAATCTCGACCCTTACTCTTTTTTAAAAAAATTTTGAATTATTTAATTTTTTTTGTTTTTTTGATTAATGGAATCAAAAAGACATGGTTTTGGGTGACAATACATAATGACATCTACCATTCATGTGCAGATGTGGGACCACGGTGACCAGAGGGCTTCCCATGTCATAGACGGAGGGGAAGAGGAGACGATATCACCGGTGTGGATGCGGAGCGAACGCTCCAAAGCATCCATACCAAATTCGTGCGACTGACTCATAGGATTCCCATGGCGCAAGTCGAGGACTTACCTGAGGCTATGCAGAGACAGGTGGTGGGTGTACCACGTGCATGGGTGCGTTTATTCCGGTGGCTAGCTAGAGCCGTGGTGACATATCATGATCACAACCCTCTTCCACCCCCACAGGACTAGACACCTGGGAGTGTATCTATTTTGTACTACCATGTATATGATGGTATCTTTCAAAGCCCCAATTTTGTATTATGACACTATGTATTACCACATTTTTGATATATAAAAAAGTTTTATGGTGATCAGTTTATTTATTTACATGTGTAAAAATTGTGTTTATGATTAATTTATGATGAATGAAACAAATGCCAATCTAACACATAGTTAGCATATGAGTCAGCAATTTGATTATAATTTCTTGGAATGTGTATATATGTTATGTTCTCAAACTGTCGTTTTAACAATCTCACACGTAAGAATCTCCTCAATAACGTCGGATCTCTAACATCGTACAAACCATTGAGCTATGACACTACTAACTCTGAATCAAGACGTACCTCAAGAGAGAGAACACCATGCGAAATGGCATCCCGTAGAAGCTTGATAACGGCACTATATTCAGCAACATTGTTGGATGATGGCCGTAGACATACACCTCCTGAAGACAGTACATGACCCATAGGAGTATAAATCACCCAAGCAACTGAGGTGGAGTGTTGAGTGTGATGGCTTGCACCATCCGCAAATCATATGTAGGTGGAAGATTCCATTGACATCTGCCACAATAAATGGAAACTAATCACAAACCCGATCACAATAAACAAGACCTAACTATGCAAAAAAGATGTACAATAATATACAACAAACAGCCTTGGCTAAAGATCATGCATAGTATTTTTTGAGATAGAGCCCATTTCTAGGCTCCGCTAAGGCCGTCCCTTCGTAATCCACTAACTCGTAGGCACCCTTCTCTAACACACGCTTGACCACGTAAGGACCACGCCACATAGGATTGAACTTCCCTACCCCCAAGGGTTCTTTCGATTGATCCCATAGAAGGACCAAGTCTCCCTCACTAAACACTCTCAGACGGACAGACTTATTGTATTGTTCCTTTACGCGACACTTATTAACCTATAGAGTCACCAAGGCATCTCTACGCTGCTCATCGAGTTGCTCAAGGTGAACCAAACACTCCTCCAAAGGCGAAGTGTCTGGTAAGAGTTCCACGGATAACTTCAACAAAGGAATCTCGCATTCAACCGGAAATATCGACTCCACTCCATGCACAAGATGATATGGAGAAAAACCAGTGGTAGTCTTTACCGCGGTTTGATATGCCCACAAAGCAGGGTACAACATAATATGCCAATTCGTCTTGCTTTGCGTGATGGTTCGTTGGAGAATGGACTTAAGTGATTTATTCACTGCTTCAACCTGTCCATTCGCTTGAGGATAGTAAGAAGAGGAGTGCTCTTGCTTATACCCTAACTTGGATGCCAACTCTTCCATCATACGGTTCTGAAAGTGCGAGCCATGGTCAGTGACAAGCTCTCTCAGAATCCCGAACCTAGAAATGATTTGGTTGAATACGAAGTGAGTGGCTGTCTCACCGTCGGATTTTACTGTAGGCATTGCCTCAACTCATTTCATGAAGTAATCAACAGCCACTATGATATGATGGTGCCCCCCAGCTGAAGCTAGGTTGCAATCCATAAAATCAAGCCCCCATTTGGTGAAGGGACCAGCGGTGATAATAGGGTGTAACGGGGCAGGCTTCGAGTGCATATTACATGTGAACACCTGGAAGTCACCTCTTGACCACTTCAATACAATCCTTGAAGATCGACGGCCAGAAATAACCTGCTCTCAAAATTTTTTGAGCTATAGAAAGCCCAGATAAATGACCACCACACGCCCCTCCATGGCAATCATTAAGCACTACCTCAGCCTCATCATGAGTTAAACAACGTCGTAAAAGGGAATCTACTCCATGGTGGTACAAAGTATTGTCCACTATGAGGTAGTTCTTGGAGATGTGACGTAATCGTCATCGTTCATCTTGCGAGAGGTGAGTAGGGGTCCTTTGTGTTTGCAAATATACTATGATATATCCATACCATCGGTCATCCGTTGAGATTAAGAAAATGTGTTCATCAACGAATGTATCTTAACATACCGACTCCTCAGCCTCACTCGAAAAATCCGATATGAGCTCTGCAAAGATTAAATATTTCTTCTATTTTGCCGAAACAAATTCGAGATCAAACTCTTGCAGGATGACAATCCATTTATTATATTTTCCCCCAATCATCCTACGTGTGAGGACGAATTGAAATGGATTGACATGAGCAACAACCAAGGTCTGGCGAAGGAGAATATAATGTCTCAAACGCTACACCGCATGTATGGTGGCTAAGGCAAGCTTCTCGACATGAGAATATCGAATCTCTGCGTCAATAAGGTTTCGGCTTAGATAATATATGACATGCTCCTGGAGCTCCTCATCCTCCTAAACCAAAACCATCCCAATTGTCTCTAAATACGTGGCCACATATAATAGGAAATCATGGCTATAATCCGGAGTACTAATCACCGGGGCCGATGCTAGGGCTCGCTTAAGTGCATCGAAGGACTCCTGGGCTCAAAAATCTTATTCAAAGGGAGTATCCTTCTTTAGGAGACACATGAAAAATCTGGTCAAATTGGAAAAATTGACAACAAATCTTCGTAGGAAGTTTGCCATGCCTTGCAAACACTGAAGATGACGAATATTTCGCGGGGGAGACAACTGAAGTATTGCCTCAACCTTCAAAGGGTCGACTCTTATACCCTCTTTCGAAATGATAAATCCTAACAAACGACCTGATTTCACGCAAAAGATGCACTTATGAGGGTTTGATCTAACACCATAGTGCTGGCATCTTTCGAACACCAATCTCAAGTGATAAGAATGACGCATGATCCTGTGAGAATGAGCAGCGAGGTCATTCAAAAATACTTCAATAATGGACTTGAGATCGTGGAAAATCAAGGTCATTGCCCGCTGAAGCATAGCTCCGGCGTTTTTAAGGCCGAAAGGCATTTTTCGATAAGCAAATGTTCCCTAAGGACAAATGAATGCAGTATTATGTTGGTCCTCGGGTTTAATTTGAATCTGATTATACCCGGAAAAGCCATCCATAAAGGACAACACCTCGCTACCCGCACACTCATCCAAAATATGATCTATAAACGGTGTGGGGAAGTTATCTTTAGGACAGGCACGATTTAAATCATGGAAATCAGTGCATATACGGATTTCTCCCTTCTTCTTATCCACTGGAACGGGGTTTGAAACCCACTCCGTCAAGGGAATGGGATAGATGAAACGAGCTTTCAATAGCTTCTCTATCTCTGCCTTTATGGCGGGTGCTTTCCTAGGATTTACCGCGCGTAAACGCTGTCGAATAGGCTTAGCGTTGGGGTAAGTCTTAACCTCATGTTCAACAATCCGAGGGTCAATCCCTGACATCTCATCGTAAGACCAAGCAAAAATTTCATGGAATTCCTTGAACAGCTCGGTATACTCCCGAATCTCATCTTGGGAACAATCTGCCCCAATGTAGACATTCTCAATTGTACCAGGATTGCGAGAAATGTTGATAAGCATAGTTGACGATATGTTCTCCATGTTTCCATCAACCATCTGACCAAGAGAGCTTAATGGAATCATGGGTCTACAAACTTTCTGACTAAGAATCTCCCTATAATCCTCATGCTCCAAAAGGTCAAGCTCTGGAAGGAAGTATGATCTATGATGAAGTTCCTCCCATGGTGGCTCAACTCCTGACATAGCCTCGATAATCGCTTCATCGGAAGGGAAAACCATATCAAGGCAGTCGTGGGCATGAGAAGACTGTACTGCCCATGCCGGCAGCACATAGGGGTCTTCCTCCTCCATCCATGAAGAGGAAGAACAAGGCTCTATAGTAGACTGGAGATTAGCTTGGTAAGCTACCATGACTGCAGGCAATGGCACGCTCGTCTCAATGGCCTCACTCAAAGGACTCGATGAAGGAATAATCCAAGGATCTCCCATATGACTTGTGCGAAAAGGCACCGATCTTGTAGACGTCAAAGCACCATCGAAACTAGATCCTATCATGAGGACGGGTGCAGGACAACTAAAGGTTCCCATGAGGGATGGATACATGCCTACACCCACACTCCCAGTTGTCATCTGGGAATGTTCAACTTTTGGAACCAAAGCTTCTGAAGATGCAGTAACAGGTGGATTCTTGAATGCCATTTGATCAATCGTTAGAATATTCCCATTATGAGGAAAGCATACAATGAAAAACACGGAAGATGCAATGGCTTGCATACTATACATCCAGTTCCTTCCCAGTAAGAGATTGTAGTCAAGGGGCGCATCAACCACCTCGACCTCTATCGCAACGGTCTTCCCTCCCAAACGGAATTTAAGGGAAGGAAGGATACCGTGCAGCCTAAATGATCTCCCATCAAAATCATTTAACATAGTTGTATATTTTGACAACTCAAGAGAACCGAGACCCTTCCAACAAGACAAAGAAATCATAGAAGCAACAGCGCCCTCGTCAATCACACTGTGCTTGACGATCATATTAAGAAATTCTACATGCACCAAAAGGGACACATAGTAGGGAAAGTGAGGCTGATGTCCTGCGGTTTCAAATTTGATCACTGAGGAAGAATCATCACCATTCACACCAAGAGCGGAAAGCAAATCCTTCCTTTGAGACGGACAACTCTGAAGCACTTCCAATGCAGACATCGCACAAGGAGTATGGCCCAAGTCCTCGACAACTGAATAATTCTGGGCAGCTCGGGCATTTGGGTTATGACCCGAACGCTTAAGTACCCCCTTAGGAATGCGAGGTGCAGCCTCAGGTTTATCCACAGGTTTCTCAATGCGCAAAGGGGTTCCTGGTGGATCAGGTTCTTTGCCTGGGTTGGGTTGTGACGAAGTATAATCTTTTGCACACATCACAACTTTCGCAGCACGGACCATATTAATGCACCCACGACCACTAGTTTCAGGTGGATCTTCATCACTAGATTTATCATGGGACTTCGAGTTCATATTCTGGTTATGCAGTAAAGGGTTCGTTAACACAGCTGGGCCCTGTGCTATGAAATTCTAAGCTTCATCCATTCTAGGGCACAAGTAAGTGAGGTGATCGTCCTTACATAGCTTCCAAGGAAACTTAACCTTACGTTTATTCTCGTTGTCCCCCCCAACATTTTTATTGTTCTTGTCATTATTATTGGAATTCTCATTCTTATTCCCACCCTTTTTATTATTATTGTTTTTACCCTTTTTTCTATTCCGTCCAGGTTGCTGGTTACCCTTCTGGTCGGACGATTGCACAGCAAGTACAATCGTCATTTGGGAAGGCTGAGACGAAGCTGTAGCTTGTCCCGGGGCAGATTGGTTGATTGACAACTGAGCAACTTGTTTCACAACTGAACCTGTAGGCTTCTTACTTGCACTACCCACAATGCCATCGGCATGTGGTCTAGGTTTTACCTCGGGATCGAAACTAGAACGAGGAGCGTTAGGTATAATGTCATATAACAAACCAGACTGAGCATAGATAAAGTCTAGTTCCTGCGCCCTAAAAATGGCTTGTTCCTAATTCTGCACTCCGGATGTGGAAACATACTTTGCGATATATGGTAACAAATATTTGAGGAACCACTCAAGGAGGAACTCCTGCAGTATAAAGGCTTTAATTAATCTCTTTTGTCTACGCCACTCCTGAATATGATCAGAAATATGGGTGGCTTTATCTTGCCGAAATGTCGACAAGAGTTCAGTACCAACATCATAGCACATTGGGAGCTCGAAGTGATTAAGGAAAGTCATCGCAAGGTCGCCAAACAAAGTAAAGGCACCCCTAAGTAACTCTATATACCATTTCGTCGCAGGCCCTGTGAGGGTGCGTTGAAATAGTCTCAAACGGATTAAGTCCTGATGCAATGAATTGGAAGAGCACCATAGGTGGAATGTCATAACGTGTTCACTTGGATCCTCTCCTGGTTTGCCTTCGAACTTAGGTATGTCCGAAGGAAGCTTGGTAGGGACATCCGGCCAAGCCGGGTCATGAGCCACAGGATCGTTCATAAGTCTCGATAAGTCAGGTAGATTGAGTGTCATGAGGAAAGGGAGCCTAGGATGATGAGGTCTAGGGACCGCTCCCTGGTTCATATAGGATTGATTACCACCATGACCTTGGCCATAGTTACCTCCTCCTGTATGACCCGTATAGGGTGGCTTGGAAGTACCATAATGAGGTGGACCTTGACTAGTAGGAGCTACAAAGCCATAATTAGGAGAGTAAGCAGGTTGTGAATACCCACCTTTGTAAGGTGAAGAGACCTGTCCATACTGCGTCCCATAATAGGGTCCATAGGTCACCGCTTGCAATGTCCCATGAGACACTCCATAGGTAGGGATATACATTCCGGAAGTAGGAATATACATACCGGAAGTAGGGATATATGTCATGGAAGTAGCAATCTAACCTCTAGGAACATGAACATAACCTCCCGAAACCACGGGTGGTATGTAGGCTTGAGACACAATTGGTCTAGTAATCGTAGTACAGATCTGACTCGTAGCTACGTGCCGACTCGAAGGACCACGTGAGTAAGGTGGAGGGTTTACATTTGAAGAACTCGGAAGTGAGGATGAAGGAATCTCTGTAAGAAGAAATGTACGAGTGCCTATCGTCACTCGTCTAGAACCTGGTATCCCTATCGGATCACTAACTCTAGACCTAGGAGGTATATAAGATGGAGCTTCCACCACTGGGATGGAAGGCGCAATGTGACTAGTACTCCCAAACCTCTCTGCAAGGTAAGGCATGGGATTGGCCCCAGGCATAGTGCTAGGCTCAAAATTGGATTCAACATGAAATGTCAAATCATGCATAGGAAAACCAGTCATAGCATAACTACCATAGCTAGTAGTGGCAGGTTCAAAGTGAGTCTCGGCGTCTTCTAGAATTCCATACCAGTAATGTGTCAATGAGGGGTCAACCCTAGAGTGACTAGGTCTATCATGCATGGTTCCTATCTCCGAAATCACAGGTCCTAACTCAGTTAGGTCGGGTGAAGGGTCATAAGTAGGCGTGAAATCCCCATCGTCAACACGAATGGGAGGAGGTGGCTCAGATGTATCCTTTGAATGATCTCCCATGGTGTGCGAATCAATGTGTGACATGGTCCGCCTGGACTGTCTAGGTCCCTCTCCCAAAGGAGGAGGAGAAGTAGAAGTCAGAAGTCCTGCTAAACAACGAGAACGGCGCGAAATTGCACCCGAATCCACAATGACTCAAAAAATAGCAAAGACTCTCTATTTACGTCAACCCTAGGCCAACTAGCATGCACAGAGCAATCACTATAAAATATAAAGCCAAAAGCAAGCAAACAAGGGTTGGATAAGTGAGCTCCTGAATGTGGCCAGTATGTCTCTCCTAGGAGAGGCTTGAGAGGCCCTTGCCACCATAAGCGGAGGTTCGAAACCAATTATTGTGGCCCTCAGCTTCAACGCGTAAAGCGACTGTGCTGTCCGACCCCAACTTGACCAGGACACATGCATAATAACCTCTACACATACCCCCTTGATATCCTAGGTAAGGTCACTAAGGTCACCTCAATATAATCAATGCTCAGGAAGACAATCGTAGGCGGGATTAACCGTATGGGCAGGGTAGAAAATCCTGAAACTCCCAAAAGAGCCCCCAGATATGAATGCAATCCTGGCTCTATTGCCGGTGCTACACAGTTACCGACCAGGGGTTATCCCAATCAACAACCGCTCACACTACCCAGTGCTTGACTCCCTTTTGAGAGGAGCTTCCTGAGAATGCCGGTTATACCAAGGATTTCACACACTCCCTGGACATACACCTAGTTGTTGTCGTTTAGTGATCTTGGAGAATTAACTTTCAATTAACTATTCCAAGATCCTAAAAACTAAGCTTGTTGGTGCACCCTAGAAAATAAAAGAGTGTAATTCATTTTATTTAGCGTTGATTTTAGTTGGCTTTATTACTCAAAAATAGGATATGGTCGTGCAACTAATGGTGTTATGACACAACAAGAAGTAAAATGCACACCTAACAATCAATGCAAATGCATTGTGTCAATGAAAACAGGGTATGCGTACTACGTGTAATGCACAATTTCTTCTTCAAATGCTGAATGCAAATTTTCCTATATGAATTCTTAACTATTACTCCAAAGCAAATCTAGATCTAATGCAAGTACAATGCAAAATGCAAAATGCAATGCATGATGATAAGCAAATGTTTTTGGATTTTTTGAAAATAAAGAGATACAAAAAGCAAAAGAATGATTCTACCCAGCCCAGACTTTGCAAGCACACATAAACAACATTCCAGCAAAGCACTAAGGTAAAAGGACTCTAATGCACTAATCTCAAACCAAAAATCAAAGATGCCATGACAAGAACTTCCCTAAAAGAAAAAATTTAGGCTAAAAAAATGTTTCTGGTCAGAAACAGAGGTATTAACAGACTTAGGCAGTGCCAAAGGAGACTTAGCAACTAACAGAGTTCACCCAGCAATCCACTATCTTTCACAAAAAGGTAAAAACCAAGGTATACGCGACTGTGCGTAGTGAACCCGCGTGTATACGCAAAAATCCCAGGGGAAACCGCGTGTATATGCGACTGTAAGTGACAAACCCGCGTAAAGGAAGAAGAAGATGCACAAATTCAAGGTAAACAGACAGGCTGAGACTAAATTCACACCAATCAGGCTCTACCAGGCATACATGCCCCCATACCCGACACAGAAACAAGAGAGAGAGAGAAATTCAAATACATTGAATGCCAAGAGATCAACCCCCAAAGGACAATTACCAGGAACTCCCCAGCGGAGTCGCCAATTCTGCTACGGAGAGAAATTCCTATGGCTTGTGGTACCACAAGAGTGCTCCAAGGGACAAAGGGATGCAGACTCAAGCATAAGTTCTAGCAACAATGGACTATAGTTTCATTACTCTCAATTCTCTCTTATGCTTTCAATGTCTCAATGGGTTACTTATATAGCTTTTCAAATGGATACTGAAAGGTCGAATCCGTGCGATCTCAAGGCATATGGAAGGCCAGGAGTCATATGAGTCGGATCCAAGTCAAGGAATGCTCCAAAAGGTTTTGGATTATGCACACATCCCGATGTACGCGACTATAGAGGGAATATCCGCGTATGTACGCGATTATCGGGGAAAAGGCTACGTATATCATTTTTCTTATGTTTTTAGGGATGGTCAAGGATACATCAAAAGACAAAAAGTGGTCCATAGGGGCTAATGAGTCTGCAGCGGGACAGGGGAAGGCCATACAATGTGTGATTCACCTAGTGTGGTGAAATCCGCTATAACAGGGAGATATTATTCAGTGTGATTTTGAATCCTTCAAATTACTTATGTTTGTTGTCAAATGGTATAGGTTATGATTGAATCAATGCAATCATGATAGAATTATTATTGAACATGATAATAGATTTAACATGGTTAATACAAGGTTGTTTGAGCTAGGAATGGATCCCTATGTTCTTCCAAGACAGTGTGAACAAGTATTTTACTCTGAGGTTCAAGTTAGAGGGGGTCTGGGTCAATTTTCATGTGAAATGATCCAAGGGGAAGCTTGGTAAAGTATAATGTTGAGGAATATAATGAAGAGGGTATTGAAGAATAATACGATATTTAGAATGATAAACATGAGTTAGAGAATCATGTTCTAGAGGAACATGATGAATAATTAGTTGAATTAAATGATGTAGCAAACAATTCCCATCAACACGATATCAACAATGACATGATGATCGAAACTGACATCGAAGACGGTGATGATATGGCCAATCCTTACATTGTTGAATCTAGATTGGATGACAACAATGATGAATTGGATTGATAATGAATTCCATTGAATTGTAGGAGGTATTCCTTAATATATATGCTCTACTCTATATATGAGGTATTTTATGTTTTTATTTTTCTTTTTCTTGTACGTTTTGATATGCTATAAGAGACATTGCTTCTTAATTATGTCAAAAATTACATAGGTTTTTGTTTTTGTACATAGGTTTTGTTGGGTTATGGGGAATTGAGAGTGACATGGGGGGTTGAGGGGGTTCATATGAGCTTCCTCCTTCATGTGGTTGGCCCTATTTACTAGAGATTATTAAATCATTTTTGAAACAAAGAGAGTCTTGGTAATGTAATCCTCTCATTTTTATCACCATAATCATCCTCATCATCCTCGCCATCATCATTTTCATCATCAAAATCACCCTCATCCTCATTGTCATTATCATCGTCATCATCGTCGTCATCATCTACATCATTATCTCCATTATCTTCATCATAATTCCCATCATTGTTTCCTTCATAATTGTCATCAATATCCCCATTTTCACCACACTCATTGTCATCAATATACTCATTGTCATTGTGATCCTTGAGTGCATCATCAGTATCATCATCAGCATCATCATTGTTACCGTTATTATCATCATCATCAATATCGTCACCATTATTATCATCATCATCATTATCCTGATCATAATCGTCATCATCATCATCATCCTTGTCCTCATATTCATTATCATTGTCATCATCATCCTCATTTTCATTATTGTCATCATCGTTGTCACCATTATCATCATCATCATCATTACTGTGATCATTATCCTCATCATTATCCTTATTGTCATCATCAACATTTTTATCATCATCATCAACATCGTCATCGTCATCATCCTCATCATCATCATCATCAACATCAACAACATCATCGTCATCATCATTATGATCATCATCATCATCCTCATCCTCATCCTCATCCTCATTGTCATTATTGTCATCATCATCATCGCCATCATTGTCATCATCATAATTGTCATCAATATCCTCATCGTCACCATCCTAATTGTCATCATGATCCTCATCCTCATCATCATTATCGTCATCATCATAATTGTTATCATCATCCTCATCCTCATATCCAATATCATCATCATCATCATCATCCTTACCCTCATCTTCATTGTCATTATCGCCATCGTCGTCGTCACCATTGTCGTCATCATCATCATTACTATGATCATCATCATCATCGTCATCATCCTCATTGTCATCATCATAACCTCTGTCATCATCATCAACAACAACATCATCATAATCATCATCATCATCATTATCATCATTATCATCATCACCATCCTCATCCTCATCCTCATCCTCATCCTCATTGTTATTATTGTCATCATCATCATTATGATCATCATCGACATCATCATCATCATTGTCTTCATTATCATCAACATCATCCCCATCATTGGTGTCCTCATAATTTTCATCAATATCCGCATCGTCACCATCCTCATTGTTATCACGATC
This sequence comes from Pseudotsuga menziesii, assembly GCA_001517045.1. Lineage (NCBI taxonomy): Eukaryota > Viridiplantae > Streptophyta > Pinopsida > Pinales > Pinaceae > Pseudotsuga > Pseudotsuga menziesii. The sequence continues at coordinate 184,195 of LPNX010832702.1, read as the reverse complement.
CTGATCCTTGTAGTCATTGTCACCATCATCATCATCGTCATCTTCGTCGTCATCATCATCCTCCTCATAGTCATTATCATCATCATCATCCTCGTTGTCAATATCGTCATCATCATTTTCACCATTATTTTCATCATCATCGTTATCATTTACACAAAAATATGTGTTTAGTTGAGGAATGTCCTTGAGTACCCATTGTTTCACTATATTTTTATCCCTCAAGGTCACCTCGATGATTCCTATGGTCTCATCATCATAAGAACATGACCCCCCTTCAGTGAGAAAAACTTCCATGCGTTTTTAGAATTTACTTCTGATCTTTTGACATCTAGTTGATACACATGCTGTAGACCTTTTGGATGTCCCACTTTCCTCTAGTCTTCCTAAACTCCCCTCACTCGAGGAATACATATATGACAAATCCATGTTTGCTTCTTCCTACGCCATAGGAAACATCATTCAAAACATATGACTCATGTATTTCTCATTAAGTGTGTCTTAAATCAATAGCAAGGTTTATGCTTATTCTTTTCCATGAATTTTTAAATATTTTGATTATGCTAGGACATTGAAAATTTTAGAAGGATTTTCCATGTCCAAAGAATTAGAATATTTCAATGTTTCCTTATCCTCTACATGGGGATAACAATGTGATCATGATGATTGTATCGATAGGTATGTAAGGCAAATAAATTCAAGTATATTATGTATAGTAATATTTTAGGCATCTAATTAAATTAACAACACCCCATACCACCATATATGACTTCTTGAAGGTTTCATTAAATTCCTGCAAGTTGGAATGTGGTAGTCGCTCATCATATTTTGCCACTAGTTATGGGTCTTCTGTAACCTAATGGTGGATGGTTAGGAAAAAAATGTGGAACCTAGTACCTAAAGAATAATTTATGACTATAATATAAAGCTTGATCCAGAAAAGTGTTGTTGTAATAAATTCAAACCTAATTTTCATCTCTTTCAACTTTAACACTCCACTAGTCACTACGTTAAAGTTGGTCTTTCAGATGAGTTATCAATTCCAATGTACATAACATAAACAATAAAAAAAAATCAATGAAGTTTAACTGATGAATAGTAATTAAAGAACAATAGTAATGGTACTTAGATTTCGTTTGGATATGCCCTATACTCATACATTTTGAGTCAGCTCTATTCACCATAAGGACAAGCTATCATAATATATATATAGAGAGAGAGAGAGTTATATTGTTGATGGTTTAGGTTCACATTTCATGGTTGGAGCTCACACATGGGAGATCACGGTTCACATTTCATGGTTGGAGTTCACACATTAGAGATCACGGTTCACATTTCACAACACAAGTCTAGCATCGCTAGAAGATGTACCATATGACCTTCGGTACCCTACTTTAAGTATACTCATATTTACAGCAGCAATAACCCTATGCGTCCAACAAAGATCAAATCTATACTTCTTTCATGCCAAGATACTCCAAGAGTGAATTTATGAACATGTAATATATTAAATTGGAAACTCTTTTAGAATGGTCCTTAGGCAACCCTAGGTTTTCAGATGGTTACCATAATAAAACATAAAATAACGTTGAGTACACTTAGATTAGGGTACCAAAGTTCATGTGGTCACGTAGCCATAAAATAATAAAAGTAATAAGGTTAAGTCATCATCCAAAATCTGGTCAAGGTACCACACATAGTAAGAGTGCTAGGACCAAGTAGAAGATGAAGGACCATAAGTCAACCAAAGGGGTCAGAATAAGATGGTAAGGCTAGGGCCCATGTTGCTCATTTTGTATCTATTGCTATGGATTAAGAATGTTTCCAACAATGTTAGGATATTTTATTTAAGGTATCAATAGTACATATAGTTTCTTGGATCGTGATAATTGTGGGTATTTTAAAGTAGATTTTTCTCTATACAATCTCCTGTTTTCTTTTCCAATTTAATCCTTGTATGTTCCAAGTATTGATCTTCATATTTATTTAGAGAGAGGGATAAAGAGGAACTTATTGGCCATGGATACATATTGTCCTGAATAAAAATTAGATGGTACTCTTCCATTTAATTTGGTATTAGACAAGTTAAACACATGTAACTTGGTCAGTATTGTAATCTATTGAGGAAAACCATAGCAGATATTATTATAACTAATTCTTACAAATTTTGAAATCTTGAAAATATGTGAGGTACCTAATTAGTTTATTCGTGAAACCACTTTTTCTTAAAATAAATAGTAGAATTTGAGTATAATCGGCCAAATATGTGGGCATATCCTTGGATAATTTATTTTAATGTTAAGAGAAAACTTCAATAGAATCTAGAAACCTTATGTCCATATTTCCACTAAGTTAGTTCTTGGAAAACGTCCACCTTTGTATGGAAGTGGCCACTCTTTTAGTTCCCCTTATGCAACAAGTACGCACGTTGCATGTATGTACCTTCTCTAAGTTTTATGAAATTCAATTGAGCAATGATTTGTATCAATCTAGTTTGAGTGTTTCTCTAAATGATAAAAAGGCATCTGCATCCCATTTATCGTGAGAATCGATGGATGATGAAACAAATTTTAGGTCCTATAACTTTTGTTTATCTTCATTCAAAATAAAAGTATGAGTTGAAGAGAATTACTTATACCTGACATGTGGTCATATTAAGGATTCCTTGGGTAACCGTCTTTGTAAAAGCTTATGTTCCAAAAAGACTCGTCTTACCTTTAAAACCCATGTTCTAACATTTCAAGGACTTTATAAATCTTTATATGTGCTCTAAAATGCTTAGGGACTCCATTACTAACTTAAGAAAATTTAGGGGATTATTCCCACATTCCAAATGAAATTTAAGGGATTGTTCCCACATCCCTTGAATGGTTCCCACATCCCTTAAAAGATGGTCCTTGAATTTATATGGTTTGGAGGATGAAATCCTTTTAGATGACATTACTTGAGGTTAGTTGCAACCATGTAGCTATTTATACACTATAATAATAGTACCACTTTGAAAAGAGGTAAGAGAATTCATAAATGT
>LPNX010832702.1:156671-179628 GCA_001517045.1 Pseudotsuga menziesii | reverse complement strand
AAAAAAAGATAAACTAATGCATTAAACCAACTAAGACACAAATCAACCTTCCGAAGGCAAATCTAAATAGTAATTTATTTAATTAAGATATGAGAAAGATTGCACCTGCTAAGGTACACCAGTGAGCCTTCCCAACAATTTCTAAATAATAATTCATTTAAGTTTTGGTTGGAAAGGTAATATCACGAAATATAAGTGATGTGCTTGGGCAGGTTCAATGCTTTAAGCTTATGAATGATTTTATTTTTAATTATAACTGTTTTTTAAATTAAATAAATATTTTTTATTTTTTAATAATATAAAAATAAATTTTAAATCTAAAGTTTAATAATAGTCACATTTACAACTACTTTACCTCTCTATATATATTTGTTTCTATGTACGTATAAGTGCAAGTGTACTTGTACATGATTGAAAAATATCCCTCTCTTAAAAACTTGTGCGCGTTCTAATCATTCTTATCATTTAAAAAAATTAAAAAGTAATTAATTTTTATTTTTTCTATATATAACATAGAAATAAAATGATTCCTAAATTCGGTGTGTTTAACCTCCTGCTGTGTATTGAACCTCCTCAGGCAACCTTCCCAACAGAAACCTAAGTAATAATTTATTTAGTTGAGATCTGAGGAAGTAAGTGCAGATTAAGATATTCTCTTTTGCTTTGTTATTATCATAGAGAAGGTTTTATATGAAATGATATTTATTAAGGTTTGTGTTGGGAGTCTTTTATGTTTTGTTTTTTAAAAAACTATGTGCGTGTTTTAATAATTTTATATATTATTTAAAAAATAAATTATTCATCAAATTATATATATTTATTGACAGACTTTTATGTTTTTGTTTTTTAAAAGATTATGTGTTTTAATAATTGTTTTATACTATTTAAAAAATAATTTATTCATTAAATTTAATATATATAAATTTAGTGGGCTAATTCAAGTAGTTGAAGTTATGAATATAATGTTTTGGGTCAAATTTTCAGATATCTATATATTGATATATAAAGACCTCACCTAATGTCTCCATCACCACTATATAGTATAAAGTTCAATAATACTCACATTTACAACCATTTTACCTGAAACAATTATATATATATAATTTGTTTCTGCAAATTCAAGTGTATTTGACATGATATCAAAAATAAAATACTAATTAATTTAGTCTTTTTATATATAATATAGAAATAAAATCATTTCTAAACTAGTGCATTGAAACCTGATCTGAGGAATTAAGTGCAAATTAAGATATTTTTTTTAAATAATTTATTTAGTTGAGATCTGAGGAAGTAATTGCAAATTTGTAACGTCCACAAAATCGTAGAATATATATATATATTTTTTAATATTTTTACTTACTAGTCCATGATCTTCAGTGGATGTGTTTACTCAGCTTTCTTTATGTTATGAATACTTACGTCATATAACCCACTTACTAGTAAGTGGCTTAAGAGAATATATTGATTTTAAAGATTTTTTTTTGTTTTACCTTTTTAACGGTTCATAACCCCGGTTGCCTTAGGGAGGATTTATGGTTTTACTTGGTCACTATCACTAAGGCATAAAATATTGTTATGTATAGGTAGGTGAATCAAATTTTTTTCCAAAAGAATCTACAAAAAAAAGTCCTAAGCCAAGAGGTAACTTTACAATTTTATTTTAGAGCAAGTTCTTGATGATTTATATTATTTGATTAATATGAGACATTTTACAAACATAATCATACTGAATCTTTTACTTGCATGTCTAAATTAACCCAAATTTTACATAATCCCTAAGTCTCGATTAAGACAATGTTTATTGATATGATCTCTGGAAAAATAATAAAGTGCAAGCAAGGGTATGGAATTATTAGGTTTGATGTGTCTTGTTTTGGCATCTCGGTTGACTTTAAGGTGATGGGAAGGATGTTGTACGAGTTAATAACTCGTGACCCTTCAAACCCCAAGGGACTTGCACTAAACCCCAGCTCTCGGAGATTCATTCATTGAAAACCCCTAGAAAGTAAATGTTGGTTGAAGAAATGTTTTGATAGTCATTTCCTTACGTCTTCGGAAGGGTCTTTGCTATCCGAACCAGACCTTCGAAGATCCTCGCCCATTTGGTTTTGCTTATTCCTCCAAAGGAACCTAAACAACTCGACCACTACACACAACATGCTCCAGTTATCAACCGAGATGACCATGTCTGTTTTAAAAGGTTAATCAACGTCTTAGACAAATCCGACAAGGTAACTGTATAGTTTGTTTTCTTTTAAATTTTTAGATCATTTAGACTTCCAAGTTTTTGTTTTGTTTCTAACATACCCTTTCCTTTTAAAGATTTCCAGGTTGAAGAACTCCTCCCATGTGTAAAAGATGGGCGAGGTGGAGGCCAAAGACAAATGCTAAGACTTCCTCCTTCTATTTCACGTGTAAGGCCTTTGTTTCCCCCCTTTGGGACTCTTACGAAGGAAACTAGTTTTAAAGGATTACTCCTTTGTAATAACTCCTTCCCTAACTAGAATAGTTTAAGAGAAAACGAGTTTCATTGGTTTAAGAAGAAATTTTCTCTCTCTTTTTAAATATTTATATACATCAAAACCTTACGGAGGTTGATACTTCGTTTACTTCGCTTTCTTGTTTTTGTTTCCAATTCTATAATGCAAGATTCATGCTTGAAACGAATTTTATATGTAATTGTTGGTTTACAGTTGACCCGAGAGGGTTTAACTGTAACATGCTTCCATAAAGAAAGACTATGGTTCTGTTGCACCTACAACATTTTCCCAAAATTCTAAAATTTTTTAGGACCCTCCTCTACTTTGATTTAGTTGGTTTTTCTTCTCGGTTTTGGTCTATGGATTTTTTGGAATGTTTTACAGCACTTTGAATTGCTATCAATCGATCTCTTTTCTCCTTTAATGCTTAGAATGATCCCATCTATAATTAAGCTCATCGCTGCTTTTTGCATACCCTTAGAAATCATTCTGAATCGGGATTTAAGTAATTGGTTTTTTTTTCGCCGTTGCGGAGGTTTGATGCTTTGTATTTCACCGTTGCGGGTGGTTTTTGATTTTTCACCATTGCGGGTGGACTTTTGTTCTGCGTCGGAAGGGGATAAATATCACCTTGGCCGACGTTGCGGACAGGTTATTATTTGGTATCCGACGTTGCAGACCATGCGGGGTTCTGAGGTTTCGTTTTCTCACCGATCCGTGTGTATCGGAGCTCATTAACTTCTGTTCCCTCCGCCGTTGCGGACGTGTTCGAGTTTCAGTTTTCCGATGTAGAGCCTCCGGGTGGCCGATGTGAGTTACGAATGTTGTTTTGTTATGCATCGCCCGCCGTTGTGCAGGAGTCCTAGTTGCTGGCCTCCGATCTCAGTCCCCGCCGGTGCCCGATCATCGTTATTTTTCACACGTTTATTCACCGCTGCGGATGAGTTGAGGATGGTAACTATCAGCTGTTGCGGAAGGTCTGGGATTCTCGCCGCGCGACTCATATCCGTTTCCCGCCTGATCATCGTCATGTCACACGTGCGACTTTTTTTTTTATATATACGGGGACGGGATTTGGATTTTTCTATTGTTGTTTGGGCCCGAGCTATCGTTTTCCTCTCTGCGTTGTCGATTCCTCTACCCCCATGGATTATCATGCCATTGTTTGAGTCCAGGTGTCAGTTGGGAGCTCAACCGTCCTCGCCCCGTCAGCTTCACGCCGCTACCAGGTAGGCCATTCTTGCCATGCTTTATTTGTATGCTGCAGTTAGATGTTTTAAGAAAGCCCCGTTTTACATACGAACAAGGGTCCACCACTGTTTTGGTTTGCCGTAGTCGTTCTCCTTGCCCACCTGGCGTTTTGCACCCTCGTATTGAGATTTGCCATTAGGTTAACTGTTTGCGGTTGGGAAGGGGGGCGTTTTCTTTAAAATTCGCATTTTAATCATTGTTGACCTCGGCCTTGTTTTTTCCACCATGCGCACAGTGTATGAAGGAGCGGTGCAGGCGGCCGTTAAATGCTAGACCAGTTGATGAGTAAATCCAGTTTTAGTATTATGCAGCAGTAGGACATTGTTCATTATATTGCACAGGACTGAGTCTGTTCATGCTAGTAGCTTTGATAATCAAGACATTTTTGGGTTGTGCATACCTACATTGGTTTCTCTGCCTTCTTTCACATTAAGTACATAAAATGGCGCTTTGTATACGAATGTAATTTTATTATGCGATTGTTGTGGATATCATACAAAATGCTTTGCACCATATAGAAAGAAGCACGAAGTAGTGTGCGATTGATTAGTCAAGTATGCAAACTTATATTATAGTTTCATCATTCAGTTGCTGCCATGATGTACATAGATAGAAAAAAGTGCTGCACTCTGTTAGGTAAATGTATGCACTCAAATGCCTTAATACTAAAATGTTATATATGGCAGGAAGAAGCCGAACTTACAATGTCCAAAAGGCAAAAAAAGAAGGCCCCTATGGTCAAATAACGATCAGCAATAGAGGTCGTCACGCAGACAGGATATATATATGAGGACACCCAATGTGTCTCTGGTGTTGAGCCTGAGTATAAATGGGGTGAGATATACAGATTGATTTCTCGCAGGGAAGTCCTAGACATGGGTCTCAAAGAAGAACCCATTTATGCCAACATAGAGAAATCCGCCATCATGAAGGTGGCTACCAGACCAGAGCTGTTCCCATGCTCTGATATAATGAAATGGATTCTGCCCCATACAAACAACAAGACAATGCTTATAGGAAATGTCGAAGGTCAGGGCTATGCTTCATTTAGCCCTGGATATGTGGTGTTAGCTTACCACCTTCCAAAACCTCAAGTATTTCTATCTAATGATTGGCTGGATAACCTCAGGATGGATTTGGTGGAAACCCTGAAGAGAATGCTCTTGTGGGTAAAGCTCTATCGACACAGAACAATCGAGGATTATGATACAGCGAATTTAAGAGCTCCTTACAGATTTATAGCCCTAATGCTAAATAGGGTCTTTGGTAGAGCCAATGGCAGACTTTTCAAATTTGAGTGGATACCCCTTATATTCCATGTGGCGACAGAAGGAACAGTCTTCAACTGGGCCAGCTTAGTATCAAGTAGTCTTTCTTCTTGTGTAGCTGCAGCCTTGGGAGGAGGAGAAGCCCGTAAAAAATCTGAATTCTATATGAGTTCAATTTTGATAGACAACATACTATGTAACCAGCCTTTCCCCGGCCTCAAGTGTGCCTGGGACAGGGAGAGAATGCCTGTATATGCAGCTTAAAAACCTTGGGGGCTCATCAGTACCACAGCTACTACAGAGAGGTCTATGAGCATTTCATTATGCCGCTATACATGCTTATCTTCTGGAAGGAATGTAATTGCATGTCGAAATATGCTATGCAGTTGATAGAGGAACATGGAGATTACTTCTTGACAGACAATGGTATGTATCTGAGAATGTATGGAGGGTCGAAGACACCTTATCTGCTACCAAAGTATGCAACATATTATATAATCCATAAAGAGGCGGTCAGGCAGGTGTTCATTGACGAGATTGGTAATTTCTTGTTCCAGCACAAAAAGATGGCATATCCCCCTCTACCATTCAAGCTAGGTAGCTGTAAATTCACCAATGTGAAGCAAGCTGCCAAATTCATAGAGGAACTAGGGAAGTTCCATTTTGGGGAAATTCCTTTCCGGAGAAATGACATTCTTGGTAAAGTAGCTGAGCACTGTAAGAAGCACAAGGTGTCTTCGAGTACACCCATCATTTCGATAGCGAAGAATCCATCTTCAGGAATGCCCCAAACATGACGGCACTCAGCAGAAGATTCAAACTAAAGAACCCCGCCAAAGGTGGAAAAGGAGTAGAGCAAGCCAAAGCTGAACAAGCCAGAGCTGAAGAAAGGGATAAAAGGATAAGGGAGGAAGCTCAGAGGCTGGAAAATGAGGCTGCAGAGTGGCTGCAGAAGGGAGAAGAAGAGAAAAGGAAAGCTTCCCAAGAAGCAGCTGAACTAGCAAAAGAAGCAGCCAGAGAAATAGAAGAGGCAGCTAGGCAAGCAGCCGAAGAAGCACAGAGAAAACTAAATGAAGAGCTCCAAGGGCAGGAGGCTGAAAAAGTAAAGTTAACACAACAGTCAGCCTCTGAAAGACCAACAGGGCAGAGTTAGGAAGTGGAAAACCCTGAGGTGCAAATCCTTTAAGTACCTATTGCTAGCAATCCTGTAACCCCTATGCTCCAGATAGTGCCTTTCGTCCAGAAGAAGGGGGAAGAAGTCCCTGACTTCAGTACTGTATATTATGACAGGACCACCAAAAGAATAATGAGGAGGATGGAAAAGAAGGTGGAGGCGAAATATCTATCAGGGAAGATGGTCACAGATACAACAGTCATGCTAGGGACAGACAAATATCCTATACTCACGATAAGAGCCGGGGCTGCACTAATCGATGCCTCCGTAGACAACATAAACAAGGTAATGATTGAACGAGAGTTAGCTAAGAAGACCTCTGCTCAGCTAAAAGACACACTAAGGCAAGAAAGAGACGAGGGCAATAGACTCAAGAGGAAGTATGAACACATGCTAAGGGAGATGGAATCCACAAAGGGTGAAATCCATGCCCTTCAAGTGGAGAAGTTTGACATAAACATTCAGTTCCTCGAGCCATGCGCTTTTGAAGGCCTGGCTGCTGAGGCAGCAGCGTGGAAGAAGTTCCTAGAAAGTCAGGCAGGACCCTCCTCATAAAGGGCCGTTCAGCTTTGTATTATTTTAATATTTTGTAAGAGTTTGTGTAAAAAATGAAGCATTGGGAAAACTAAAGGTTGGGAATCCCAAAAGTCACTTTGGGCATCCCAACCAATTTTTGGATTTTGTATAAAAGTAGGAAGCATAGAAGGAAGAAGGGCTTTTTTCCCCAGTAAGACTAGTGATGACATATTGTAAGAAGAACTACTTCATTTTGCAATAGAAATTACAGTTTGCCTGTTGAAAGAAGATCGGTGGGATTTCAAATGTTTTGCCATGGATAGTGGAAAGATGAACTACTTTTTTTTTTCAGCATTATGTCCATGAATCGTGAGATCATTCTAAATTTATGACCTATGTCCTGTTTAAATGATTTCTGATTTATTTTATGAAAGAACCACCCTGAGTAATGCATGCTTATCATGAAACAATTAGCTATCTGATTGTGGAAATATCTTTCATTCTTCATGCTTATAAAAGTAAAGGTTAGCTATCTGTAATTGCTTTTATCATGTGTGCACATCGGCATTACTCATATATATTAAATATAATTTGGCTCCCTGGGGATAGGTAGATAGGGATAGATAGATAGTTAGGTCATTGCATAGGTGCATGTGTGATTCTGGTGCTGGTGAGCCTAAGACGATAGGTAAGAACCTGCGCATCACATTGTGACTGCTCCCCGCATCCTTCACCACCCTGCATGTTTATTTAGATTCTTACATATCATTCTTAAGTTAGAAAATACAAATTCTGGTGGACCGGGCCGCAACCGGTAAACCCTTTTTGTTACTTTGACCTACGGTAGCCGGACCGCAAAACCGGACGGATTCCCTATACCAAACAATCAACGGGCTAGTTGGGAATGTTGATTGGGGAGAATCCCTTACTGTTGCCACCTGCGAATTTCCAGGCCTCAACAGGTTCTTTTCCGTTGAGCTTGGAAATATTTTTCTGAAATAATGTTGATGAATAGATGCATAAAACGTTAATCAAATAGTATTGGGTTGGTTACGCAACCTCTACATTTTGTTTGTAAAAATAATTATAACACACTTCTATGAGAAGATCATAAGATAATCTATTAGTTATAAAATAGCCACGAGCTCTGAAGAAAAAAATTAAGGTTGCATTTAAAAGGTTTAAGACCCGAAGCCTTTACACTAGCCATAAGATTAAGGGTTCTGAAAATGGTTTTTAATTTAATAAAAATACCCGCAAGGCTATCTAGATGTAGAAACTCTGTTCATTTTACTCCCTTATAGTTACTATGCATTCAATAAATCGATTAAAGGATTATCATTTGGAACAGAATGATTAAATAGTTTTTCAATTTGAATCTTAAATTGAATGGCTTTCTTTTTGTAAAAGATAGAGATCTCAAACAAGTTTTACGAGTGAGGTTTTTTTTTATATTTATACTTGACTTAAAGTTTTCGTTCTAGAACCCAATAATTGGGTATCTAAAGAAGTCATTTAATGTGATGATTACTTGTTCCAGTCAAACCCAAGAAGGTTTGGGCAAAAATGCCCGAAATAAAACGTGGTAGTGGCCCTTCTTTTTAATATTTATTGACGAAAAAATGGGCAAGGCCATTATCGTGCAAAAATAAAATGGTGTTTGATAACTCTTTGTTTATAACTTTCATTTTTAGTTTACTATGTCGAGGTAAAATTTTAAAAAGAACTTCGGTTCTTTGCTTTCCTATGAGTGGTAAAGTAATATCTTTCTATTAACTGCACGGTCTTAAAGATCTGACAAAAGATTCACTGTTTAGGATTTCATTTTCTTTTAATTTGATATATCTTTAAAAGTTTAGTCTAGATCCCTTTACCTTGAGATTGAATTAAAGAAAGTAGTCTATAGTCTATTATTATTCAAAGTCCCACCATCCTTCTTTTACCAAACAGTGAGGCCGTGAGATATAAACGTTTAATATATACCAGGTTTATATGATTTGGTCCTCTAATTCTTTTCTCTTGTATTTGTAATTATATTATTATAGCCTTTAAAATAAAAGGGTTAAACCTTAAGCCTAGATATTGATCTACTAACTTGGTTGTACAAATCTAGGGTTTAATGTGTTTAGTTTTAAGGCTTATAGAGTCTTTCTTTGTCTACTCAATTTTTATTTACAATATTAAATCCAGAATCCATTTGAGATTTTTACACTAGGTTCATGGCGGCTTCACTTGTTGACCAATATCCTATCACGTTAGTTCATATTGTGGGTTTTAAAATTATTAAAAATTGAACCAATATATTGCGGGTATTGGGGAGATGAGGGGTTTAAGGTGGGGGTGGGTAGGGTGGTTTAGAAGGATTGAGGTATAAAAAGGGGTGGGGAGGAGGTTTTAAGTATTAGGAGGGGGTTTCAAAAATAGGGGTCTGGGCAAATATCTCTGGAAATTAAGGGTATTATTTAATATCCCACAATCGCATGTGCTATGCGAGATATTCACTAAGTGAAGTGCTAGTGACTAGGTTAAGCATTTAATCTGTAAATACTTATTACAGAGATAATGCTTGAAAATTGGAAGCCTGGCACACGAGCTAAGATTGTTGATGATATTTACCTGGTATTTTATGAATAGTTTATGGGCACTCACATGAATTTGGTGCCACTTAGGAAATTAGAAATGCACCTCCGAAGTGCAAATCAAGAATGCACATGTGTTATTGATGGTACGTTTTGAATAACCCGAGCCTAAACACAAGGCCAAGGTTCATGAAAACGTATCGCTTATGCAATATATTGCATATGCATTTTGTAATGTTAAATATCGCATATGCGATATGCAAAATTTACAAAACGCATATGCGATATATCACATATGCGTTTTGCAAATGTTGCATATCCCATATGGTGGTATGAGGAATGAAAAAAACTATTTATTAATAAAGGATACAACTTTGGTGGTTTTCTCCCTCTTTGGATTTCCATGTAAAATCATTATGTATTGTGTGTTTCTATTGAATGGTTGTTGAATGTTTTATTAATGTGTGATTATTACTTGAAGTGATGAAGTTAAAATAAGTAGAAGTGTCTAATACCGACTCACCCCCCCCATCTCAACATCTATAAATATTCAAACAATTGGTGTCAAAGCATGTTTTATTCACATGGTTTGACAACTAGAAGACATATCCCATAGATTACTCATGGATTTTCAATTAGTATATCCTAAAAAAGTTCCCTTTTTAAATGGAATAAATTATGTACCATGGAGCATAAGAATAGAGGCATATATGCAAGTTGTTGATCTTGACATTTGGAGTGTAGTTCATAATGGATACACAAATCCAAAGAATCAACCAAAAGGTTCAATCGAATTAAACTACATAGCCTATCATATTGTGAAAAGAACAAAATGGGACAATAGAATTAAACTACATACCTCTGGGACAATATATACCATCTTTAATCAAAAGAATCTCTCTCAATAAAATGAGGTACAACCCAAAACAAATGATGAAGCCATTGGGAGAAGAAGCAAAGTCTTGAAAGATAAATGAAGACTTTGAAACCGAAGAATAAGTATATCTAAAGGAAGAACTTATTAGTTCTCTATGTGAACTAAGGAAAGATGAAAGATAAAACTAATCATTAACGGAGAAATTGCAAAAGTATCAAGATGAATATTATATTTCAAAAGAAGGGACTAAAAGATTAGTTTTCGATGTTATGCAACCAAGTCCCATAAATAACACACAAATAGTAGAAACATGATAAAAGAGAGTAATCCATGCCTGAATAATGAAGAACATAGATAAATAACAATCCTCTTTGAGGGAGGAACCTCCTTACACAATGTAATTATGTACCCAAGACAAGACAATATGCAATGCTTACTAATATGAGAATATCCCCTTACTATATATAGGAGACATATGTGTACAATAAAAACTAATAGACCCAAGCCTACATCAATAATATGTAATACACTGCCATATAGGAGGTAAAATGTTCCACACTATGGGGGGAATTGTGCCCAATAGGGGGAAATGTTCCCAACATTTAGGTCTTAACATTGGATTGAAAGAAAAAATTGAAAAGACACAACAAACCCTCACAAATAAACTAGAGGAGAACGAAAACAATTGCAAGCAAGAAGATGAAATTATCTCCCTAATAAAGGAACTGAAACAAATACATAAGAACCATGAATAATTTGAAAATACCATTGTTGGTGTAAGAAAAGTCAAATAGTATATGCCAAGAAAATTGATGAAGACCTAACAAGTCAACTTCAAGAGAATAAATAACTTTTTCAAAGGAAAGAGTTTGAGATCCTTTCTATAGAAGAAGATTTGGATAAGATAGTTACCCAGTTGGAGACAAATTCAAAATTTGAGAAGAGCACCATGATTTGAGATAAAATATTTGGTTGTTAAATATCTCCACATGAAAAGCATAGTCTTTGCTTTGACAACAATCATAACACCGTTGAAGAAATATTCAAGTCAATTGAGGAGAAGACTAAAATCAACACAAATGCCTTTAAAATCCCTAATTGAAATGAATACGCCAACGTTGAATGGAAGCCTAATCATCCAAGGTATGATAGAAGCAAACACAAGAGGGATGCACTTCCCATGAGACAACATACACTTAGTTAAAAAAAATCCTTAGTTCCTTACTTTTCAATATCGCATATGCGATATTGAAAAGCAAAAAAATAAAATAAAACAGAGGTCGCAAACCCCTAGAATCTCATTTTCACAGGATCGGGACAGCGAAAAACCGCAAGAGTGAAATAGCGCAAGTGCGATTTGCGTTTTAGTTTTTCGAGGTTGAGGTTGAGTTCGAGGTGCATTGCCCAATGGTAGTTAAATGCTAGATTATCCTTTTCACTTAGTCTTCCATTCTTTAATTTTTTCCATAATTTCATTATTTTTATAATTATTTTGAACAAATTTAAAATAATAATTGAATGTGAACAATCAAATAGTGATTATAAGTAAAATAACTTGTAGTTTTTTTATTAAATCTTAATAGAAAACACAAATGAACAACACAATGTGGAAAACCCACCCTCTAATAACCCACAGCAACCTAACCCACAACCAAACCCAAACCCAGAGGGGGAACAAGATAGAAATGCACAAATTATTGCACGGTTGGCATCATTGAGGCACCTTAACTCATCTATTAGAGGGGGGGGGTCATTTGAGAGATTCTTTAGCCGATGCCTTGGACACAATAACAAACACAATTTTCGATGCCTAATGAGCTCTGTACAACATTACCTCATATAGAGAATCCAAGAGGCAATACTACTTCGATGGAGTGACTCATAAAGACATCAAAGCCCTTAAAATTACAAAAGACCAGTTATTTTCATTATTCTGGGACCCTAGCACTGGATTGGTTCCACCCACCAGTTGAGAAAACATTTCCATAAACTGATGCATTGAACCAAATATAAAGGCCAGTTGGATGGATCATTGGTATATGGTCTTCGATGAAGACCCCCATGGGAATAGGGACATCCCATTTTATTTCCTTAGGAAGTTGTATGCATAATTCATCCTAGGGAAACATGTTAACTACTTCGATCTCTTAGGCCACTAGGGTGTTGGTCATGGGATTCCCCAAGATAGGGAAGGTTCTAGGACATATCCTAACCATGTGCCACGCCCACGACACACAGCAAAACCCCCTTGGGTATATCCTCTTGCACGTCCTGTCATTGAGTATACACAAGAGGCATTATTTGACATGGCAGATACATTGCTTGAGCATGGGACAGATTTCCAAGGCAATGTAGACCAAGGGGATGGCACTTCTACGGTAGGCCCATCTACAGATAACAAAGGAGATTCAGAGTCTTCAAAGTGTCATGTTACTCCGCACCCTTTCACATCATGTGGAGGCATATCCTATGGCCCTACTTTCGACTTCCAAGATGGTGGATTACTTCACTTCGTAAGTAAAACTCATTATTTTAATATTATATTTTGCTTCATGTCAAAATGTTCAATTGTTTCACAATTTATCTCTATTTAATTATCTAACAAATTATGTGAACAAATATACAGCTCGTGTCCCATGGCACACCACAGTTGCATAGTTCATCGATCAACGTTGAGAACATTCATGTGGATGTCAATATTGCCTATGGGTTTGGTTCTTCACCAATATGTGTAAGAACTACACTTGTTAATTTGTCAACTTTATTTACATATTTATAGTATAGATTGTAACATTCAATATGTATCATAATTTTAATACAACATTTTTTATGCACGTTTCCCAGGATGAGTATATTGTATCACAACCTATTCTCTCTCATGCAGAGGTAGATTCGCAGACACAGGTATTATTTGAAATATGCTTTTAATTATATGCTTTTAATTATGTTTCGCTTTCTTTGGAAAAATCATTTTGTAACTTGTATCGGTTTGACATATGTTACTTTATGCAAAAACCTATTGTGACAGTGGTGCTTGAAGAGTACCAAAGCGAGGTTGTTGTTAACACACCTCTTCCCCCCAAATAGGTATGTATGTTTTGCTTTCTTTGGTAGTTCATCATTTTCCTTCCAGGTAGTATATATGTCTCTGATTCACTATTTTATATGAAATTTACATATATATACTACTTTATATGTAGGCCCCTAGTGAGGCATCGTTGCATGAAGAGCACCAAACCGATGGCCCACCTTTGACGAGCCAGCATGTATGTTTATGTAGATCACTTTCTTTGTACATTTGTGTAGATATCTTGATTGTAATATTCAATATGTATCCTAATTTTGATACAACATGTTTTATGTAGGTTTCCCAGGATGAGTATATTGTATCGTAACCTATTCCCTCTCATGCAGAGGTAGATTCGTAGACACAGGTATTATTTGAAATATGCTTTTAATTATGTTTCTCTTTGTTTGGAAAAATCATTTTGTAACTTGTATCTCTTTGACATATGTTACTTTATGCAGGAACCTATTGTGACAGTGGTGCTTGAAGAGCACCAAAGTGAGGTTGTTGTCAACCCACCTCTTCCCCCCAAATAGGTATGTATGTTTCACTTTATTTGGTAGTTCATCATTTTCCTTCCATGTTGTATATATGTCTCTAATTCACTATTTCATATGAAATTGACATATATATGCTACTTTATATGCAGGCCCCTAGTGAGGCACCGTTGCGTGAAGAGCACCAAACTGGTGGCCCACCTTTGATGAGCCAGTAGGTATGTTTATGTAGATCACTTTCTTTGTACATTTGTGTACATATATTTCTCTTATTTGGTGCTTGAAGAGACCCAAATTGGTGACCCTCTGTCCCCCCAAGGTACATGTATATTTGTTGACATTGGCATATATATATATATATTTCTATGCATCCTGATAGTGAGCAAGTGGTGCAAAAATAGCACCCAATCATGTTCGTTGTTAGTGAGGCACCAAGACCCGTGATTACTTACTCACATACAGTAAGTAGAAATGTTATTTTGGTTTTGGAATTTGAACAAATGTACATGATATGATATGTTGGGTTGACTTGGTATTGTAACATGATATGTCTGGTTCACCTATGTGATATAATGATATGTGCGGTTCGTGCATGTGAGCTAACTTAAATGAATTTCCAATACTTAAAGGAAGAATTTAAACGACTCATCAAATTTTCAACATCATACAATTCTAACATAC
This sequence comes from Pseudotsuga menziesii, assembly GCA_001517045.1. Taxonomy (NCBI): domain Eukaryota; kingdom Viridiplantae; phylum Streptophyta; class Pinopsida; order Pinales; family Pinaceae; genus Pseudotsuga; species Pseudotsuga menziesii. Next base: position 165,238 of record LPNX010832702.1, on the reverse strand, counting down.
ACACAATAACATACTTTACATTACCCTACGACACTAGCATCATACCATACTATGATACAATAACATGTACCATAACATACAATACTAACAATATGTACAATTTAACACTAAACATGCATGCATGTGTTAATATATACCATATCATACCCTACAATACCCTATGATACTAGTTCATCATACCATACTAACATACATCATGTACCCTACAAACCCTAAATTGGTTGAAGTAAACCCTAGTTGGTGCATTCAAATTTGTGTTTATGAAAGCCTAGTTGGTGCATGCAAGTATTGGTGATCATGTGTTTCAAGTTCCCTCTCCTAACTTCCATGATTTCTCACTAAACCCTAGTTCCATCTGATACCTTGGTAACCCTAGTTGGAGCATGCAAATTGTTGTTCATGAAAGTTTGGTTGGTGCATGCAAGTATTTGTGATCATGCGTTTCTAGTTCCCTCTCTTAACTTGCAAATTGCTCACCAAACCCTAGTTCCATCTCATACCTTGGTAACCCTAGTTCCACCACGGGCCTTTAATTCCATCTCATCAAAATACCCCAATAGATAACAGCAGACAAAATACGACATGATCTTTGCAAATGTGCCAATTTTAAAAATTGTCCAAAAATAATAATAATATTATTATAGAAAATATCCAAAAATACACATAGTCTTATACATCCAAAAAAATGTATGAACCAAAAGATTATCTAACTCAGCCAAAATAGTGAAATATATACATAGATATTACGTGTCACCTTTATTTGAATCACAAGGAAGAAACCAAATAGGGCCCTTCAATTATCTCTTGTAACCCCATATCTTCCAGAATTTTGACTTGCTTAAGTAAGAGAATCAACAATAATGTTTAGTTCCCAAAAAATGCTGAAAATAAATGTACTAAAGAGTAGAAGTATTTGACAATTAGGTCTTGTTTAACATTCAATTTATAGTGAGATCCTAGTCAACAAAAACCTAGAGATTTTTTACACCACCATTGAAAGCACATTTCATCAAGAGCATTGAGGCCATTAATTATCCAAAGTTTTTTGTTCCAATGCCAGTTCCAACTTTATACTTACTGACATGCATATCAAAGAAAAATAAGATGCCCTGTGATACTAAAATTAGGATCACTTTGATATGCACCATCAAGGAAACCCATGACTTTGATATGTAAGCTACCATGGGGAAAGAATTAGATGTACATGTGTTTAGTGTACTTTTTGAGACAATGCTTGAATAAGAGATTAATTCTTGAACAAAATAATGGTTTTTTCCTCAAGTAGAATTAAGAACTAAATTCATCCCTAGCCAAATCCCCCATATGACCATGTACAAATAGTTACTTTAAACATTTTGAGTTCTCTTTTTCCATACCAATGCCACTAACAATCATAATAAAATCATATCTCATACCTTGTTCCATCTCATAAAGCACATCTCATAACTTGCATGATTGCGCACCAAACCCTAGTTGGACATCTCATACCTTGTCTTGACCCTAATTAGAGCATGCACAACTTGGTGACTCATGAAATCCTAGTTGGTGCATGCAAGTATTGGTGGTCATGTGTTTGTAGTTCACTCTCCTAACTTGCATGATTACTCACCAAACCCTAGTTGGACATCTCATACCTTGTCTTGACCCTAGTTCGAGCATGCAACTTGGTGACTCATGAAAGCCTAGTTGGTGCATGCAAGTATTGGTGATCATGTGTTTCTAGTTCACTCTCCTAACTTGCATGATTTTTCACCAAACCCTAGTTAGACATCTCATACCTTGTCTTGACCCTAGTTGGAGGATGCAACTTGGTGACTCATGAAACCCTAGTTGGTGCATGCAAGTATTGGTGATCATGTGTTTGTAGTTTAGTCTCCTAAGTTGCATGATTGCTCACCAAACCCTGTCGGACATCTCATACCTTGTCTTGACCCTAATTGGAGCATGCACAACTTGGTGACTCATGAAACCCTAGTTGGTGCATGCAAGTATTGGTGATCATGTGTTTGTAGTTCACTCTCCTAACTTGCATGATTGCTCACCAAACCCTAGTTGGACATCTCATACCTTGTCTTGACCCTAGTTGGAGGATGCAACTTGGTGACTCATGAAACCCTAGTTGGTGCATGCAAGTATTGGTGATCATGTGTTTGTAGTTCAGTCTCCTAACTTGCATGATTGCTCACCAAACCCTAGTTGGACATCCCATACCTTGTCTTGAACCTAGTTGGAGCATGTGCAACTTGGTGACTCATGAAAGCCTAGTTGGTGCATGCAATTATTTGTGATCATGTGTTTGTATTTAACTCTCCTAACATGCATGATTTCTCACCAAACCCTAGTTGGACATCTCATACCTTGTCAAATAAAATTAATATGCCCTGTGATACTAAAATTCGGATCACTTTGATATGCACCATCAAGGAAACCCATGAATTTTATATGAAAGCTACCATGGCAAAATAATTATATGTACATGTGTTTAGTGTATGTTTTGAGACAATGCTTGAATAAGAGATTAATTCTTGAACAAAATAATGGTTTTTTCCTCAAGTTGAATTAAGAACTAGGTTCATCCCTAGCCAAATCCCCCATTAGACTATGTACAAATAATTACTTTATGATGATTTTGAGTGCTCTTTTACCATACCAATGCCACTAACAATCATAAAAAAGAACATCTCATACCTTGTTCCATCTCATAAAGCACATCTCATTACTTGCATGATTACGCACCAAACCCTAGTTGGACATCTCATACCTTGTCCTGACCCTAATTGGAGCATGCAACTTAGTGACTCATGAAAGCCTAGTTGGTGCATGAAAGTATTGGTGATCATTTGTTTGTAGTTCCCTCTCCTAACTTGCATGATTGCTCACCAAACCCTACTTGGACATCTCATACCCTATCTTGACCCTAGTTGGAGCATGCAACTTGGTGACTCTTGAAAGCCTAGTTGGTGCATGCAAATATTGGTGACCATATGTTTGTAGCTCACTCTCCTAACTTGCATGATTTCTCACCAAACCCTAGTGAGACATCTCATACCTTGTCTTGAACCTAGTTGGAGCATGCAACTTGGTGACTCATGAAAGCCTAGTTGGTGTGCATGCAAGTATTGGTGATCATTTGTTTCTAGTTCCCTCTCCTAACTTGCATGATTGCTCACCAAACCCTAGTTGGACATATCATACATTGTCTTGAGACTAATTGGAGCATGCAAATTGGTGACTCATGAAAGCCTAGTTGGTGCATGTAAGTATTGGTGATCATGTGTTTCTAGTTCCCTCTCCTAAATTGCATGATTGCTCACCAAACCCTAGTTGGGAATCTCATACCTTGTCTTGAACCTAGTTGGAGCATGCAACTTGGTGACTCATGAAATCCTAGTATTGGTGATCTCTTGTGTTTCTTGTTCCATCTCATACCTTGTCTTGACCCTAAAATTGGTGCATGCAAGTATGAAAAGCTCTAGTTGGATTCTGATTTGTAATTAAATGGAACTAGAAACATAACTCAAAACATAAATGTATATTAAATGTATATTAAACTAAAAACATCAAGAAATGTAAATTTCAACAACTCAAGAGCTTGTTATTTTACGAACTATATTTGGTGGTGTCTAAAGAAACCATTCTTGGCGCCTCCGATGTGCCATAGATGGTGTTTGTATCCTAGGCACACAAAATGCTAGAGATTAGTAGCATCATAATAAAATAAAGAGAACCCAATGAAAATGTGCAAACATGGTTTATAGAGAACTCACCCGAGGTTGTACAATCTTGTTTATAGTGTCTAGTATCCTTTGAATAATATTATGTCTGTCAATGGTATATGTCAATCACAGGTTTATTACATTGGTAATATAGTAATGTTAAATAATGGAAATTGTGCTTCAAAATTCACTTTTAAAAAGGTTAAATAACGCGCTTGACAATGCACTCATACAAGTAGGCCATCCGGATCATATTTGGTGCCGATGGTGTCCATCAATATTTTGTGCTCTATATGAGGTAGCAAGTATCGTACATGTGACCTATTTTTGTGAGCAAGTGTGTGGAGCTTGATGTTTATACTAACTACTAGGTTGGTGAAATGGTATACAATAGCACCTGGTCTATAATCCTGATATACATACCCACCCTTCCTTTTCTATTGTGCTGCAAGTGTCAAGTACTCCCCTTTTATAACCATCGAGCCGGTTGGGAATTCAATATTTTCATCATCTATAATAGGTTCTAGAAGGGTTTGCTTCCCCTCTAAGCAACGTGCCAACCAATAGTCAGAACCCCATTCATTATTTTTTGGGGAAACCACTGCATATATTTGACCTATGAAAAAAAATAGGTCGAGTTAACAATACATTTTGTAAATAAGGTCTTGCATTTATAATTTTTACATAAATTAAATTCTACAAAGGTCAAGTAAACAATACATAAATGCATTTTATTATTTAGGTACTACTCATGTCCCTACTTGTATGAGATCCGATATGTGATCATAGTCTCTAGAAATATGTGTATGATCATCTTCCAAATGGTATATTTCTTTACCCCCATTGAAATTGGTGCCAAGTGTCACTCGATCCCATGTATCAACGGTATCAGTATGATCACAATCACCCCATTCATTGATGCTACAAGAACTGCAAAAGCAAGCCTTCAATCTTGTCCAAATTTGTAGGGCAAAGTTGTCTGAGCTTCTAATTGAATGAAACTGTCCAGTTCCATGCATTGTGTTCACCCGAGGTGTTTGTGATCGGTCCACATTTGTAACCTCCCAGAATATTCTTTGCACTAAGTGTTTCCTTGTTGCTTGTTATCCCATGACAGATGCACACCATTGGACTATAGATGCAGCATCTCGAAGGCCAGCACCTGTAAACATCATCTATTCCCTTCGAAGGGAAGTTTTAATACATGCACCAACACCATCGTGCTCTCCTTTTCCATGACCAGTTTCAAAGTAGTTCCATACATGTGGCACCTTGTATTTTATGTGCAGCAAACACAACCATTCAAATACACATGCATTCTTGAACTGTCCAGCACAACCATCTGACCAAATGAAAGGATGATAAAATGGCATATCCATAGCTATCATGTGATCATAGAATAATTTAAAGCAATGTTGCATGTCATGGATGTCATGGGTCTAGTCATCACTTATGTAGAAGTGACTTTCTTTCAGTATCACACGTTTCTCTTGATTGCTATCTTGCCCATGTCGATACGTGATATGCACCATTATGCTCACCTGCTCTGAGTGATAGTATTGACTTTGAATATCATTTTGTGGTTGTAGGGTGTAATTTTCTGCAAAGTCAACCACTGATAGTATTGTTCTGAGAGGGAAGGTGTCCCAGCATATTCTGAATTTCTCATCTTGCCACCGTGCCATATTGACATGTTGAATGTACTGTTGGATCTTTCCACGAAACTCTGGAATAAAATCACATACTCGCACCTGGTACATGAATATTAATATGTCAATAAACCACATAAAAAAATGTGTACATGAATATTAATTTGTCAATATTCAAGAATTTACCTGTGAAGTCACCAATTTAATCTTCCTGCTTTCTTTCCCATCATTTAGCTGATATGTCTCATACTGATAGTTCTGATTCTCGCCAATTGCATTCCTGAATGCTTGATCTTCACTTTCATGGATGCAATCAGACCATAAGGATAGCCCACCACAATTGTTGCAAGAACCGTCTACACATTTTTTTAAGTAATGTGTCTGCCCATCTTGCCTCGGACACATGATGCTATGGATGAAATCTTTGGATGAGATTGGAGGTACTATACTTAAGCATTCCTGCACATGGTTAGGATGCAAGAAACGACGTATATGTGAAAATGTATGGTAATATAGGTCAAACTCTATGTGGTATCTACAACAACAAGTGTTTCGGATGGTATTGATTCTAACATCCCAAGGCTTTCATTTTTCAAAAGATCTTTGCCCGAGCCTTAGCTCTATGTGGGCAACTTTAAACATCTCGAACAGTAGAGTTTGTGTCATGTCAAGATAATGCTTAACATGAGGTTCAGTGTGATGAGAACCCCTACAATGTTTTAACACATCCTTCATGTTAGAAGAAGGCCTAGTGTTATCATGCCAAAACGTTTGCACTAGGCCCTTCAGTACTTCGTCTAACTTCATGTCTTTGCGGGGCAACCTATCGCTAAATGCCCATAATGTTTCCATTTGTCCCTCTACATCAAGGTTGTCTCTTCTTACTGAATATTTTTTAAGTGTCTTTGGGTGTAAAGGAACAATTTGTGATGTGCATTTAAGTAAACGACATTGTCTTGTGGATCTACATACAATTGATTCAGCCAATACACGACAAGCCACATTACAGTCTTTTGAACGAGTTTTTTTACCAATCGATGTGAATGCAGCAACAAGAGATTTAACAATGTGATTACTTGATTCCATATTCTTCATTGTTGTTATGCCTAAATTTCTTCTAACAATTGCCATATTTCTAGATTTAAGCAAAGCTAAAAATAATTGGCATTTATCGTCTTCGGATTTGTTATCAAAATATTGTTTCATTATTTGAGAAGAATGACGAAGGATAGTGCGTTTAGCCACCTTACCTTCCATGGAAGTCAATCCGATATTGTCCACTTGTATTCGTTTAGGAGTTCTCTTTCATTTTGATGCAAAATTTCTTGTCGTTTGAAATATTGGAGTGACGTTTACATCCACTACCAACTCACAACTTCGATTAGGAGATTGAACCACCGAACATGGTTGTTGCTAAGTCACATTTACATCGGGAGTAACATAATTATTGAACTGTTCACAAGATTGTCTGTCTACTAATGGATGAATAATATCAAGTTCCATATAACCAACTTCTTTTAATGTTGCATTATCTTCCTTAGCCTCTACGTCAGGTATCTCTTGAGGGGGAATGGGAACTATTTGCTCATGTAATGAATGCGGACGATTTCTTGAATCTTCCTTTTTTTTTGTTTTTTATTTTCTGCTTCTTCCGGTGTAAGTACCTTCCTTGCTGACTTTCGTCCTCTATTACGTACATTCCCCATTGAAATCCACCCAAACCTATACAAAACTATGGAATTATGTAAGTAATGATAAAAAATTGCATGTCGAACAGTTCTTTGTGCGCGGGTTCAGACGAATTATGTCTTTTGATATGTTAAAGGTGGCCAACATGACGCCACCCTACATTTTCAATAAAACACATATCGCATATGCAATATAACGCACCTTCGATATATCGCATATGTGATATTGAATTCCATCTTTTTAATAAACGGGCAGGTTTTTACATGTTTTCCATAACGCATTCCCGATATATCGCATATGCGATTTAGTGCTCAATCAAAATGTGCAATTTACATTTATCTAGATATGATGAGGATGAGGGTGATGAACATTGAGGGTGTCCATGAACATGATGATGATGACTATGAGGGTGAGGGTGTCGATGAGGATGAGGGTGAGGGTGTCAATGAGGATGAGGGTGAGAGTGTCGATGATGATGAGGATGAGGGTATTGATGATGGTGAGGATGAGGCTGATGAACAATGATGATGAGGATGACGATGATGATGAGGATGAGGATGATGATAAGGATGAGGATGATGATGATGATGATGATGATGATGATGACCATGATGATGATGATGAGGATGAGGGTGATGGTGATGATGAGGATGAGGGATGATGATGATGATGAGGATGAGGGTGATGGTGATGATGAGGATGAGGGATGATGATGATGATGATGATGACGAGGATGGTGATGATGATGATGATTATGATGAGGATGCTCATGAGGATGAGGATGATGGTGACGATGAAGATGATGGTGAACAATGATGGTGATGATGAGGATGATGACTATGATGATGATTATGAGGATGAGAGTGATGATGATGATGATGATGATGATGATGACCATGATGATGTTGATGATGATGATGAACATGACGATGATGACGAGGATGAGGGTGATGATGATGAGGAGGAGGAGGATGAGGATTATGATGATGATGATGATGATGATGATGAGGATGAGGGTGTTGATGAAGACAATGAGGATGAGGATGATGAGGAGGAGGAGGAGGAGGAGGATGAGGGTGATGATGATGATGAGGATGAGGGTGATGATGATGATGATGATGATGATGGTGATGAGGATGGTGATGATGATGATGATGACGACGATGAGGACGGTGATGATGATGAGGATGAGGGTGAGGATGAAGATGATGGTGAACAATGATGGTGATGATGAGGAGGATGATGACTATGATGATGATGGTGAGGATGAGGGTGATGATGATGATGATGATGATGATGGTGATGATGACCATGATGATGAATATGAGGATGAGGGAGATGATGATGATGAGGAGGAGGATGATTATTATGATGATGATGATGAGGATGTTGATGATGTTGAGGATGAGGGTGTCGATGAAGATGATGACCATGATGATGATGATGACCATGATGATGATGACAATGATGATGATGAGGATGACGATGAGGGTGATGAACGATGATGATGATG
>LPNX010832702.1:121671-154171 GCA_001517045.1 Pseudotsuga menziesii | reverse complement strand
ATGATGATGATGATGATGATGATGACCATGATGACCATGATGATACTGATGAGGATTAGGGTGATGATGAGGACGAGGATGAGGATGAGGATGATGAGGACGAGGATGAGGATGAGGGTGATGATGATGATGATGATGATGATGACGATGATGACCATGATGATGCTAATGAGGATGACGGTGATGATGATGATGAGGATGAGGATGAGGATGAGGATGATGATGATGACGATGATGACCATGATGATGCTAATGAGGATAAGGGTGATGATGATGATGATGATAAGGATGAGGGTGATGATGATGATGAGGATGAGGGTGACGATGAAGCTAATGAGGATGAGGGTGATGATGATGATGATGAAGCTGATGAGGGTGATGGTGATGACGATGATGATGAAAAATGATGATGATGATGAGGAGGAGTAGGAGGATGACTATGATGATGATGACGAGGATGAGGATGAGGGTGATTATGATGAAGATGAGGATGAGGGTGGTGATGATGATGAGGATGAGGGTGATGAACAAAGGTACGTTAGGACAAAAAAAAAATTAGTTAAAATTTACCTATAGCACCATTAGAATTTACCTAGTTCAATTATGCTAGCAACATTAGAGAACTTCCATGAAGTAATCTATAGTGCGAACCCACCACCCATACAACTTCAAAGTAGCTAGTGACATTGTGAATCTAGAAGCCATGCCACATAAATTAGCTCTGAACATAATTCTATATATCACATATGCGTTATAGCATATTCATATCGCATGTGTGATATGAATAAGCTATATCACATATGCATTATAGATTATTCATATCGCATATGCGATATGAATAAGCTATAACACATATGCGATATAGCTTATTCATATCACATATGCGTTATATCACATATGAGATATGAATAAGCTATATCGCATATGTGTTATATCCCATATGCATTATTTTAAAATTTAAATAATTGGCGATATTAAGGTTTGGCATTAGGTTTGGAAGCAGCTTTAGAATACCGAACCTATTGGCTAGGACAAATCAACTAGGGCTATTGCTTGTCTTTTAGAACTCTATCAATATGCTTAGTTTAGATGGTGTGTTTTGATATGACATACACAATATTTTTTTATGAAAATTTAGGATATTATAGGGTACGAAATGATGATTATGAATATGTAATTTTTTCCTTCAAAACTATGTTTTATTTATTTATAATTATTTTTCTAAATGACACACGTTATTTTTTGAAAATATATACATCAATTTTTTTTATATAACTTTTGATTTCCATCACCATTTCCCAAAAAAACTATATGGTGCACTAGACAAGATCAAGCTCTACGATCTTATATTAATAAATCAAGGATTTCATTAATTTTTTCCCCTAAAGTGTTGCACCCACACATAAGGTTTTAATTTCAAGATTTCTAACTTCAATAATTAATAATAATAAAAAATAATTCATGAAAAATTCTGAATAAATAGTGTTGCACTAGGCCCATATGTCCTTTATATGTTTGCAAGATTTTATCCCAAATGGACATCATTTACCTCATATATTTATGCACCCGCACAAACATATATGTTAAGATGTGCTGAAAATTTAAAAACCAACTTTCACATAAACTAATTTTGTAATTGTTTACACACATTTTCTCTACATAAATGCTATATATTATGAAATTTGATTCAATTACCTATCTTTTCTCTTTTTACTTGATCTTCAAATAAGTTAGGGAAGTACCCCTAATTGTCAACTAAAGTCAGAGTTTCCCATTTATTCTAGTGTTATGTGGCATCTAAAGTGTCTTTAAAGTGTCTTTAAACGACCCTGGAAATCGAATTGCATAGGATGAGCTGTTTTACCCAATTGCCATTCTTGATTTTGGTCTCTGTGATGTTTTCCTTCAATATCAGAATTGATATTGTTGTGCGTACATCGTTGCTTAGTCTCTGAACCAATTTCAGAGTGGAAATGGTGTCTCAGATAGCTTGATAAGCCTGGTGGAAGAAGGAACCTCACCAACAAAGTTATAGGGTTGGATTTCTTCTTTGCACACCCTAAATAGCAATGGAAGGGAAGTCATAGCCTCAAGGATTGTGTAGCAGATAAGGGGATGCTTCCTTGTGTTGGGTGTGTATATTTTTTAGAAGTCAGGCTATATCTGGTGTAGGTTTCCATAGCTCTTTGGTTGAGCTCACTATATTAGCAGTCAGCATTTCCAGCTCCTGTATAGCTTGTTAAACCCAACTGTGTTGGCTTGGCTGAGTTTTGTGTGTCCTTGGCTACATGTGAGCCTACTAGAGTTCTGTTATTCATTGTGGAAATCATTCCCAACTCATGGGTGGCATTGTTGCTAATATATTGATGAGCACACTGGCCTATGGTTGGGTGGAACATTGCAGCAACATGGATGGTTTTAGGACAACTCTTTCTAAAGATAAGTATCTCCTTGTGTCTAATATATGCAACTATATTTGCTTTATAAATTACTATGAACATGTTGAATGCTTGAATGTGAATGAAATGAATTTTCTTTCGTTGTTTAATGAATTATACATATTCAAATATATTTCATTTCAATGCATTTTTATATTGTGTTCATGGGGCTTAGTTTTCCTGAATCGATGGCATCATGGTCGCGTCTTCTACATTGAGTCAAGGGGTGGGGATGTGACATCAGATATCTGACAAGAATTTGTTTTTAGAAACTATATAATAGGAATATTCTGACATGTTTTCTATACAAGTGACAGTTTGCAAAAGTTATAATATTCACGCCAAATATTTTAAATACAAAAATAAACAATTATTTCAATTGTTACTATGATTAAAAATAGTAAATTGTGGACCTTGATTTTTTAAGATTGATAATCAACAGTCAATCTTGGTATCAAAAAATTTCAGAACATAACAATATTCCTAATCCACACAATCAAAATCGTGAATTGCTTGCTAGATTGTGGGATGGATTGAAAAGAAAGGGTGGTGGGAAATTCCATTGTCCATGTAGTCAATGCAGGGGCTTTAAGAGGAGAATAATAAATATCACAATAGAGAAAATACAATGTAGGGAGTATAGACATCTTAAGGGGGGACATCATTCTCATCCATTCGTAATTTTTTCATTACTTTATATTGATTGGTTTTGTAAATGTTGGTATCATTTAATATTTATTATATTTACTAATATCTTTTGATTGTTTCACATAATTATAAATAAATACCTTGTACGACATATCTCCCAAAGGATGTGCTTTCATACAAGCACTAATGGAACATAGATCTATGAATAATGAAGAACAATTTAATGATCATATTGAAGAATATAATACTCATACTATAGTTAAAGATGATAGTACAAATGTGTTGATCCATAATACATTCAATGTTATAATGGATGATTATTACGATGATCATCAAAATGATGAATTTGATTATGTTCATTATGTACCTCTTCTTGAGAAGGCATACAAACCCCTTTATGAAGGTTCCAACATAAACCTTCTCTCTTCTATATTGTTGATAATGAAATTGGAGGTTATGGATGGTATTTGAAACATATCGGTCACACAGATGTTGAGGTATGTAATATATTCAATCACATATATATGATCTTGATAAAGGTTATATTTGTTCCTCTGATAATTTCATTGTTAATTGATAAGTAAACTTAATACGGATGAAATATGTTTCATTATTATTATTTATATATTATATTAAATACTTTTTTATTTAATTTGTTGTATCTTGATAGCTGAATTTTTGTTACCACCGTCAAATATTTTACCTCATGCATATCAAGATTTATCTATCATATATTATAAACACCATGAATTTGAAATATAATGTTTAGAATGCCATATCAGTAGATATCAAATAAATAAATAAATAAGGTTCCTTGCAAGGTTCTTCGTTATATTCCCATTATTCTAGGTTTGCAATGATTATTCAGGTGCAAAAACATAGCATAATTTATGGATTACCATGCACATAATAGAATTCATAATGACATTATTTCAATGTATGTATATGGTTTTGCATTTAGAGATATGGAGGAAAAATGACCACACTTTAAAGAAGAACCTCATAATATTAGGCTTTTTTTGGCAGCAGATGGTGTCAATCCATATGTAGAGAAGAGATCTACTTACTCTGTGTGGTCTATTTTTGCAATCAACAATAACATTCCTCCATGGTTGTTAATAAGGAGGGATCACATAATGTTGGCAATGATTATTCATGATACGTGTCTACAACAAATTTTTTTAATATAGTGGCATATCATTTGTCATATTTTGTTACATAATGTCATATATTTTGTGTCTTTTACTATTGTGTATTATTAATATATCTTAATTGTTGTAATAATTATATATTTTATATGTTCAAATCAATCAGGTAAGTATCAAGTTAAAGATATGATTGTATATATCGATCCTCTAATTGACGAACTTACTAAAGCTATGGAATGGAATCACTATGTATGATGTATCTAGACCAATACAGCAAAGGAAATTTCAATTCCATGCAATGATTGTATGGAGAGTACATGATTACCTAGGGTTAACCCATTTTTGCAGTATGTAATTATAACGTTGACTTTAATATTATTTAATTTAATGAAGATGATATATTATGCATACATGTTTTTTTAAATAATCTATTCATTTTATATAATTATAATTGACAATGTTAATCCATCGACTCTTTATGTAGTTATTCAAAGAAAGGGAAAAATTGCATGTCCAGTTTGTGGTCCTGAGATGAAATTTCGCCGTTCAAAAAGTTTACGAAAAGAGGTGTTTTATGAGTCTAGGTACTTCATCTATAATAATAATAGCTATAAAACTATCCATAAACATATATCCAATGGGAAGCAAGAGACTACATTAAAACCACAGAGAATGACACATCTCCTATGGAATTTGCAATATAATAGAAAATCATCATGGTACACACATATCAAATTGTCTATCTATCATCATATTTGAAATGTTTTGAATCTATTTTTATTATGTGTTGTTTACTATAATTGACATTGATTTCTATAAATTATTAATAAATTGTGATTCATGATGGTCGTCGTGATTATCAACGCATTAATGGTATTCCACGAGTAATGAAAAGTTATCCTAAACAATTCAATACATTTTCATGTTATGAGAACCTAAAAATTTGTCATATGCTTGATGCAATGCATATCAGAAAGAATGTGGCTGAAACATTATGGAAAATATTTGATCTAAGGAGAGACAAAGGAAAAATTGACAAATTTTGTAATGACATTTAGGAATCCAACCATGCAATGAAACATGTCATTCAATTACATAGTAACGGATAAAAAATTAATATAAACTCACTTCCATGGTTGTTAATGGAGCAACAACGCAATTTTGTAAAACACATGATTTTGGTCGAACATGAACAATATCATAACCAAGAAAAGTGATTTTACTGGGGTGAAAACACATGATTGGAATGTCTTCGTCAAGGTAATTATTATGGTATATATATTGTTATATTTTTTTATTCTAGTGCATATTATTGTTGGTATATGTTTGTCTACTTTTTGAAAAAAATAATGAAACAATATTTATTTTGTTACAGTATGTTGTATCTCTATCTCTCCCTGACAACTTCGATAACAATGTCAAACGATTTATACATGATATTGGAAAATATATGAGGTAAGTAGTGATATTTTCCAAGAATAAAGTGTTTGTTTAATTCATTGTATAACTTATATTTGATATTTATTTTTATAATTGTTCTGCAAAATATTGTTTTTTTTTAAATCTTGTGATCTATTTGCATCACTTGTAGATGGTTGTCATCTAAATAAATCCATAAAGAATATATAAAGTATTGGGGGAGAGAAAATTTTCGTATGATTTGTGAAATACAAAAGCATCCACCTTCAGCATTTTTCAATGCACAAGAACACTACCTCATACACCAAGTTGAGGATATTGAATTATGTGCACCAATCGGCTCAAGGTCCAAGTGGATGGTTGAGAGGAACTTGAAATTTTTTAAGTGCTTGGTTATACAACAAGCACATCTTGAGGGTTCTATGGTGAAGGGCTATATGGTATACTAGAACACTATTTATATTAGTGAATACCTTCCTAAATTATCATCAAATATCAATTTATGTCACATTTGTGATCTTTACTCCAATAACAATTTCGAAGGGGAGTACCTCACTGGGAAAGCTAGATCGAGGAAGGTGAAAGGTAATTATTAGCTAGTGGAGATTAATTATAGTACATTTGACTGTTGATTTTTATGTATATACCATACTTTGTCCATTTTTAATATTCAATATGCATCAATTAAAAGTTTACACTTTTTTGTTAAGTAAATATATATTTGTACTTAATTGTAATTTTACATTCATGAAGCATTTGGTCATGAGTGGGATGCACTTCATTTATACATAGCAAAAAATCTTGATTGGATGAAGGTATGGATTGAACGATGTGAACAATCTGGCCATGGAATATCATTGGAAGGTGTGGCTTCATTGGTTAAAGCATCACATCGAAATGGAGATGCCAATCTTACAGAAAGGGAAATTGATTTAGCATATGGTTTAAAATATAAGCATGCAATCATATTAATTGGCCATACTATTTATTTTTTTTCAAATACATTTATGTACATGTTTATTTATTTCCCTAGATAGCATAAACATGCAGTTAATCATGATGAATTCAGGATGTAACATTTATGTGTATGTCTTGTTGCAAGTAAAACACCATAAGGCTATATGGTGTAATGGTTATAAATTTTGCATCAAAAAGTTGGATGAAACAAAGAAAAGATATGATTGTGTGATAACTAAAGTTTTTTAGGTGAACAATGTTTCCTCTAGAAGTGGCAGACATCTAGAACTCTCATAAATTGATACTATGGGTATTTGGGAGATATTATTCAGTGTGATTTTGACTCCTTCAAATTAGTTATGTTTGTTGTCAAATGGTATAGGTTACGATTGAATAAATGCAATCATGATAGAATTATTATTGAACATGATAATAGATTTAACATGGTTAATACAAGGTTGTTTGGGCTAGGAATGGATCCCTATGTTCTTCCAAGACAATGTGAACAAGTATTTTACTCTGAGGTTCTAGTTAGAGGGGGCTGGTCATTTTTCATGTGAAATGATCCAAGGGGAAGATCAGTAAAGTATAATGTTGAGGAATATAATGAATAGGGTATTGAATAATAATAAGATATTTAGAATGATAAACATGAGTTAGCCTAATCATGTTCCAGAGGAACATGATGAAGAATTAGTTGAATTAAATGATGTAGCAGACAATGCCCATGAACACGATATTGACAATGACATGATGATCGAAACTGACATTGATGATGGTGATGATATGGCCAATCCTTACAATGTTGAATCTAGATTGGATGATACCAATGACGAATTGGATGAAGATGATAATGAATTCCATTGAATTGTAGGAGGTATTCCTTAATATATATGCTCTACTCTATATATGAGGTATTTTATGTTTTTTTTCTTTTTCTTGTATGTTTTCATATGCTATAAGAGACATTTCTTCTTAAGTATGTCAAAAAACACATGAATAAATTATGTTTTTGTACATAGGTTTTGTTGGGTTATGGGGAATTGAGAGTGACATGGGGGAGGGAGGGGGTTCATATGAGCTTCCTCCTTCATGTGGTTGGCCCTAATTACTAGAGAATATTAAATCATTTATGAAACAAAGAGATTCTCAGTAATGTAATTCTCTCGTTGTTATTGCAATCATCGTCCTCATCCTCCTCGCCATCATCATTGTTGTCATCAGCATCACCCTCATCCTCATTGTCATTATCATCATCGTCATCATCATCTTCATTATCATCATCATAATTCCCATCATTGTTGCCTTCATAATTGTCATCAATATCCTCATTTTCATTGTGATCCTCGAATGCATCGTCAGTATCATCATCAGCATCATCATTGTCACCATTCTTGTCATCATCATCAATATCGTCACCATTATTATCATCATCATCATTATCCTAATCATAATAGTCATCATCATCCTCATTGTCATCATCATTATCATCATCATCATCAACATAATCATCATCATCCTCATCATCATCATCCTCATCCTCATCGTCATTGTCATTATCATCATCATCATCATCCCCTTTGTTGTTGTCTTCATAATTGTCATCAATATCCTCATCATCACCATCCTTGTCGTCGTCTTGGTTGTTGTCTCCATCTTCATCATCATCCTTGTCCTCATATTCATTATCATCGTCATCATCATCCTCATTTTCATTATCATCATCACCATTATCATCATCATCATCATTACCTTGATCATTATCCTCATCATTACCTTGATCATTATCCTCATCATTAT
Source organism: Pseudotsuga menziesii (assembly GCA_001517045.1). Taxonomy (NCBI): domain Eukaryota; kingdom Viridiplantae; phylum Streptophyta; class Pinopsida; order Pinales; family Pinaceae; genus Pseudotsuga; species Pseudotsuga menziesii. Next base: position 145,761 of record LPNX010832702.1, on the reverse strand, counting down.
CCTTATTGTCATCATCATCATTTTTAACATCATCATGAACATCATCATCATCATCATCATCATCCTCATCATCATCATCATCAATAGCAACAATAGCATCGTCATCATCATTATGATCTTCATAATAATCCCAATCCTCATCCTCATCCTCATTGTCATTATTTTCATCATCATCATCATCATCATCATCATCATCATCATCATCATCATCATCATCCTCATCACCGTCTTCATTATCATCATCATCATCAACGCCATCATTGTCACCATCATAATTGTCATCAATATTCTCATTGTCACCATCCTCATTGTCATCATGATCCTCATCCTCATCATCATTATCATTATCATCATAATTGTTATCCTCATCCTCATCCTCATATCCAATATCATCATCATCATCATCCTTACCCTCATCTTCATTGTCATTATCGTCATCATCATCATCACCATTGTCATCATCATCATCATTACTATGATCATCATCATCGTCATCATCATCCTCATTGTCATCATCATAACCTCCATCATCATCATCAACAACAACAACAACAACAACAACATCATCATCGTCACCATCATCGCCATCTCCATCCTCATCCTCATCGTCATTATCGTCATCATCATCATTATCATCATCATCGACATCATCATCATCATTGTCTTCGTTATCATCAACATCATCCCCATAATTGGTGTCCTCATAATTTTCATCAATATCCTCATCGTCACCATCTTCATTGTCATAATGATCTTGATCCTCGTAGTCATTGTCACCATCATCATCATCATCATCATCATCATCATCGTCATCGTCATCATCCTCGTCCTCATAGTCATTATCATCATCATCATCCTCATTGTCAATATCGTCATCATCATTGTCACCATTATTGTCATCATCATCGTTATCATTTACACAAAAATATGTTCTTAGTTGAGGAATGTCCTTGAGTACCCATTGTTTCACTATATGTTTACCCCTCAAGGTCATCTCGATGACGCCTATGATCTCATCATCATAAGAACATGACCCCCCTTCAGTGAGAAAAACTTCTATGCATTTTTGGAGTTTACTTCTGATCTTTTGACATCTAGTTGATACACATGTTGTAGACCTTTAGGATGTCCCACTTTCCTCTAGTATTCCTAAACTCCCCTCACTTGAGGAAGACATATATGAAAAATCCATGTTTGCTTCTTCCTATGCCATAGGAAACATCATTCAAAACATATCACTCATGTATTTCTCATGAAGTGTGTCTTAAATCAATAGCGAGGTTTACACTTATTCTTTTCCATGAATTTTTAAATATTTTGATTATGCTAGGACATTGAAAATTTCAGAAGAAAGGATTTTCCATGTCCAAAGAATTAGAATGTTTCAATGTTTCCTTATCCTCTACATGGGGATAACATTGTGATCATGATGACTGTATGGATAGGTATGTAAGGAAAATAAACTCAAGTATATTATGTATAGTAATATATTAGGCATCTAATTAAATTAACAACACCCCATACCACCATACATGACTTCTTGAAGGTTTCATTGAATTTCTGCAAGTTGGAATGTGGTAGTCGCTAGTCATATTTTTCCACTAGTTATGGGTCTTTGGTAACCTAATGGTGGATGGTTAGGAAAAAAATGTGGAACCTAGTACCTAAAGAATAATTTATGACTCTAATACAAAGCTTGATCCAGAAAAGTGGTGTTGTAATAAATTCAAACCTAATTTTCATCTCTTTCAACTTTAACACTCCACTGGTCACTATGTTAAAGTTGGTCTTTCAGATGAGTTATTGATTCCAATGTACATAACATAAACAATAAAAAAAATTCAATGAAGTTTAACTGGTGAATAGTAATTAAAGAACAATAGCAATGGTACTTATATTTCATTTGGATATGCCTTATACTCATACATTTTGAGTCATCTCTATTCACTATAAGGACAAGCTATCATAATATATATATAGAGAGAGAGAGTTATATTGTTGATGGTTTAGGTTCACATTTCATGGTTGGAGCTCACACATTGGATATCACGGTTCACATTTCATGGTTGGAGATCACACATTGGAGATCACGGTTCACACTTCACAACAAAAGTCTAGCATCACTAGAAGATGTACCATATGACCTTTGGTACCCTACTTTAAGTGTACTCATATTTACAGCAGCAATAACCCTATGCATCCAACAAAGATCAAATCTATACTTCTTTCATGCCAAGATAATCCAAGAGATAATTTATGAACATGTAGTATATTAAATTGGAAACTCTTCTAGAATGGTCCTTAGGCAACCCTAGGTTTTCGGGTGGTTACAATAGTAAAACATAAAATAACGTTGAGTACACTTAAATTAGGATACCAAAGTTCATGTGGTCACGTAGCCATAAAACAATAAAAGTAATAAGGTTAAGTCATCATACAAAAGTTGGTCAAGGTACCACACATAGTAAGAGTGCTAGGACCAAGTAGAAGATGAAGGACCATAAGTCAACCAAAGGGGTGAGAACAAGATGGTAAGGCTAGGCCCCATGTTGCTCATTTTGTATCTATTGCTATGGATTAACAATGTTAGGATATTTTATTTAAGGTATCAATAGTACATTTAGTTTCCTGGATCATGATAATTGTGGGTGTTTTAAAGTAGATTTTTCTCTATACAATCACATGTTTTCTTTTCCAATTTAATCCTTGTACCTACCAAGTATTGATCTTCATATTTATTTAGAGAGAGGGATAAAGAGGAACTTATTGGTCATGGATACATATAGTCCTGAATCCAAATTAGATGGTACTCTTCCATTTAATTTGTTATTAGACAAGTTAAACACATGTAACTTGGTTAGTATTGTAATCCATTAAGGAAAACCATAGCAGATATTATTATAACTAATTCTTACAAATTTTTAAATCTTGAAAAGAGGTGAGGTACCTAATTAGTTTATTCGTGAAACCATTTTTTCTTAAAAGAAATAGTAGAATTTGAGTATAATTGGCCAAATATGTGGGCATATCCTTGGATAATTTATTTTAATATTAAGAGAAAACTTCAATAGAATATAGAAACCTTATGTCCATATTTCCACTAAGTTAATTCTTCGAAAACATCCACCTTTGTATGGAAGTGGCCACTCTTTTAGTTCCCCTTATGCAATAAGTACGCACGTTCCATGTATGTACCTTCTCTAAGGTTTATGAAGTTCAATTGAGCAATGATTTTTATCAATCTAGTTTGAGTGCTTCTCTAAAGGATAAAAAGGCCTCTGCATCCCATTTATCATGAGAACCGATGGATGATGAAACAAATTTAAGATCCTACAACTTTTGTTTATCTTCATTCAAAATAAAAGTATGAGTTGAAGAGAATTACTTATACCTGACATGTGGTCATATTAATGATTCCTTGAGTAACCGTCTTTGTAAAATCTTATGTTCCAAAAAGACTCTTCTTACCTTTAAAACCCATGTTCTAACATTTCAAGGACTTTATAAATCTTTATATGTGCTCTAAAATGCTTAGGGACTCCATTACTGACTTAAGAAAATTTAGGGGATTATTCCCACTTTTGAAATGAAATTTAAGGGATTGTTCCCACATCCCTTGAATGGTTTCCACATCCCTTAAAAGTTGGTTCTTAAATTTATATGGTTTGGAGGATGAAATCCTTTTAGATGACATTACTTGAGGTTAGTTGCAACCATGTAGCTATTTACACACTATAATAATGGTACCACTTTGAAAAGAGGTAAGAGAGTTTATAAATGTGTATAGTGTAGTTGTGGTTCATTATGGTGGCTAATTTTAACCTTAATTTGATTATAATTTTGAATAATGATTTTACTTAATAATGGTTTATTTCTTTTAAGATATATATATATAATTGTCCTAGTCAACCCACCATCCACGTAAAATTAGAAGTGCTTAGTATTTTTTTTATTTAAGTAGAATATTTTTTGTTTTTGATTTGTCTCCTAAAAGATTGTGTGTTTCTTCTAATAATTTTTTATATTATATAAAAAATAAATTATTCATTAAATTTAATATATAAGTTAGGTGCGCTACTTCAAGTGGTTGAGTGATATAAGGGCCTCACTTGTTGTCTCTATCACCACAATATATATATATATATATATAACCTTAAAAAAATAGATAAACTAGTGCATTAAACCAAGTAAGACAAACCAATCAACCTTCCGAAGGCAAATCTAAATAATAATTTATTTAATTGAGGTATGAGAAAGATTGCACATACCAAGGTACACCAGTGAGCCTTCCCAACAAAATCCTAAATAATAATTCATTTAAGTTTTGGTTGGAAAGGTAATATCAGGAGATATAAGTGATGTGCTTGGGCACGTTCAATGCTTTAAGCTTATGAATGATCTTATTTTTAATTATAACTGTTTTTTTTTAAATTTAATAAATATTTTTTATTTTTTAATAATATAAAAATAAGTTATTTTTAATTATAACTGTTTTTATTTAATTTAATAAATATTTTTTATTTTTTAATAATATAAAAATAAATTTTAAATCTAAAGTTTAATAATAGTCACATTTACAACTATTTTACCTCTATATATATTTATTAGTTTGTATGTATAAGTGCAAGTGTACTTACATGATTGAAATATATCCGTCTCTTAAAAAATTGTGCGCCTTCTAATCATTCTTGCTATCATTTAAAAAAGTTAAAAAGTAATTAATTTTTATTTTTTCTCTATATAACATAGAGAGAAATGATTCCTAAATTCGGTGTATTTAACCTCCTCCGGTGGAACCTCCTCAGGCCAACAGAAACCTAAGTGCAGATTAAGATATTCTCTTTTGCCTTGTTAATATCAAAATGTATTTATTTCATAGAGAAGGTTCTATATGAAATGATAATTTATTAAGGTTTGTGTTGGGAGTCTTTTATGTTTTGTTTTTAAAAGACTATGTGCCTGTTTTAATAATTTTATATATTATTTAAAAAATAAATTAGTCATCAAATTATATATATATTTTTTTTTGATAGACTTTTATGTTTTTGTTTTTTAAAAGATTGTGTGTTTTAATAATTGTTTTATATTATTTAAAAAATAATTTTTTCATTAAATTTAATATATACATATATATAAGTTTAGTGGGCTAACTCAAGTAGTTGAGTGTTGTAAGTTATGAATATAATGTTTTGGGTCAAATCTTCAAATATCTATATATTGATATATAAGGACCTCACCTAATGTCTCCATCACCACTATATATAGTATAAAGTTCAATAATACTCACATTTACAACCATTTTTCCTAAAATAATTATATATATAAATAATTTGTTTGTACAAATTTAAGTGTATTTGGCATGATATCAAAAATAAAATACTAACTAATTTAGTCTTTTTATATATAATATAGAAATAAAATCATTTCAAAACTAGTGCATCGAAACCTGAATAATATTTTATTTAGTTGAAATCTAAGGAATTAAGTCCAACTTAAGATATCTTTTTTTTTATAAATAATTTATTTAGTTGAGATCTGAGGAAGTAAGTGCAGATTTGTAACGTCCACAAAATCGTAGAATAATTTTTAATTTTTTTAAATATTTTTACTTACTAGTCCATGATCTTCACTGGATGTGTTTACTCGGCTTTCTTTATGTTATGAATACTTACGTCATATAACCCACTTATTAGTAAGTGGCTTAAGAGAATATATTGATTTTAAAGAGGTTTTTTTTTTTTACCTTTTTAATGGTTCATAACCCCGGTTGCCTTAGGGAGGATTTATGGCTTTACTTAGTCACTATCACTAAGGCATAAAATATTGTTTATGTATAGGTAGGTGAATCAATTTTTGTTTCCAAAAGAATCTACAAAAAGAATCAAAAGATCCTAAGTCAAGAGGTACATTTACAATTTTATTTTAGAGCAAGATCTTGATGATTTATACTATTTGATTAATCTAAGACATTTTACTTGCGTGTCTAAATTAACCCAAAGTTTACATAATCCCTAACTCTCGATTAATACAATGTTTATTGATATGATCTCTGCAAAAATAATTAAGTGCAAGCAAGGGTATGGAATTATTAGGTCTGATGTGTCTTGTTTCGGAATCCCGGTTGACTTTAAGGTGATCGGAAGGATGTTGTACGAGTTAATAACTCGCGACCCTTCAAACGCCAGGGACTTGTACTAAACCCCAGCTGTCGGAGATTCATTCATTGCGAAACCCTAGAAAGTAAATGTTGGTTGAAGAAATGTTTTGATAGTCATTTCCTTACGTCTTCGGAAGGGTCTTTGGTATCTGAACCAAACCTTCGAAGATTATCAGCCATTTGGTTTTGCTTCTTCCTCCAAAGGAACCTAAACAACTCGACCACTACACACGACATACTCCAGTTATCAACCGAGATGATCATGTCTGTTTTAAAAGGTTAATCAACGTGCCAAACACATCCGAAAAGGTAACTGTAAATTTTTTTTTCTTTTAAACTTTTAAATCATTTAGACATCCAAGTTTTTGTTTTGTTTCTAACAGACCCTTTCTTTTTAAATATTTATAGGTTGAATAACTCCTCTCATGTGTAAAATATGGGCGAGGTGGAGGCCAGAGACAAATGCTAAGACTTCCTCCTTCTGTTTCACGTGTAAGGCCTTTGTTTCTTCCCCTTTGGGACTCTTATGAAGGAGACTAGTTTTAAAGGATTACTCCTTTGTAATAACTCCTTCCCTAACTAGAATAGTTTAAGGGAAGATGAGTTTCGTTGGTTTAAGAAGACATTTTTTTTTAATATTTATATACAACAAAACTTTACGGAGGTTGATACTTCGTTTACTTCGCTTTCTAGTTTTTGTTTTGAATACTATAATGCAAGATTTATGCTTGAAACAAATTTTATATGTAATCGTTGGCTTACAGTTGACCCGAGAGGGTTTAACCGTAACATGCTTGCATAAAGGAAGACTGTGGGTCTTTTTCGTTGAGCTTGGAAATAGTTTTCTAAAATAATTTTGATGAATAGATGCATAAAAGAATAATCAAATAGTATTGGGTTGGGTGCGCAACCTCTGCGTTTTGTTTGTGAAAATCATTATAACACACTTCTATGAGAAGATCATAAGATAATCTATTAGTTAGAAAATAGTCGCGAGCTCTGAACAAAAAAAAGTAAGGTCACATTTAAAAGATTTAAGACCCGAAGCCTTTACACTAGCCATAAGATTAAGGGTTCAAAAAATGGTTTTTAATTTAATAAAAATACCCCCAAGGTTATCAATATGTAGAAACTCGGTTCATTTTACTCCCTTATAGTTACTATGCATTCAATAAATTGATTAAGTGATTATCATTTGGAACAAAATGATTTAGTTGTTAAATTTGAATCTTAAATTGAATGGCTTTCTTTTTGTAAAAGATGGAGATCTCAAACAAGTTTTACCAGTGAGGTTTTTTTTTATATTTATACTTGACTTAACGTTTTTGTTCTAGAACCTTAGAACATTAACTGGGTATCTAAAGAAGTCGTTTAATGTGATGATTACTTGTTCGAGTGAAACCCAAGAGGGTTTGGGAAAAAATGCCGCAAATAAAATGTGGTAGCAGCCCTTCTTTTTAATATTTACTTATGAAAAAATGGGCAAGGCCATTATCGTGCAAAAAGAAAATGTTGTTTGATAGCTCTTTGCTTATAAGTTTCATTTTTAGTTTACTATGTCGAGGTAAAATTTTAAAAAGAACTTCAGTTCTTTGCTTTCCTATGAGTGGTAAAGTAATATCTTTCTATTAACTACATGGTCTTGAAGATCTGACAAAAGATTCATTGTTCAGGATTTCATTTTCTTTTAATTTGATATATCTTTAAAAGTTTAGTCTAGAGCCCTTTACCTTGAGATTGAATTAAATAAAGTAGTCTATAGTCTATTATTATTCAAAGTCCCACCATCCTTCTTTTACCAAACAGTGAGGCCATGAGATATAAACGTTTAATATATACCAGGTTTATATGATTTGATCCTCTAATTCTTTTGTCTTGTATTTGTAATTATATTATTATAGCCTTTAAAATAAAAGGGTTAAACCTTAATCCTAGATCTTGATCTACAAACTTGGTTGTACAAATCTAGGGTTTAATGTGTTTAGTTTTAAGACTTATAGAGTCTTTCATTTTCTAATCAGTTTTTATTTACAATATTAAATCCCTAATCCATTTGAGATTTTTAGACTAGGTTCACGGGGGCTTCACTTGTTGACCAATATCCTATCACGTTAGTTCATATTGTGGGTTTTAAAATTATTAAAAATTGAACCAATATATCACAGGTATTGGGGGGGTGAGGGGTTTAAGGTGGGGATGGGTAGGGTGGTTTGTAAGGATTGAAGTATAAAAAGAGGTAGGGATGAGGTTTGAAGTATTGGGAGGGGGTTTAAAAAGAGGGGTTTGAGCCAATATCTCTGGAAATTAAGGGTATTCTTTAATATTCCACAATCGCACGTGCTATGTGAAATGTTCACTAAGTGAAGTCCCAATGACTAGGTTAAGCATTTAATCTATAAATACTTATTACAGAGATAATGCCTGAAAATCAAAAGCCTGTAAATGAGCTAAGATTGTCGATGATATTGACCTAGTATTTTATTAATAGTTTATGTGCCCTCGCATGAAGTTTGTTCCACTTTTTAGTGCCACTTAGGAAATCAGAAACGCATTCCCGAAGTGCAAATCAAGAACACATATGCGTTATTGATGGTACGTTCAAAATAACCCGAGCCCAAACACAAGGCTAAGGTTCATGAAAACATATCGCGTATATCACATATGCGTTTTGTAATGTTAAATATTGGATATGCGATATATCGCATATGCGATATGCAACATTTACAAAACGCATATACGATATATCGGACTTGTGATATATCACATATGCGTTTTGTAAATGTCGCATATCGCATATGATGGTACGAGGAACCAAAAAAAATATTTATTAATAAAGATACAACTTTGGTGGTTTTCTCCCTCTTTGGATTTCCATGTAAAATCATTATGTATTGTGCATTTCTATTGAATGGTTGTTGAATGTTTTATTAATGTGTGATTATTACTTGAAGTGATGAAGTTAAAATTAGTAGAAGTGTCTAATACCGATTCAACCCCCCATCTCAACATCTATAAATATTCAAACAATTGGTGTCAAAGCATGTTTTACTCACATAGTTTGACAACTAGAAGACATATCCCATAGATTACTCATGGATTTTCAATTAGTATATCCTAAAAAAGTTCCATTTTTAAATGGAATAGATTATGTACCATGGAGCATAAGAATAGAGGCATATATGCAAGTTGTTGAGCTTGACATTTGGAGTGTAGTTCATAATAGATACACAAATCCAAAGAATCAACCAAAAGGTTCAATGGAATTAAACTACATAGCCTATCATATTGTAAGAAGAACAAAATGGGACAATGGAATTAAACTACATAGCTCTCGGAGAATATATACTATCTTTATTCAAAAGAAACTCTCTCAATAAAATGAGGTACAACCCAAAACAAATGATGAAGCCATTGATAGAGAAAGAAAAGTCTCCAAAGATAAAGAAGACTTTGAAACCAAAGAATAAGTATATCTAAAGGAAGAACTTATTAGTTCTCTATGTGAACTAAGGAAAGATGAAAGAGAAAACTAATCATTAATTGAGCAATTGCAAAAGTATCAAGATGAATATTACATTTCAAAAGGAGGGACTAAAAGATTAGTTTTGGATGTTATGCAACCAAGTCCCATAATTAACACACAAATAGTACAAACATGATAAAAGAGAGTAATCCATGCCTGAATAATGAAGAACACAGATAAATAACTATCCTCTTTGAGGGAGGAACCTCCTTACACAATGTAATTATGTACCGAAGACAAGACAATATGCAATGCTTACTAATATGAGAATATCCCCTTACTATATATAGGAGACATATGTGTACAATAACAACTAATAGACCCAAGCCTACATCAATAATATGTAATACACTTCCATATAGGAGGTAAAGTGTGCCACACTATAGGGGGAATTGTACCCAATAGGGGGAAATGTTCCCAACATTTAGGTCTTAACATTGGATTGAAAGAAAAAATTGAAAAGAAACAACAAACCCTCACAAATAAACTAGAGGAGAATGAAAAAAATTGCAAGCAAGAAGATGAAATTATCTCCCTAATAAAGGAACTAAAACAAATACATAAGAAACATGAATAACTTGAAAATGCCATTGTTGGTGTAAGAAAAGTCAAATAGTATATGCCAAGAAAATTTATGAAGACCTAACAAGTCAACTTCAAGAGAATAAAAAACTTTTTCAAAGGAAAGAGTTTGAGATCCTTCCTATAGAAGAAGATTTGGATAAGATAGTTTCCCAGTTGGAGACAAATTCAAAATTTGAGAAGAGCACCATGATTTGAGATAAAATATTTGGTTGTTAAATATCTCCACATGAAATGTGTAGCCTTTGTTTTGACAACAATCATAACACTGTTGAAGAAATATTCAAGTCAATTGAGGAGAAGATTGAAATCAACACAAATGCCTTTAAAATCCCTAATTGAAATGAATACACCAACATTTAATGGAAGCGTAATCATCCAAGGTATGATAGAAGCAACCACAAGAGGGATGCACTTCCCATGAGACAACATACACTTAGTTAATAAAATCCTTAGTTCCTTACTTTTCAATATTGCATATGTGATATATTGTTAGAATAATAAACCCATAGTTAGCTACCTTGGACATTAATTAATCCATTTTTTGTCTTATTTGCCTAGTTTCCATATTCCACCTTATGCAAGTTGTCCTCCACATGTCCAATGTGGTCAAACTTGCTAAAACTGAGTCATGGAGCACTTGGGAAACCACTTGGAATGAATTATGCTTTATTCCTAGCCTTCATAGTGCATGTCTGCTTTTTCTGCTTTATTGCCTGCTTTTTCTGAGTTTTAAGGCAATTGGGAAAGTTTGACTAGGTGAAGTTAACTTATTTTTTTTCCTCATCATCCTCCACTATTTTCTCATATTAAATGCATGTATGAGTTGTCCTTCCATCATATATTAGCTTTCCTAATTGATTTTTCCAATTCATGAGCTCCTAGATAGATTTGGAAACTGATTTATGCACCTATGGGGGATTTGCTTAGATTTAGTAAGCTTGCTTTTGAAAAACTTCGAATGGCATCCTTATGCATTCGAATATATCATGTAATTATTTATTGTGGCAGCCTATGAATTCACAGGGTTGGCTATTGTACACTTATTCAATACAGATTAGTGTTCTACTCCATATTCAGTCTCATTTGTGTGTAATTTGCATGTGTAATTGGCCATTTTTGTGAGTGTAATTGTTCTAAAACCCGGGTTCAATTTCCACATGGTATCAAAGACTTTGTAGATTAATTTCTCTCCTTCCAATTTGTTATTGCAGGTTTGACATCATTGACTAGGAGCATTCTGTTGACTGAAGGGACAATTTCTGAGCTATGGATCAATCTCAGAAGATCATCTTGACTCCATTTAAATTCTTTGAATGGAAAGCAGAGATGGAGATACTATTGAGAGATAAAGGCCTCTATAGAGTGACTATGGAAACAGAAGAAGAGCCCAATGCAGCTGCAAAGAAAATTAAATGGCACAACAGGAGGGATGAGGCCTATGGTCTCTTGTGTCTAAGCATATCCAGAGACCTCATTTTCCATATTGATGGATTAACATCACCAAATGAAGTATGGAAGAAGCTTGTTGAACTTTTTGGTAAGACAGATTAGATGAGGGGACATCAAATTGAAAATGAATTGATCTCCTTGAGTCCCAATAGCTTTGAATCCCTGCAACTCTACTTTTTCCAAGTTCAAAGCCCTTGTTTTGCAACTAAAACCGTGTGGGATCGAAAAGAAGGAGTAGAAATTAGTTTTGGCCATACTCTCGAAGCTTGGCCTTGACTATTTAGTGTTTTTCTCGACCTTCCATGCCACAAAGTTGAGAGCTCGATCCTGGAAAATGCCTAGCCTTGCAGATTTCATGGAATCTCTCACACAAGAACAAGATAAATTTATGATGATGGGCACCAGCAAACCTTCCAAAGACTAAGCTCTAGTTACTGGAGATTCAAGGGTGGATTCAAAAAAAAAAAAGAAAGCAAAGAGGCCACCTGAGCTAAAGAGAGACAAGAACAAGTCTCTAGAGGAGCCCCAAAGCTCCAAGAAGAACCCCCAGAAGAAGAAGAACAAAGGAGAAATGAGCAAGTGTGCATACTGCAGTAAGGGCAATCATCCTAAAATATCCTGCATGAAGAAGCAAATTGACATGCTGAACCAACTTTTGGAGAAGAATGGTATCTCCCTTCTTGATAGCTCAAATAAGAGAGAAGGAGGATCAAATTAAGAAGACAGAGAGAGAGTTCATGCATTGGTTGCTGGCACATCAAGCTCACCTAGTTTCATCATTGATTCTGGAGCTTCAAGACATATGGTTTCAACCAAGGAGGCATTCACCTCACTTGACATGTCGAAAGGTCCACTAATTGTATTGGGAGATGACTCTCTCACTGAAAGTTTGGGCAAAGGGAGGATTGATATTGACCATAGTAAGTTCAATAATGTATTGTATGTTCCACGTCTTGACTCTAACCTCTTATCAGTGTATTAGATGACCCACACAGGATCTACAAAGAAGGTCATATTCTCCCCTAATGAAGTTGAGATCATAGAGATCTCAAGTGGTAAAGTCATTGCAAAAGGAGTTGCAAATCACACTTCGAAGGTATACATGTTCTCACACTTCCTACCCTACTCGAAGCCCTCTGCTCTTCTGATTCATGCTATTGAGGCAAGCAAGCTTTGGCATGAAAGATTTGGCCACCTTAATTACAAGTATCTTTCTGATCTTAGTGAAAAGGAAATGGTCACAAGGTTACCAAAGATTAAGTTTTCCAAAGGAGTCTGTCAAGGTTGCATCTTAGGAAAACACCCAGAGCGTAAATTTGAGAAAGCTAGTCATGAGAGAACCTCTGCACCTCTTGAGTTGATCCACAGTGATGTTGCTGGCCCATTTCCTCACATGTCAATGAGTCGGGCCAAATATGCATTGACATTCATTGATGAATTTTCTAGGTTCTGCTGGGTTTACTTCCTGAAACACAAGTATGAATTTTTTGGCCTCTTCAAAGTCTTTAAGGCTTTGGTTGAAAACCAATCTGGGAGGAAACTCAAGGTCCTCAGATATGACAATGGTGGTGAGTATGTCAAGTCTGAGTTCATTCAATATTCTGTAGATGCAGGTATTCAGATGCAGCATTCTATCCCTTACACACAACATCAAAATGGTGTTGCTAAGAAGAAGAATAGATCAATGAAAGAGATGGCAACCTGCATGATGGAGGCTAAGACTTTGCCACCAAAGTTTTGGGCCAAAGCTATAAACTGTGCAGCCTATATTCAGAATAGGGTGCCTCATAAAGATCTTGATGGTATGACTCCTTTCAAAGCATGAAGTGGGCACAATCCAGATGTGACCCATTTCTGGATTTTTGGCTCAAAGACTTGGGCTAGAATTCCAATAGAAAAGAGGAAGCCTTTGCAGCCCCAAAGCCAAGAGTGTCTATTTGTTGGGTACTCTAAAGATTCAAAATGGTACAAGCTGATCAATTTGAGCACAAACAAATCCTTCATTGAAAGGAGTGTTCAGTTCCAAGAAGAGCCTTTAGCAGCAGTGGAAGTTGGAGAATCCTCTTCACCACTAGAACCATTGAATGTAAGTGAAGAGATAGTTTGCTGATTCTGATATTTCTGATAATGATGATTTAATTCCAGATCCTAAAAATCCTACAAGACCAAAATGGGCAGAAAATACCATTCATGCAGCTGGAGAACTAGCTGGAAATCCTAATGATCCTAGGAGGACTAGATCTCAGTTTGAGAGTGCTCTGTGCATGAAAGACCATTTGTTTGCATAGAAATGCTATCTGATGGTTGAATCAGACCCACAGACATATGAAGATGCAACACATGATCCAAGATGGAAAGCAACCATGAAAGAAGAGTTCAGCTCACTCCAGAAGAACAACACTTGGGAGTTGGTTGATCTTCCCCCAGGGAGGAGGCTAGTTCAGTGTAAGTGGGTTTACAAAACAAAATTTGCTGCTGATGGTTCACCTTTGAAATATAAGACAATATTGGTAGCCAAGGGCTACTCACAGGTACATGTCATAGACTACAATGAGACCTTTGCACCAGTGGCAAAGATGGACTCCATCAGGCTAGCTTTAGCCATTGCAGCTTCAAAGTAGTGGGAGGTACATCACATGGATGTGAAGTGTGCTTTCCTAAATGGAGATATTAATAAAGAGATTTACATGCAGAAGCCTCAAGGATTTTCTACTAATCCATCTCTTGTGTGCAGGCTAAATAAATAATTGTATGGGCTTAAGCAAGCCCCCAGGGCTTGGTATGCCAAGATTGATAGCCTTCTGTTATCATTGAATTTTGTTCGATGCAAGTCAGATCCTAATGTCTATTTAAAGTTGATTCATGGTTCATTAATGATTATTGTCTTGTATGTTGATGAACTTCTCATTACAGGAAGCTCAAAGGATGAAATTACCTCCTTGAAGGATGCAATGAACCATGCATTCTATATGACTGATTTGGGGTTATTGAGCCAATTCTTGGGGCTCAAGATTGCTCAAACCAAACATGGAATAAAAAATCAGTCCAAGTATGCCTTGGGTTTGCTGAAAAAGTTTAACATGAAGGATTGCAAGCCAAGAAAGACTCCTTTCCTTTTAGGAGTTAAGCTTGAAGAAGCTGATTCTTCACCTATGGTAAACAATACACTGTATAGGAAACTGATTGGGTGTTTGCTATACCTTATACATACTCGACCTCATCTTTCTTATGTAGTAAGTGTGGCTTCAAGATACATGGATTAGCCTCATGAGATCCATTGGAGAGCAGCCAAAAGGATCCTTAACTTTGTTCAGGGAACAAGGACTCATGGGATCTTCTACAAAGCTAAATTTGATCTTGATTTAATTGGGTTTACTGACAGTGATTAGGAAAGTGACAACATAGATCGAAAGTCAACATCAGGATATGTGTTAATGCTTGTTGAAGGACCAATCAGCTGGTCAAGCAAGAAACAGAGTGCCATTGCGCTCTCATCTACAGAAGTAGACTACAGAGGAGTTGTAAATGCAGCAACTCAATGTTTATGGTTGCAGGGGCTACTTGGTGAGTGTGGCTTCGAATCAGAATACTCAACTACTATCTATTGTGATAATCAGAGTACCATTCAAATCTGCAATGATCTAGTTCAGAGATAAAGAACCAAACAAATTGAGATCCATATGCACTACATCAGACAGCTTATGCATGATAGCACCATTCACCTACTCTTCTGTTCATCTTCAGAACAAGTAGCAGATATCTTCACCAAATATTTCTGTGAGAAGAAATTCAGCAATCTCAAATCACTACTGGGGATTTCTGATCATGCTGTGAGGCATGAGTAATGACAAGATTTATAAATTTTGTTTTACTGTCCATGTTTAAGGGAGGATTTTTCCCACTGGGTTTTTGCCTCTTTCCTTAGTTAAATGGACATGCAGTATGTAAAGGGTGACTAATCCTTGTTTATAGGCCCTATAATTTTCTAATATTTTACTCATAAGTAAGGCTTAAGGGGGGGTGTTAGAATAATCAACCCATAGTTAGCTACCTTACACATTAATTAATCCATTTTTTGTCTTATTTGACTAGTTTCCATATTCCACCTTATGCAAGTTGTCCTCCACATGTCCAAAGTGGTTAAATTGCTAAAAATGAGTCATGGAGTGCTTAGGAAACCATTTGGAATCAATTTTGCTTTATTCCTATCCTTCCTAGCGCATGTCTGTTTTTTTTTAGTTTTAAGGCAATTGGGAAAGTTTGACTAGGTGAAGTTAACTTGTTTTTTTTCCTCATCATCCTCCACTCTTTTATCCTAAGAAAAAAATGTATAAGTTGTCCTTCCATCATCAATTAGCTTGACTAATTGATTTTTCCAATTCGTGAGCTGCTAGACAGATTTGGAAACTGCTTTATGCACCTATGGGGGATTTGCTTAGATTTAGTAAGCCTGCTTTTGACCAAATTCGAATGGAATCCTTATGCATTTGAATCTCTCATGCAATTATTTATTGTGGCAGCCTTTGACTTCATAGGGTTGGCTATTGTTCACTTATTCAATACAAATTAGTGTTCTGCTCCATATTCAATATCCTTTGTGTGTAATTTGCATGTGTAATTGGCAATTTTTGTGAGTGTAATTGTTCTAAAACCTAGGTTAAATTTCTACATACATCACATATGCGATATATATCACAAGTGAGATATATCACATATGCGATATTGAAAAGAAAAAAGAAAAAGAAAAAAACAGAGGCCGCAGGCCCCTCAAATCTCATTTTCACAGGATTGGGACAACGAAAAACTGCAAGAGCGAAATAGCGCAAGTGCGATTTGCATTTTAGATTTTCAAGGTCGAGGTCATATTTGAGGTGGATTGCTCCAATGGAAGGTAAATGCTATATTATCATTTTCACTTAGTCTTCCATTCTTTAATTTTTTCCATAATTTCATTGTTTTTATAATTATTTTGAACAAATTTAAAAAAATAATTGAATGTGAATAATCAAATAATGATTATAAGTAAAATAACTTGTATTTTTTTTTTTAAATCTTAACAGACAACACAAATGAACAACACAATGTGGAAAATCCACCCTCTAATAACCCACAACAACCTAACCCACAACCAAACCCAAACCCATAGGGGGAACAAGATAGAAATGCACAGATTATTGTGCGCTTGGCATCAATGAGGCTCCTTAGCTCATCTATTAAAGGGGGGTCATATGAGAGATTATTTAGCTGATGCCTTGGACACAATAACAAACACAATTTCTGATGTCCAATGAGCTCTGTACAACATTACCTCACATAGAGAATCCAGGAGGCAATACTACTCTGGTGGATTGACTCATAAAGACATCAAAGCCCTTAAAATTACAAAAGACCAGTTATTTTCATTATTCCGGGACCCTAGCATCGGATTGGTTCAAACCACTAGTCAAGCACACATTTCCATAGACTGGTGCATTGAACAAAATATAAAGGCCAATTGGATGGATCATTGGTATATGGTCTTTGATGAACACCCCCATGGCAATAGGGACATCCCATTTTATTTCCTTAGGAAGTTATATGCAGAATTCATCCTAGGGAAACATGTTAACTACTTCGATCTCTTAGGCAACCAGGGTGTTGGTGATCCAGATGCAGATCAGTGGCCACCCACCTATTCCACTGGATCAAAACAATTGTCCATTATGGCAGTTTCCTAGTTATTTTTCTATAGTTTTTTGGGTCCTAAACTTTCGAGGCCGTTTTGAGGCCCTAAACGATGTTTTTTAGAGATTTGGGGACAAATGGTTGCCATCGGCATGCATTTCGCTGACAAAAAGTTGTAAATCTTAGACAGACCTTTTCAATGAGCTATCTAACGCCCAAATCAAAGATCGTATGCAAACGTTATGACCCCGGGAAGTTGACTGTTCAACTTACCACTGTGGGGCCACAAACTTTATGACGGTTCATCTTCTAGGGTTATGCTTTGAAATTTTGGGGTTCTCAACTCATTATTATTATAAATAGGCCCCTTTGGCCTCATTTTGTATTCAACTTAGCCCGAATGAGCGTAGAAGCCACATCTCTTCTCAGAGATAGCTACCACCATTCTAGCAATTCTATTACAGTCTGTTCTATTTCCGCCATTTAATAGAATATGTGTTTACTATATCTCTGTTATCTTTGAAAAATGTCTTTGATTATTATTATGTGTATGTTCTTTCATTTTGTTCACGCATAAATCCAGATCAGTGTTATCAAAGCAATCTACTCTTTGATTGTTTCTCGGTGCATGTCCCTAACGAGGTCCGAGTATAGAGAGTTTGGTCTTGAACTAATTTCACTTGATCATTCTCATTGTCCCAAACGACCTCCCATGGTGGAAGAAAAGACAGACAATGGAGCAAGAGATCCTATCAAGTCGCTGCTCAAGGAAGCCCTCGATTGACAGAGGAACGAGATGATGGATAGTTTCACCCAAATCCTGCAGCGAATGTCGGCAACGGCAAGTGCATCTTCAACAAGCAGCTGGTTTGGGGATGCAACTCCCTTCAAGGTACAAGTTAACTTTGGTATTCCTTTATTTGAAGGAAATATTGATGCAGATGCCCTGGATAATTGGTTGAATGTTCTAGAAGGGTATTTCTCTCTCCAAAAAAAATTTGACAAAGAAAAGATCACCTTTGCACTCCTTAAGGCAGTCCCCCATGTCCAAAATTGGTGGGGTACTTATTGTGAGAAAAACTCATCAGATGAGTCTGGAATGTTTGAAACAAATCCCACTTGGGCCTCTTTCATAGATGTCGTCAGGGAACAGTATTACCCTGTGGGAAACTATGATGACCAGTACACAAAATGGACCATTCTGCATCAAGAAACGCACCAGAGAGTGTCGGAGTACACCAAGAAATTTCATACCTTATGGACAAAGCTGAGTATCAAAGACTCCGAGCGGCACCTAATCCTCAAATATCGCAGTGGTCTACATCAGTACATCCGAACTGAGATGGACTTCCTCGACATCTATTCACTTTGATCCGCCTATCAGTATGCTATCAAAATCGAGGAGAAATTTCAACAAAACAACAAGCAAGACTCTGGACCTATGCACTCACCACAGAAGCAGGGCAAGGGAAACCCTGGCCCATAGAACACAGTAAAAGAAAACGACAACCAGTACCCGCCACAAGAAAAGAAGGGAGATCGAAAGACAAAGAAGGAAACTAGTAAGTGGTGCGAATTTCATAAAATCCCTTAGCACAACACTGATGAATGTTGCTTAAAGTAGTCATTAGTGGCCGAGATCAAATCCTCAGAATTAGATCCTAATTCTGATTCTGAACCCGATGCCATAGCTGCACACAATTGGAGACAGATCATTGATGCAGACCCCACTTCCATTGTTGCTACCACACATATTCAACTAGAGGATCCTGAAGAGACAGAGGCAGAGGAGCGCCTATTCCACTTACAGATGTGGATGAAGGGAATGCCTCTACATTTTGTTGTTGACAATGGCATCCAAAAGAACCTGATCTCAACAAAAGTCATCAAGAGATTGGAGCTTCTGACAACACCACACCGACAACCTTACAACATCGGTTGCCTAAAGCAAGGACGAGGTATCCGCATTAATCAACAATGCCTCCTACCATATGGCATCAAGCCTTTGAAAGATGAGGTACTATGTGATGTGGCCCCACTTGAAGTCTATGATGTTCTTTTAGGACAACCATATATTTGGAAGCGTCATGCTATATATGAGTCACGACCTCACAGTGTCATTATTACTTTGTGAGGAAAACTCTATCGAATACAAGAGACTGTTGCACCTAACAAAGTCTTGTAAGGTAGGAAGATAAGCTCCCACACCAGAAAATTATTCCTCTTCACAATTGCATCTAAAGGAGAACATAAGATCACAGAGACTTCCACACCCTCTGCACAGGGTGTCTCTGCTCATCAGACACAAGAAGAAGACAGAGCCATTGCTTCCTCATCTATATGAGTACCTATACAATGTAAGGCCATGAATTCAAGGTGCTCATCCAGAATAAAATTATCCATACAACAATTACAACCTTCTCGGGATGTTAAAGAAAGGAAGCCTCTTCACTTCAGCAAATGTCGCACCAGGAGGAGATCAACCCAACACGCAGTTCGGAAGATGATATGGGATTTGATGCAATGGAGACCATTGCTTTCTAAGTAGGGAGGATTTATCTAGATGGAGATCAGTTTCCACCCACCTATTCCACTGGCTCAAAACAATTGTCCATTATGGCAGTTTCCTAGTTATTTTTCTACAGTTTTTCGGGTCCTAAACTTCTGGGGCCGTTTTGAGGCCCTAAATGATGTTTTTTGGAGATTAAGGGCCAAATGGTAATATTTAGCATGAATTTGGCCGACCAAAAGTTTTAAATCTTATATATACCTTTCCAACGAGCTATCGAACGCCCAAATCGGAGATCGTATGAAAAAGTTATGACCCCGGGAAGTTGACTGTTCAACTTACCACCGTGGGGCCGCAAACTTTATGACGGTTCATCTTCTAGGGTTAAATTTTAAGATTTTGGGATTCTCACCTCATTCTTATTATAAATAGGGCCCTTTGGCCTCATTTTGTATTCATCTTGGCACGAATGAGTGTAGCAGCCACATCTCTTCTCAGAGATAGCTACCACCATTCTAGCAATTGTATTACAGTCTGTTTTATTTTCGTCATTTAATAGAATATGTGTTTATTGTATCTCTGTTATATTAGCAAAATGTATTTGATTATTATTATGTGTATTTTCTTTCATTTCGTTCACACATAAATCTGGATCAGTGGTATCAGAGAAATCTGCTCTTTGATTGTTTCTCGTCACATGTCCCCGACGAGGTCCGAGTATAGAGAGTTTGGTTGCAAACTAGTTTCACTTGATCATTCTCACCATCCAAAATGACCTCCCATGGTAGAATAAAAGACAGACGATGGAGTAGGAGATCCTTTTAAGTCGTTGCTCAAGGAAGGCCTCGACCGACAGAGGAACGAGATGATGGATAGTTTCACCCAAATCATTCGGAGAATGTCGGCAGCGGCAAGTGCATCTTCAACAAGTAGCTGGTTCGGGGATGCAACTCCCTTTAAGGTACAAGTTAACTTTGATATTCCTTTATTTGAAGGAAATATTGATGCAGATGCCCTGGATAATTGGTTGAATGTTCTAGAAGGGTATTTTTCTGTCCACAATTTTTCCAATAGAGAAAAGATCACCTTTGCGCTCATTAAGGTAGTCCCCCATGTCCAAAATTCGTGGGGTACTTATTGTGAGCAAAACTAATCAGATGAGTCTGGAATGTTTGAAACAAAACCCACTTGGGCCTCTTTCATAGATGTCGTCAGGGAATAGTATTACCCTGTGGGAAACTATGATGACCAGTACACAAAATGGACCATTCTGCGTCAAGAAAGGGACCAGACGATGTCGGAGTATGCCAACAAATTTCATACCCTATGGACAAAGTGAGTATCAAAGACTCCGAGAGGCACCTAATCCTAAAATATCGCAGTGGTCTACATCAATACATCCGAACTAAGATGGACTTCCTCAACATCTCTTCACTTGGATCTGCCTATCAGTATGTTATCAAAATCAAGGAGAAATTTCAACAAAAGAACAAGCGAGACTCTGGACCTGTGCACCCACTGCAGAAGCAACGCAAGGGAAACCCTGGCCCGCAGAACATAGTAAAAGAAAATGACAACCAGTCCCTGCCACAAGCAAAGAAGGGAGATCGAAAGAAAAATAAGGATACTGGTAAGTGGTGCAAATTTCATAAAATCCCTTGGCACAACACTGATGAATGTCGCTCAAAGCAATCATTAGTGGCCGAGATCAAATCCTTAGAATCAGATCCTGATTCTGATTCTGAACCCGATGCCATAGCCGCACACAATGGGAGGCAGATCATTGATGTAGACCCCACTGCCACTATTGCTACCACACAGATTCAACTCGAGGATCCTGAAGAGACAGAGGCAGAGGACCACCTATTCCACTCGCAGATGTGGGTGAAGGGAATGCCTCTACATTTTTTGGTTGACAATGGAAACCAAAAGAACCTGATCTCAGCAGAAGTCATTAAGAGCTTAGAGCTTCCGACAACATCACACCCGCAACCTTACAACATTGGTTGGATAAAACAAGGACGAGGTATCTGCATTACTCAACAATGCCTCTTGCCATATGGCATCAAGCCTTTCAAAGACGAGGTACTATGTGATGTGGCCCCACTTGAAGTCTGTGATTTTTTTTTAGGACAACCATATATGTGGAAGCGTCATGCTATATATGAGTCACAGCCTCGCAGTGTCATTGTTAATTTGGGAGGAAAACTCTATCGAATACCAGATACTGTTGCACCTAACAAAGTCTCGCAAGGTAGGAAGATAATCTCCCACATTAGAAAATTATTCCTCTTCACAATTGCATTTGAAGGAGAACATAAGATCACGGAGATCTCCACATCCTATGCACGGGGTGTCTCTACTCATCAAACACAATAAGAAGACAAATCCATTGCTTACTCATCTATACGAGTACCTCTATAATGCAAGGCCACGCATTCAAGGTGCTCCTCCAAAAGAAAATCATCCATGCAAGAATTATAGCCTTCTCGGGATGTCAAAGAAAGGAAGCCTCTTCACTTCAGCAAATGTCGCACTAGGAGGACATCAACCCAACACACAGTTCAAGAGATGATATGGGATTCAATGCAATGGAGACCATTGCTTCCTAAGGAGGGAGGATTGATCCAGATGGAGATAGGTGGCCACCCACCTATTCCAATGGCTCAAAACAATTGTCCTATATGGTAGTTTCTTAGTTATTTTTCTACAGTTTTTTGGGTCCTAAACTTTCGGGGCCGTTTTGAGGCCCTAAATGATGTTTTTGGAGATTCGGGGACAAATGGTTGATATGAACATGCATTTGACCAACCAAAAGTTTTAAATATTAGACAGACCTTTCCAACAAGCTATCGAACACCCAAATCGGAGATCGTATGCAAAAGTTATGACCTCGGGAAGTTGACTGTTCAACTTACCACCATGGGGCCGCAAACTTTATGACAGTTCATCTTTTAGGGTTCTCACCTCATTCTTATTATAAATAGGCCCCTTTGGCCTCATTTTTTATTCACCTTGGTACGAATGAGCGTAGCAGCCACATCTCTTCTCAGAGATAGCTACCACCATTCTAGCAATTGTATTACAGTCTGTTCTATTTCCGCCATTTAATAGAATATGTGTTTACTGTATCTCTGTTATCTTTGCAAAATGTCTTTGATTATTATTATGTGTATGTTCTTTCATTTTGTTCACGCATAAATTCGGATCAGTTGGTCATGGGATGCCCCAAGATAGGGAAGGTGCCAGGACAGATCTTAACCGTGTGCCATGTCCACCACGCACACCAAAACCCCCTTGGGTATATCCTCATGTAGGTTTTGTCATTGAGTATACACAGGAGGCATTATTTGACATGGAAGATACATTGCTTGAGCATGGGACTGATGTCCAAGGCAATGTAGACCAAGGGGCTGGCACTTCTATGGCGGGCCCATCTATAAATCACAGAGGAGATGCAAAGTCTTCAGAGCGTCGTGTTACTCCACACCCTTACACATCGTGTGGAGGCATATGATATGGCCCTGCTTCAAACTTCCAAGATGATGGATTACTTCACTTTGTAAGTAAAACTCTATATTTTAATATTATATTTTGTTTCATGTCAAAATGTTCAATTGTTTCACAATTTATTTCTATTTAATTATCTAACAAATTATGTGAACAAATATACAGCTAGTGTCCCATGGCACACCATAGTCACATAGTCCGTTGATCAACGTTGAGAACATTGATGCGGCTGTCAATATTGCTTATGGGTTTGGTTCTTCACCAATAGGGGTAAGAACTATACTTGTTAATTTGTCAACTTTATTTACATATTTATAGTATAGATTGTAACATTCAATATGTATTCTAATTTTGATACAACATGTTTTATGCACATTGCCCAGGATGAGTATATTGTATCATAGCCTATTCCCTCTCAAGCAGAGGTAGATTTGCAAACACAGGTATTATTTGAAATATGATTTTAATTATATGATTTTAATTATGTTTTGCTTTCTTTTGAAAAATCATTTTGTAACTTCTATCTCTCTGACATATGTTACTTTATGTAGGAACCTACTATCATAGTGGTGCTTGAAGAGCACCAAAGAGAGGTTGTTGTCAACCCACCTCTTCCCCCCAAATAAATATGTATTTTTTGCTTTCTTTGGTAGTTCATCATTTTCCTTCGAGGTAGTATATATGTCTATGATT
>LPNX010832702.1:99401-121348 GCA_001517045.1 Pseudotsuga menziesii | reverse complement strand
ATATATATATATATATATATATATATATATATATATATTTCTATGCAGCCTGATAATGAGCAAGTGGTGCAAGAAGAGCACTCAATCAGTGTCATTGTTAGTGAGGCACAAGGACCTGTGATTACTTACTCACATACAATAATAGAAATGTTATTTTGGTTTTGGAATTTGAACAAATGTATATAGAATTTTTAAAGGTTGGTAAATTAACTTACAAATGTTGGTTTTTTCTGTAGTCTCCACTGATAAGACCTGTCCCTCTTGTTCAGCGATGGGGATCACTAGTGAGTAATCGCAAAAGAAAGCTACACTTCTCCGAAGACTCTGGTAGTGGCAGCAAAACAGGGGAAACTAGAAAAAATGTATAGGGGGCATACATAGATGTATCTTTTTGTTCATATGTACACACATATGTACTTTTTGATCCGCTATTTTGTATTATGGCCATGTGTCATGGCAATTTTTGTACAACATTATTTCTATACATATATAATATAAAGCAAGGTTCAATTTATACATATATATTGTTGACTTGATCTTGGAACATGATATCATGGTTGACTTGGTCTTGGAACATGATATGTGTGGTTTGGGCATGTGTGCTAACTTAAATGAATTTCCAATACTTAAAGGAAGAATTTAAACGACTCATCAACTTTTTAACATCATACAATTCTAACATGCACACAATAACATACTCTACATTACCCTACGACACTAACATCATACCATACTATGTTACAATAACATGTACCATAACATAACATACTAACAATATGTACCATTTAACACTAAGTCATGCATGCATGTGTTAATATATACCATATCATACCCTACAATACCCTATGATACTAGTTCATCATACCATACTAACATACATGATGTACCCTACAAACCCTAAATTGGTTGAAGTAAACCCTAGTTGGTGCATGCAAATTTGTGTTCATGAAAACCTAGCAGTTGCATGCAAGTATTGGTGATCATGTGTTTCTAGTTCCCTCTCCGAAATTGCATGATTTCTCACTAAACCCTAGTTCCATCACATACCTTGGTAACCCTAGTTGGAGCATGCAAATTGTTGTTCATGAAAGCCTAGTTGGTGCATGCAAGTATTTCTGATCATGTGTTTCTATTTCCCTCTCTTAACTTGCAAATTGCTCACCAAACCCTAGTTCCATCTCATACCTTGGTAACCCTAGTTCCACAACGGGCCTTTAATTCCATCTCATCAAAATACCCCAATAAATAACAACAGACAAAATACTACATGATCTTTGCAAATGTGCCAATTTCAAAATTGTCCAAAAATAATAATAATATTATTATAGAAAATATCCAAAAACACACATAGTCTTATACATCCAAAAATCTGTATGAACCAAAATATTATCTAACTCAACCAAAATAGTGAAATATATACATAGATATTACATGTCACCTTTACTTGAATCAAAAGGAAAAAACCAAATAGGGCCCTTTAATTATCTCTTCTAACTCCATATCTTCCAGAATTTGACTTGCTTAAGGAAGAGAATCAACAATAATGTTTAGTTCCCAAAAACATGCTGAAAATAAGTGTACTAAAGAGTAGTAGTATTTGACAATTAGGTCTTGTTTAACATCCAATTTATAGTGAGATCCTAGT
Source organism: Pseudotsuga menziesii (assembly GCA_001517045.1). Classification (NCBI taxonomy): domain Eukaryota; kingdom Viridiplantae; phylum Streptophyta; class Pinopsida; order Pinales; family Pinaceae; genus Pseudotsuga; species Pseudotsuga menziesii. Next base: position 119,703 of record LPNX010832702.1, on the reverse strand, counting down.
CAACAAAAACCTAGAGAGTTTTTACACCATTGAAAACACATTTCATCAAGAGCATTGAGGCGATTAATTATCCAAAGTTGTTTTTTCCAATGCCAGTTCCAACTTTATACTTACTAACATGCATATCAAAGAAAAATAAGATGCCCCGTGATACTAAAATTCGGATCACTTTGATATGCACCATCAAGGAAACCCATGACTTTGATATGTAAGCTACCATGGGAAAAGAATTAGATGTACATGTGTTTAGTGTACATTTTGAGACAATGCTTTAATAAGAGATTAATTCTTCAACAAAAGAATGGTTTTTTCCTCAAGTAGAATTAAGAACTAAGTTCCTCCCTAGCCAAATCCCCCATATGACCATGTACAAATAATTACTTTACGATGATTTTGAGTTCTCTTTTTCCATACCGATGCCACTAACAATCATAATAAAAGTACATCTCATACTTGTTCTGTCTCATAAAGCACATCTCATAACTTGCATTATTAGGCACCAAACCTTAGTTGGACATCTCATACCTTGTCTTGACCATAATTGGAGCATGCAACTTGGTGACTCATGAAATCCTAGTTGGCGCATGCAAGTATTGGTGATCATGTGTTTTTAGTTCCCTCTCCTAACTTGCATGATTGCTCACCAAACCCTAGTTGGACATCTCATACCTTGTCTTGACCCTAGTTGGAGCATGCAACTTGGTGACTCATGAAAGCCTAGTTGGTTCATACAAATATTGGTGATCATGTGTTTGTATTTCACTCCCATAACTTGCATGATTGCCCACCAAACCCTAGTTGGACATCTCATACCTTGTCTTGAACCTAGTTGGAGCATGCAACTTGGTGACTCATGAAAGCCTAGTTGGTGTGTATGCAAGTATTGGTGATCATGTGTTTCTAGTTCCCTCTCCTAACTTGCATGATTGCTCACCAAAACCTAGTTGGACATCTCATACCCTGTCTTGAGCCCAATTGGAGGATGGAAATTGGTGACTCATGAAAGCCTAGTTGGTGCATGCAAGTATTGGTGATCATTTTTTTGTAGTTCCCTCTCCTAACTTGCATGATTACTCACCAAACCCTAGTTGGACATCTCATACCTTGTCTTGAACCTAGTTGAAGCATGCAACTTGGTGACTCATGAAAGCCTAGTATTGGTGTTCTCATGTGTTTCTAGTTCCATCTCATACCTTGTCTTGACCCTAAAATTGGTGCATGGAAGTATGAAATCCTCTAGCTGGATTCTGATTTGTACATGGCAATGTAATTAAATGTATATTAAACTAAAAACATCAAGAAATGTAAATTTCAACATCTCGAGAGCTTGTTATTTTCCGAATTATATTTGGTGGTGTCTAAAGACACCATTCTTGGTGCCTCCAATGTGTTGTAGATGGTGTTTGTATCCTAGGCACATGAAAGGCTAGACATTAGTAACATCATAAGAAAGAAAAGAGAACCCAATGAAAATGTGCAAACATGGTTTATAGATAGGTCACCCGAGGTTGTACGATCGTGTTTATAGTTTCTAGTATCCTTTGAATAATATTATGTTTGTCAATGGTATCTATCAATCACAAGTTTATTACATTGGTAATACAATAAGGCTAAATAATGGAAATTGTGCTTCAGAATTCACTTTTGAAAAGGTTAAATAACGCACCTGACAATGCACTCATACAAGTATTCCATCTAGATCATCTTTGGTGCCGATGGTGTCCATCAATATTTCGTGCTCTATATGAGGTAACAAGTATCGTACATGTGACCTATTTTTGTGAGAAAGTGTGCAGAGCTTGATTTTTATATCAACTACTAGGTTGGTGAAGTGGTATACAATAGCTCCTAGTCTATAATCCTGATATACATACCCACCCTTCCTTTTTTGTTGTGTTGCATGTGTCAAGTACTCCCCTTTTATAACCATTGAGCCAGTTGGGAATTCAATATTTTCATCATCTATAACAAGTTCTAGAAGGGTTTGTTTCCCCTCTAAGCAACGTACCAACCAATAGTCATAACCCCATTCATTATTTTTTGGGGCAACCATTGCATATATCTGACCTGTGAAAAAAAATAGGTCAAGTTAACAATACATTTTGTAAATAAGGTCGTGCATTTATAATTTATACATAAATTAAATTCTACAAAGGTCGAGTAAACAATACATAAATTCATTCTCTTATTTAGGTACTACTCATGTACCTGCTTGTATGAGATCCGATATGTGATCATAGTCTCTAGAAATATGTGTCTGATCATCTTCCAAATGGTCTATTTCATTACCCCCATTGAAATTGGTGCCAAATGTCACTCGATCCCATGTATCAACGGTATCAGTATGCTCACAATCACCCCATTCACTGATGCTACAGGAACTACAAAAGAAATCCCTCAATATTGTCCAAATTTGTAGGGCCGAGTTGTCTGAGCTTCTAATTGAATGAAATTGTGGAGTTCCATGCACTGTGCTCACTCGAGGTGTTTGTGATCGGTCCACATTTTTAACCTCGCAGAATATTCTTCACACTAAGTGTTTCCTTGTTGCTTGTTCTCCAATGACAAATGCACACCATTGGACTATAGATGCAGCGTCTCGAAGACCAGCACCTATAAACTTCATCTCTTCCCTTTAAAGGGCAGTTTTAATGCATGCATTCACACCACCATGCTCTCCTTTTCCATGACCAGTTTCAAAGTAGTTCCATACATGTGGCACCTTGTATTTTATGTGCAACAAACACAACCATTCAAATACACGTGAGTTCTAGAACTGTCCAGCATAACCATCTGACAAAATGAAATGACGATAAAATGGTATATCCATAGCTATCACGTGATCATAGAATAATTTAAAGCAATGTTGCATGTAATGGATGTCATGGGTCTAGTCGTCACTTATGTAGAAGTGACTTTCTTTCAGTATCACACGTTTCTCTTCATTGCTATCTTTCCCATGTCGATACATGATATCCACCATTATGCTCACCTGCTCTGAGTGATAGTATTGACTTTGAATTTCATTTCGTGGTTGTAGGGTGTAATTTTCCGCAAAGTCAACCACTGATAGTATTGTTCCGAGTGGGAATGTGTCCCGGCATATTCTAAATTGCTTATCTTGCCACCGTACCATATCGACATGTTGAATTTACTTTTGGATCTTTCCACGAAACTTTGGAATAAAATCACATACTCGCACCTGGTTTTATGAATATTAATATGTCAATAAACCACATAAAAAAATGTGTACATGAATATTAGTTCGTCAGTATTCAAGAATTTACCTATGAAGTCACCAACTTAATCTTCCTGCTTTCTTTCCCATCATTTAGCTGATATGTCTCATACTGATAGTTCTGCTTCTCGACAATTGCATTCCCAAATGCATGATCTTCACTTTCATTGATGCAATCACACCATAAGGATAGCCCACCACAACTGTTGCAAAAATCATCTACACATTGTTTTAAGTAATGTGTCTGCCCATCTTGCCTCAAACACATGATGCTATGGATGAAATATCTAGATGACATTGGTGGTACTGTACTTGAGTATTCCTTCACATGGTTAGGATGCAAAAAACGACGTATAAGTGCAAATGTATGGTAGTATAGGTCAAACTCTATGTGGTATCTACAACAACAAGTGTTCCGGATGGTATTGATTCTAACATACCAAGGCTTGCATTTTTCAAAATATATTTCCCTAATCCTTAGCTCTACGTGGGCAACTTTAAACATCTCGAACAATTGAGTTTGTGTCATGTCAAGATAATGGTTAAAATGAGGTTCAGTGTGATGAGAACCCCTACAATGTTTTAACACATCCTTCATGTTAGAAGAAGTCCTAGTGTTATCATGCAAAAAAAATTGCACTAGGCCCTTCAGTGCTTTGACTAACTTCATGTCTTTGTGGGGAAACCTACCGCTAAATGCCCATAATGTTTCCATTTTCCCCTCTACATCAAGGTTGTCTCTTCTTACTGAATATTTTTTAAGTGTCTTTGGATATAAATGAACAATTTGTAATGTGCATTTAAGGTTGTCTTGTGGATATACATACAATTGATTCAGCCAATACATGACGAGCCACATTACAGTATTTTGAACGAGTTTTTTTACCAATCGATGTGAATGCAGCAGCAAGAGATTTAACAATGTGATTACTTTATTCCATATTCTTTATTGTTGTTATGCCTAAATTTCTTCCAACAGTTGCCATATTTCTAGATTTAAGCAAAGCTAAAAATAGTTGGCATTTACCTACTTCGGATTTGTTATCAAAATATCGTTTCATTATTTGAGAAGAATGACGAAGGATACTGTGTTTAGACACCTTACCTTCCATGGAAGTCAATCTGCTCTCATCCACTTGTATTCGTTTAGGAGTTCTCTTTCATTTTGATGCAAAAATTTCTTGCCGTTTGAAATGTTGGAGTGACTTTTACATCCACTACCATCTCACAACTTCGATTAGGAGATTGAACCACCGAACATGGTTGTTGTTGAGTCACATTTACATCGGGAGTAACATAATTATTGAATTGCTCATAAGATTGTCTGTCTACTAATGGATGAATAATATCAACTTCTGTATAACCAGCTTCTTTTAATGTTGCATTATTTTTCTTTAGCCTCTACATCAGGTATCTCTTGAGGGGGAATGGGAACTATTTGCTCATGTAATGAATGCCTACGATTTCTTGAATCTTCCCTTTTTTTTGTTTTTTATTTTCTGCTTCTTCCGGTGTAAGCACCTTCCTTGCTCACTTTCATCCTCTATTACATACATTCCCCATTGAAATCCACCCAAACCTGTACAAAACTATGGAATTATGTAATTAATGATAAAAAATTGCATGTCGAACAGTTCTCTGTGCGTGGGTTCAAACGAATTATGTCTTTTGATACGTTAAAGGTGCCCAACACGACGCCACCCTACATTTTCTATAAAACACATATCACATATGTGATATAGTGCACCTCCGATATATCGTATATGTGATATTGAATTTTATCTTTTTAATGAACAGGCAGGTTTTTACATGTTTTCCATAACACATTCCCGATATATCGCATATGTGATTTAGTGCTCAATGAAAATGTGCAATTTACATTTATCTAGATATGATGAGGATGAGGTTGATGAACATTGAGGGTGTCCATGAGCATCATGATGATGAGTATGAGGGTGAGGGTGAGGGTGTCAATTATGATGAGGATGAGGGTTATGATGATGATGATGACCATTATTATGATGATGAGGATGAGGGTGATGATGATGATGAGGATGAGGATGAGGATTATGATCATGATGAGGATGAGGATGAGCATGTTGATGATGTTGAGGATGAGGGTGTCGATGAAGACGATGAGGATGAGGATGATGATGAAGAGGAGGACGAGGAGGATGAGGGTGATGGTGATGATGAGGATGAGGGTGATGATGATGATGATGATGATGATGATGACGAGGATGGTGATGATGATGATGATGACGAGGATGGTGATGATGATGAGGATGAGGGTGCGGATGAAGATGATGGTGAACAATGATGGTGATGATGAGGAGGATGATCACTATGATGATGATGAGGAGGATGAGGGTGATGATGACGATGATGATGATGATGACCATGATGATGATGATGAGGATGAGGGTGATGATGATGAGGAGGAGGAGGAGGAGGATTATGATGATGATGATGAGGATAATGAGGATGCTGATGATGTTGAGGATGAGGGTGTCGATGAAGATGATGACCATGAAGATGATCATGACCATGATGATGATGACGATGCTGACGATGATGATGATGTTGATGATGACCATGATGATTATGATGATGATGAGGGTGATGAACGATGATGATGAGGATCAAGGTTGATGATGATGAGGATGAGGGTGATGATGATGATGAGGATGAGGGTGACAATGAAGATGAAGATGAGGATGATGGTGATGATAAAGAGGACGATGAATATGATGATGATGATGAGGATGAGGGTGTCGATGAAGATGATGATGATGGTGAGGATGAGGGTGATGAACGATGATGATGACTATGATGATGAGGAGGAGGATAAGGGTGATGTTGTTGATGATGATGATGATGATGATGACCATGATGATGATGACGATGATGAGGGTTATGGTGATGATGAGGATGAGGATGAGGATTATGATGATGATGATGATGATGATGAGGATGCTGATGATGTTGATGATGTTGAGGATGAGGGTGATGATGAGGAGGATGATGGCTATAATGATGATGATGAGGATGAGGGTGATGATGATGATGACCATGATGATGATGACGATGATGATGAGGATGAGGATGAGGATGACCATGATGATGATGATGAGGATGAGGGTGATGAATGATGATGATGAGGATCAAGGTTGATGGTGGCGAGGATGACGATGATGATGATGATGAGGATGAGGGTGACAATGAAGATGATGATGAGGATGATTGTGATGATGAGGAGGATGATGAATATGATGATGATGATGAGGATGAGGGTGTTGATGAAGATGATGATGGTGCTGAGGATGAGGGTGATGATGATAATGAGGATGAGGGTGACGATGAAGATGATGATGAGGATGATGGTGATGAGGAGGAGGATGATGACTATGATGATGATGATGAGGATGAGGGTGATGAGGATGAGTAAGAGGATGGTGATGAGGACAATGATGATGATGATGATGACCATGAGGATGAGGGTGATGATGATGATGACCATGATGATGAGGAGGAGGACGAGGAGAAGGATGACGGTGATGAGGATGAGGAGGAGGATGAGGGTGATGATGAGGATGAGGATGAGGATGATGACCATGGTGAAGTTGATGCCGATGAGGATGATGATGATGATGATGATGAGGATGAGGATGATGGTGATGGTGATGAGGATGAGGGTGATGATGATGATGATGATGATGATGATGACCACGATGATGATGATGAGGATGAGGGTGATGATGATGACGATGAGGATGAGGGTCATGATGATGATGAGGTTGACGATGATGATGAGGAGGAGGATGACCGTGATGAAGTTGATGAGGATGAGGGTGATGATGAGGAGGAGGAGGATGACCATGATGATGGTGATGAGGATAAGGGTGATGATGATGATGATGATGATGATGACGATAATGATGATGACCATGATGATGATGATTAGGATGATGGTGATGATGATGATGATGATGATGAGGGTGATGATGATGATGAGGTTGACGATGATGATGAGGAGGATGAGGATGAGGATGATGGCGGTGATTATGATGATGATGAAGATGATGACCATGATGAAGCTTATGAGGATGAGGGTGATGATGATGATGATGAGGATGAGGATGATGATGATGAGAATGAGGATGAGGGTGATGATGATGATGGCGATGATGACCTTGATGATGCTGATGAGGATGAGGGTGATGATGATGGTGATGTTGAGGATGAGGATGATGAGGATGATGATGAGGATGAGGATAAGGGTGATGAGGATGATGATGATGATGACGATGATGACCATGATGATGCTGATGAGGATGACAATGATGATGATGAGGAGGAGGAGGAGGAGGAGGAGGAGGATAATGATGATGATGATGACCATGATGATGCTAATGAGGATAAGGGTGATGATGAGGATGAGGATGAGAATGAGGGTGATGATGACGATGATGATGAGAGTGATGATGAAGCTGATGAGGATGAGGGTGATGATGATGATGATGAAGCTAATGAGGGTGATGGTGATGACAATGATGATGAACAAAGATGATGAGGAGGAGGAGGAGAAGGAGGAGGATGATGACTATGATGATGATGATGATGAGGATGAGGATGAGGGTGATTATGATGATGATGAGGATGAGGGTGGTGATGATGATGAGGATGAGGGTGATGAACAATGATGCGTTAGGAAAAAAAAATAGTTAAAATTTACCTACAACACCTTTAGAATTTACCTAGTTCAATTATGCTAGAAACATTAGAGAACTTCCATGAAGTAATCTATAGTGGGAACCCAGCACCCATACAACTTCCAAGTAGCTAGTGACATTGTGAATCTAGAAGCCATGCCACATAAATTAGCTCTAAACATAATTCTATATATCGCATATGCGTTATAGCATATTCATATCGCATATGCAATAGGAATATGCTATAACCCATATGCGATATAGATTATTAATATCGCATATGCATTATTTTAAAATTTAAATAATTGGTGGGATTAAGGTTGGGCATTAGGTTTGGAAGCAGCTTCGGAATACCGAACCTATTGGCTAGGACAAATCAACCAGCGATATTGCTTGTCTTTTAGAACTCTATCAATATGCTCAGTTTAGATGGCATGTTTTGATATGACATACACAATATTTTTTATGAAAATGTAGGATATTGTAGAGTACGAAATGACGATTCTGAATATGTAATTTTTTCCTTCAAAACTATGTTTTATTTATTTATAATTATTTTTCTAAATGACACACAATAGTTTTCGAAAATACATACATCAATTGTTTGTTATATAACTTTTGATTTCCATCCCCATTTCCCAAAAAAAACTATATCGTGCACTAGACGAGATCAAGCTCTACAACCTTATATTAAGAAATCAAGGATTTCATTAATTTTTGCCCCTAAAGTGTTGCACCTGGACATAAGCTTTTAATTTCAAGCTTTTGTGACTTCAATAATTAATAATAATATAAAAAAATCATGAAAAATTCCGAATAAATAGTGTTACACTAGGCCCATATGTCCTTTATATGTCTGCAATATTTTATCCCAAATGGAAATCATTTACCTCATATATTGTTGCACCCGCACATATTTTCTATGCATAAATGCTATATATTATGAAAGATGATTCAATTACCTATCTTTTCTCTTTTTACTTCATCTTCAAATAATTTAGGGAAGTACCCCTAATTGTCACCTAAAGTCAGAGTTTTCCATTTATTCCAGTATTATGTGGCATCTAAAGTGTCTTTAAAGTGTCTTTAAATGACTCTAGAAATTGAATTGCACAGGATGAGATATTTTACCCAATTTCCATTCTTGATTTTGGTCTCTGTGATGCTTTCCTTCAATATCAGAACTAATATTGTTGTGTGTACATCGTTGTTTGGTCTCTGAACCGATTTTAAAGTGGAAATGGGGTCTGGGATAGCTTGATAAACCTGGTGGAATAAGGAACCTCACCGACAAAGCTATAAGGTGGGATTTATTCTTTGTACACCTTGAATAGAATTGGAAGGGAAGGCATAGCCTCAAGGATTGTGTAGCAGAGAAGGGGATGCTTCCTTGTGTTGGGTGTGTATATTTTTTAGAAGTCAATCTAGATCTGGTGTAGGTTTTCATAGCTCTTTGGTTGAGCTCACTATATTAGCAATCAGCATTTACAGCTCTTGTATAGCTTGCTAAACCCAACTAGGTTGGCTTGGCTGAGTTTTGTGTATCCTTAGCTACATGTGAGCCTGCTAGAGTTCCTTTATTCCTTGTGGAAATCATTCCCACCTCAAGGGTGGCAGTGTTGCTGAGATATTGATGAGTACACTGGTGTATGGTTGGGTGGAACATTGCAGCAACGTGGATAGTTTTAGGACAACTCTTTCTCAAGATAAGTATTTCCTTATGTTTAATATCTGCAACTATATTTGCTTTATAAATTACTATGAACATGTTGAATGCTTGAATGAGAATGAAATGAATTTTCTTCCATTGTTTAATGAATTATACATATTCATATGTATTTCATTTCAATGCATTTTTATATTGTGTTCATGGGGCTTAGTTTTCCCGAATCAATGGCATCATGGTCGCATCTTTTAATTTGAGTCGAGGGGTGGGGACGTGACATCGGATATTCGACAAGAATTTGTTTTTAGAAACTATATAATAGGAATATTCTAACATGTTTTCTATACAAGTGACCGTTTGAAAAAGTTATAATATTCATGCAAACTATTTTAAATACAAAAAGAAACAATTATTTCAATTGTTACTATGATTAAAAATAGTAAATTGTGGACCTTGATTTTTTAAGATTGATAATCAACAGTCAATCTTGGTATCAAAAATTTTCAGAACACAACAATATTCCTGATCCACACAGTAAAAATCGTGAATTGCTTGCTAGATTGTGGGATAGATTGAAAAGAAAGGGTGGTGAGAAATTCCATTGTCCATGTATTCAATGCAGGGGCTTTAAGAGGAGAATAATAAATATCACAATAGAGAAAATACAATGTAGGTAGTGTGGACATCCTGAGGGGGGACATCATTCTCATCCATTGGTAATTTTTTCATTACTTTATATTGATTGGGTTTGTAAACGTTGGTATCATTTAATATTTATTATATTTACTAATATCTTTTGATTGTTTCACATAATTATAAATAAATACCGCGTACAACATATCTCCCAAAGAATGTGCTTTCATACAAGCACCAATGGAACATGGATCTATGAATAATGAAGAACAATTTAATGATCATATTGAAGAAGATGATAATACTCATACTATAGTTGAAGATGATAGTACAAATGCATTGATCCATGATACATTCAATGTTATAATGGATGATTATTACAATGATCATCAAAATGATGAATTTGATTATGTTCATGATGTACCTCTTCTTGAGAAGGCATACAAACCCATTTATGAAGGCTTCAACATAAACCTTCTCTCTTCTATATTGTTTATAATGAAATTTAAGGTTATGGATGGTATTTCAAACTTATCAGTCACACAGATGTTGAAGTATGTAATATATTCAATCACATATATATGATCTTGATAAAGGTTATATTTGGTCCGCTGATATTTTCATTGTTAATTCATAAGTAAACTTAATACACATGAAATATGTTTCATTAATATTATTTATATATTATATCAACTACTTTTTTCTTTAATTTGGTGTATCTTGATAGCTGAATTTTTGTTACCACCATCAAATATTTTACCTCATGCATATCGAGATTTATCTATCATCATTAAGGAAATTGGAATGCAGTATGAAGCAATTGATGCATGCCTCGATGACCATATCATATATTATAAACACCATGAATTTGAAATAGAATGTTCAGAATGTCATATCAGTAGATATCAAATAAATAAATAAAAAAGGTTCCTCGCAAGGTTCTTCGTTATATTCCCATTATTCCATGTTTGTAATGATTGTTCAGGTGCAAAAACATAGCACAATTTATGGATTACCATGCACATAATAGAATTCAATATGACATTATTTAAATGTATGTAGATGGTTCTGCATTTAGAGATATGGAGGAAAAAAGACCACACTTTAAAGAAGAACCTCATAATGTTAGGCTTTCTTTGGTAGCAGATGGTGTCAATCCATATGTAGAGAAGAGATCTACTTACTTTGTGTGCTCTATTTTTGTAATCAACAATAACATTCCTCCATGGTTGTCAATAACGAGGGATCACATAATGTTGGCAATGATTATTCAAAGTATGTCTCTACAACATTTTTTTTTAATATAGTGGCATCTCATTTGTCATATTTTGTCACATAATGTCATCTATTTTGTGTCTTTTACTATTGTGTATTATTTATATATCTTAATTGTTGTAATAATTATATATTGTATATGTTCAAATCAATCAAATAAGTATCGAGTTAAAGATATGATTGTATATATCGAGCCTTTTATTGACGACCTTCCTAAACCTATGGAATGGAATCACTATGTATGATGTATCTAGACCAATACAACAAAGGAAATTTCAATTCTATGCAATTCTTGTATGGAGAGTACATGATTCCCCAGGGTTAACCCATTTTTGCGGTATGTAATTATAACGTCGACTTTAATATTATTTAATTTAATGAAGTTTATATATTATGCATGCATGTTTTTTTAAATATTCTATTCATTTTATATAATAATAATTGACAATGTTAATTCATCGACTCTTTATGTAGGTATTCAAACAAAGGGAAAAATTTCATGTCCAGTTTGTGGTCCTAAGATCAAATATCGCCGTTCAAAAAGTTTACAAAAAGGGGTGTTTGATGAGTCTAGGCACTTCATCTATAAGAATCATAGCTATAAAACTATCGATAAACATATATTCAATGGGAAGCAAGAGACTACATTAAAACCATAGAGAATGACACCTCTCCTATGTAATTTGCAATATAATAGAAATCATCATGGTACACACATATCAAATTGTGTATCTATCATCATATTTGAAATGTTTTGAATATTTTTTTATTATGTGTTGTTTACTATAATTGACATTGATTTCTATAAATTATTAATAAATTGTGGTTCATGATGGTCGTCGTGATAATCAATGCATTAATGGTATTCCACGAGGAATGAAAAGTTATCCTGAACAATTTAGTAGGTTTTCATGCTATGAGAACCTACAAATTTGTCATATGTTCGATGCAATGCATATAAGAAAGAATGTGGTTGAAACATTATGGCAACTATTGAATCTAAGGAGAGACAAAGGAAAAATTGACAAATTTTGTAATGACATTTAGGAATCCAACCATGCAATGAAACATGTCATTCAATTACATAGTAACGGATAAAAAATTAATATAAACTCACTTCTGTGGTTGTTAATGGAGAAACAAAGCAATTTTCTAAAATAAGTCATACGAAAAAATAAATTTCCCATTATATTTTTGTCGAACATGAACAATATCATAACCAAGAACGGTGATTTTACTGGGGTGAAAACACATGATTTGAATGTCTTCATCAAGGTAATTATTATGGTATATATATTGTTATATTTTTTTTCTAGTGCATATTATTGTTGGTATATGTTTGTCTACTTTTTGAAAAAAATAATGAAACAATATTTATTTTGTTACAATATGTTCTATCTATATCTCTCCCAGACAACTTCGACAACAATGTCAAACGATTTATACATTATATTGGAAAATACATGAGGTAAGTAGCGATATTTTCCAAGAATAAAGTGTTTATTTAATTCATTGTATAACTTATATTTGATATTTATTTTTATAATTGTTCTGCAAAAAAATGTTTTTTTTAAATCGTGTGATCTGTTTGCATCACTTGTAGATGGTTGTCATCTAAATAAATTCATAAAGAATATATAAAGTATTGGGGGAAAGAAAATTTGCGTCTGATGTGTGAAATACAAAAGCGTCTACCTTCAGCAGTTTTCAATGCACAAGAACACTACCTCATACACCAAGTTGAGGATATTGAATTATGTGCACCAATAGGATGAAGGTCCAAGTGGATGGTTGAGAGGAAATTGAACTTTTTTAAGTGCTTGGTTATACAACAAGCACATCACTCGGAAAGGTAGATCGAGGAAGGTGAAAGGTGATTATTAGCTAGTGGAGATTAATTATAGTACATTTGAATGTTTATTTTTATGTATATACAATACTTGGTCCATTTTTAATATTCAATATGCATCAATTAAAAGTTTACACCTTCATGTTAAGTAAATATATATCTGTACTTAATTGTAATTTTACTTTCATGAAGCATTTGGTCATGAGTGGGATGCACTTCATTTATACATAGCAAACAATATTAATTGGATGAAGGTATGGATTGAATGATGTGAACAATATGGCCATGGAATATCATGAGAAGGTGCGGCTTCATTGGTTAAAGCATCACATCGAAATGGAGATGCCAATATTACAGAAAGGGAAATTGATTTAGGATACGGTTTAAAATATAAGCATGCAATCATATTAGTTGGCCATACTATTTAATTTTTTTCAAATACTTTTATGTACATGTTTATTTATTTCCCTACATAGCATAAACATGCATTTAATCATGATGAATTCAGGATGTAACATTTATGTGTATGTCTTTTTGCAAGTAAAACACCATAAGGCTATATGGTGTAATGGTTATAAATTTTGCATAAAAAAGTTGGATGAAACAAAGAAAAGATATGATTGTGTGATAACTACAGTTTTTTAGGTGACCAATGTTTCCTCTAGAAGTGGTAGACATTCAAAACTCCCATAAATTGATACTATGGGTATTTGGGAGATATTATTCAGTGTGATTTTGACTCCTTCAAATTAGTTATATTTGTTGTCAAATGGTATAGGTTACGATTGAATCAATGCAATCATGAAATAATTATTATTGAACATGATAATAGATTTAACATGGTTAATACAAGGTTGTTTGAGCTAGGAATGGATCCCTATGTTCTTCCAAGACAATGTGAACAAGTATTTTACTCTAAGGTTCTAGTTAGAGGGGGCTGGTCATTTTTCATGTGAAATGATCCAAGGGGAAGCTCGGTAAAGTATAATGTTGAGGAATATAATGAAGAGGGTATTGAAGAATAATGCGATATTTAGAATGATAAACATGAGTTAGATAATCATGTTCCATAGGAACATGACGAAGAATTAGTTGAATTAAATGATGTAGCAGAAAATTCCCATGAACACGATATCGACAATGACATGATGATCAAAATTGACATCGATGATGGTGATGATATGTCCAATCCTTATAATGTTGAATCTAGATTGGATGATACCAATGACGAATTGGATGAAGATTATAATGAATTCCATTGAATTGTAGGAGGTATTCCTTGATATATATTCTCTACTCTATATATGAGGTATTTTATGTTTTTTTTTTATTTTTCTTGTATGTTTTCATATGCTATAAGAGACATTGCTTCTTAAGTATGTCAAAAAATGCATGAATAAATTATGTTTTTGTACATAAGTTTTGTTGGGTTATGGGGAATTGAGAGTGACATGGGGAGGGGAGGGGGATCATATGAGATTCCTCCTTCATGTGGTTGGCCCTATTTACTAGAGAATATTAAATCATTTGTGAAACAAATAGAGTCTCGATAATGTAATTCTCTCATTGTTATCGCCATCATCATCCTCATCCTCCTCACCATCATCATTGTCATCATCAGCATCACCCTCATCCTCATTGTCATTATCATAATTGTCATCATCATCATCATCTGCATCATCATATTCGTAATCATCATCATAAATCCCATCATTGTTTCCTTCATAATTGTCATCAATATCCTGATTTTCACCACACTTATTATCATCAATATCCTCATTGTCATTGTGATCCTTGAATGCATCATCAGTATCATCATCAACATCATCATTGTCACCATTCCTGTCATCATCATCAATATCGTCACCATTATTATCATCATCATCATTATCCTGATCATAATCGTCATCATTATCCTCATTGTCATCATCATTATCATCATCATCATCAACATCATCATCATCATCATTCTCATCCTCATCCTCATTGCCATCATCATCATCATCATCATCATCCCCTTTCTTGTTGTCTTCATAATTGTCATCAATATCCTCATCGTCACCATCCTAGTTGTCAGCATGATCCTCATCATCATCGTCATCCTCTTCGTCATTGTCTCCATCATCATCATCATCCTTGTCCTCATATTCATTATCATCGTCATCATCATCCTCATTTTCATTATCGTCATCATCATCGTCACAATTATCATCATCATCATCATGACCATGATCATTATCCTCATCATTATCCTTATTGTCATCATCATCATTTTTATCATCATCATCAACATCGTCATCATCATCATCCTCATCATCATCATCATCATTATCATCATCATAATCATCCCAATCCTTATCCTCATCGTCATTGTCATTATTGTCATCATCATCATCATCATCATCATCATCATCATCATCATCATCCTCATCACCGTCTTCATTATCATCGTCATCATCATCATCGCCATCATTGTCATCATCACAATTGTCATCAATATCCTCATAGTCACCATCCTCATTGTCATCAAGATCCTCATCCTCATCATCATTATCGCCATCATCATAATCGTTATCCTCATCCTCATCCTCATATCCAATATCATCATCATCATCATCATCCTTACCCTCATCTTCATTGTCATTATCATCATCATCAACGTCATCATTTTCATCATCATCATCATCCTCATTGTCATCATCATAACCTCCATCATCATCATCATCATCAACAACATCAGCATAATCACCATCATCATTATCATTATCATTATGATCATCATCACCATCCTCATCCTTATCCTCATTGTCATTATCATCATCATCACCATTATCATCATCATCATCATTGTCTTCGTTATCATCAAAACCATCCCCATCATTGGTGTCCTCATAATTTTCATCAATATCCTCATCGTCACCCTCCTCATTGTCATTACGATCTTGATCCTCGTAGTCATTGTCACCATCATCATCGTTGTCGTCGTCGTCGTCGTCGTCATCCTCGTCCTCATAGTCGTTATCATCATCATCATCCTTGTTGTCAATATCATCATCATCGTTGTCACCATTATTGTCATCATCATCATTATCATTTACACAAAAATATGTGTTTAGTTGAGGAATGTCATTGAGTACCCATTGTTTCACTATATGTTTATCCCTCAGGGTCACCTCGATGATGCCTATGGTCTCATCATCATAAGAACATGACCCCCCTTCAACGAGAAAAACTTCCATGCGTTTTTTAAATTTACTTCTAATCTTTTGACATCTAGTTGATACATATTTTGTAGACCTTTTGGATGTCCCACTTTCCTCTAGTCTTCCTAAACTCCCCTCACTCGAGGAAGACATATATGACAAATCCATGTTTGCTTCTTCCTACACCATAGGAAACATCATTCAAAACATATCACTCATGTATTTCTCATGAAGTAGGTCTTAAATCAATAGCGAGGTTTATGCTTATTCTTTTCCATGAATTTTTGAATATTTTGATTATGCTAGGACATTGAAAATTTTATAAGGAAGGATTTTCCATGTCCAAAGAATTAGAATATTTCAATGTTTCCTTATCCTCTACATGGGGATAACATTGTGATCATGATGATTGTATGGATAGGTATGTAAGAAAAAGAAACTCAAGTATATTATGTATAGTAATATTTTAGGCATCTAATTAAATTAACAACACCCCATACCACCATACATGACTTCTTGAAGGTTTCATTGAATTTCTGCAAGTTGGAATGTGGTAGTCACTAGTCATATTTTTCCACTAGTTATGGGTCTTTGGTAACCTAATGGTGGATGGTTAGGAAAAAAATGTGGAACCTAGTACCTAAAGAATAATTTATGACTCTAATACAAAGCTTGATCCAGAAAAGTGTTGTTGTAATAAATTCAAACCTAATTTTCATCTCTTTCAACTTTAACACTCCACTGGTCACTACGTTAAAGTTGGTCTTTCAGATGAGTTATCAATTCCAATGTACATAACATAAACAATAAAAAAAATTCAATGAAGTTTAACTGATGAATAATAATTAAAGAACAATAGTAATGGTACTTAGATTTCGTTTGGATATGCCTTATACTCATACATTTTGATTCAGCTCTATTCACTGTAAGGACAAGCTATCATAATATATATATATAGAGAGAGAGTTATATTGTTGATGGTTTAGGTTCACATTTCATGGTTGGATCTTACACATTGGAGATCACGGTTCACATTTCAGAACATAAGTCTAGCATCGCTAGAAGATGTACCATATCACCTTTGGTACCATACTTTAAGTGTACTCATATTTACAGCAGCAATAACCCTATGCATCCAACAAAGATCAAATCTATACTTCTTTCATGCCAAGATACTCCAAGATTTAATTTATGAACATGTAATATATTAAATTGGAAACTCTTCTAGAATGGTCCTTAGGCAACCCTGGGTTTTCGGGTGGTTACAATAATAAAACATAAAATAACGTTGAGTACACTTAGATTAGGGTACCAAAGTTCATGTGGTCACGTAGCCATAAAATAATAAAAGTAATAAGGTTAAGTCATCATACAAAAGTTGGTCAACGTACCACACATAGTAAGAGTTCTAGGACCAAGTAGAAGATGAAGGACCATAAGTCAACCAAAGGGGTCAGAACAAGATGGTAAGGCTAGGCCCCATGTTGCTCATTTTGTATCTATTTCTATGGATTAACAATGTTTCCAACAATGTTAGGATATTTTATTTAAGGTATCAATAGTACATTTAGTTTCTTGGATCATGACAATTGTGGGTATTTTAAAGTAGATTTTTCTCTATACAATCTCATGTTTTCTTTTTCAATTTAATCCTTGTACGTTTCAAGTATTGATCTTCATATTTATTTAGAGAGAGGAATAAAGAGGAACTTATTGGTCATGGATACATATTGTCTTGAATCCAAATTAGATGGTACTCTTCCATTTAATTTGTTATTAGACAAGTTAAACACATGTAACTTGGTTAGTATTGTAATCCATTGAGGAAAACCATAGCAGATATTATTATAACTAATTCTTAAAAATTTTGAAATCTTGAAAAGATGCGAGGTACCTAATTAGTTTATTCATGAAACCATTTTTTCTTAAAAGAAATAGTATAATTTGAGTATAATTGGCCAAATATGTGGGCATATCCTTGGATAATTTATTTTAATGTTAAGAGAAAACTTCAATAGAATCTAGAGACCTTATGTCCATATTTCCACTAAGTTAGTTCTTGGAAAACGTCCACCTTTGTATGGAAGTGGCCACTCTTTTAGTTCCCCTTATGAAACAAGTACGCACGTTCCATGTATGTACCTTCTCTAAGTTTTATGAAGTTCAATTGAGCAATGATTTGTATCAATCTAGTTTGAGTGCTTCTCTAAAGGATAAAAAGGCCTCTGCATCCCATTTATCGTGAGAACCGATGGATGATGAAACAAATTTTAGATCCTACAACTTTTGTTTATCTTCATTCAAAATAAAATTATTAGTTGAAGAGAATTACTTATACCTGACATGTGGTCATATTAAGGATTCCTTGAGTAACTGTCTTTGTAAAAGAGACAAGTTAAACACATGTAACTTGGTTAGTATTGTAATCCATTGAGGAAAACCATAGCAGATATTATTATAACTAATTCTTAAAAATTTTGAAATCTTGAAAAGATGCGAGGTACCTAATTAGTTTATTCATGAAACCATTTTTTCTTAAAAGAAATAGTATAATTTGAGTATAATTGGCCAAATATGTGGGCATATCCTTGGATAATTTATTTTAATGTTAAGAGAAAACTTCAATAGAATCTAGAGACCTTATGTCCATATTTCCACTAAGTTAGTTCTTGGAAAACGTCCACCTTTGTATGGAAGTGGCCACTCTTTTAGTTCCCCTTATGAAACAAGTACGCACGTTCCATGTATGTACCTTCTCTAAGTTTTATGAAGTTCAATTGAGCAATGATTTGTATCAATCTAGTTTGAGTGCTTCTCTAAAGGATAAAAAGGCATCTACATCCCATTTATCGTGAGAATTNTATGTTCCAAAAAGACTCGTCTTACCTTTAAAACCCATGTTCTAACATTTCAAGGAATTTATAAATATTTATATGGGCTCTAAAATGCTTAGGGACTCCATTACTGACTTAAGAAAATTTAGGGGATTGTTCCCACTTTCCAAATGAAATTTAAGGGATTGTTCCCACATCCCTTAAAAGATGGTTCTTAAATTTATATGGTTTGGAGGACGAAATCCTTTTAGATGACATTACTTGAGACTAGTTGCAACCATGTAGCTATTTATACACTATAATACTGGTACCACTTTGAAAAGAGGTAAGAGAATTCATAAATGTGTAAAGTGTAGTTGTGGTTCATTACGGTGGCTAATTTTAACTTTAATTTGATTATAATTTTAAATAATNAGGTCCTACAACTTTTGTTTATCTTCATTCAAAATAAAAGTATGAGTTGAAGAGAATTACTTATACCTAACATGTGGTCATATTAAGGATTCCTTGAGTAACCATATTTGTAAAAGCTTATGTTCCAAAAAAGACTCATCTTACCTTTAAAACCCATGTTCTAACATTTCAAGGACTTTATAAATATTTATATGTGCTTTAAAATGCTTAGGGACTCCATTACTGACTTAAGAAAATTTAGGGGATTATTCCCACTTTCCAAATGAAATTTAAGGGATTGTTCCCACATCCATTGAATGGTTCCCACATCCCTTAAAAGACGGTTCTTAATTTTATATGGTTTGGAGGATGAAATCCTTTTAGATGGCATTAATTGAGGTTAGTTGCAACCATTTAGCTATTTATACACTATAATAATGGTACCACTTTGAAAAGAGGTAAGATAATTCATAAATGTGTATAGTGTATTTGTGGTTCA
>LPNX010832702.1:76833-97800 GCA_001517045.1 Pseudotsuga menziesii | reverse complement strand
ATATATATATATATATATATATATATATATATATATATATAATTGTCCTAGTCAACCCACCATCCACTTAAAATTAAAAGTGCTTAGTATTTTTTTAATTTAAGTGGAATCTTTTTTGTTTTTGATTTGTCTCCTAAAAGATTGTGTGTTTCTTCTAATAATTTTTTATATTATTAAAAACAAAATTATTCATTAAATTTAATATATAAGTTAGTTGGGCTACTTCAAGTGATTCAGTGATATAAAGGCCTCACTTGTTGTCTCTATCACCACAATATATATATAACCTTAAAAAAATAGATAAACTAGTGCATTAAACCAACTAAGACACACCAATCAACCTTCCGAAGGAAAATCTAAATAACAATTTATTTAATTGAGGTATGAGAAAGATTGCATCTGCTAAAGTACACCAGTGAGCCTTCCCAACAAAATCCTAAATAATAATTCATTTAAGTTTTGGTTGGAAAGGTAATATCGGGAGATATAAGTGATGTGCTTAGGCAGGTTCAATGTTTTAAGCGTATGAATGATTTTATTTTTAATTAGAACTGTTTTTTTAAATTTAATAAATATTTTTAATTTTTTAATAAAAATAATCAGGTTCAATGCTTTAAGCTTATAAATGATTTTATTTTTAATTATAACTGTTTTTATTTAATTTAATAAATATTTTTAATTTTTTAATAATATAAAAATAAATTTTAAATCTAAAGTTTAATAATATCACATTTACAACTATTTTACCTCTATATATATTTGTTTGTTTGTATGTATAAATCTGTATATATATATAGTATATATATATATATAGTCTTTTTTTTTTTTCAGAAAGAAAAAAGCCTGCCTTGTTATTCATGTAAATTGAATCAAAGGACATCAAAACAATCTGACAGCATATCGAGATACATCATACATCACGAGGAGTTTATCGCCAGGGGGAAGGGTGAGCCAACAAAAAAATGTTCCCATCAGATAACTGACTCTTCATTAAGAGTGTTATGCCCGTACAACCACATCTATCGAGTGTCAACAGGCGCTGAATCTACAATCCAAAAGAGTTCTCTCCAGCTAGTCATAAACTGATATAACGAAGTAAGCATCACATAATCAGTCTCAGTAAAGCTGAAAACAGTTCTGAGCAACCAAATGGTTCTCAATAAGTTCCGTAAAACTGCCAATGCCTTGTGGTAGAGAGAGTGCAGTTTTAGAGAGATGGTCAACCAACCTATTGTACTCTCGATAGATGTGGGTGATAGACAAGTCATGAAAGGTGACCAAAAGATTTTTTGTCTCCCGACACCAATGCATGAGATCAGGTGGGGAGAGCTCGGTCGATCCACATACCCAGTTGATGATTACTTGTGAATCACCATAGACATGGGTGAGAGGGATCCCCATTATTTGGGAGGTGAGGAGAAGAGCCCATAGACTGAGCAATTCAGCCTTCGTGTTGGTGCCATGTCCGACCCTCAGCGAGAACTCTAGGCGATGTGTTTCATTAATAAAAATACAATAGCCTGCACCTGCTGTCAAGCATTTCGATGCACCATCCATAAAACCACATGGATAGATCATAGCCGGGGCCTTTCCAGTAATTCTTTCATGCCTTTTATTTTTAGCAGTACATGGAGGTAAGCCTCGAACAATAGAAATAACATGCTGGAGCCGTCCCCCACTTGCCAGGTCAAGCAGGAGCCCAACCATGGGAGGATCTGTACAAATCCCCTCCATAATAAATAGGCATTTCGAGTGGTAAAATGCTTTTTTCTGAGCCAATCAATAACCGTAGCACCTTTCAAATATTTTGTGTGTATAACAGAAGACCAAAGGCCATCAGAAAGAAGAATTCTCCAAATATTTTTGAGGCACAATGAAAGGTTAAACTAGCGGAGGTTTTTAATACCCCATCCTCCACAGCTTTTAGGCCAGGAGAGATCATTCCAGTAGGCCAAATGGAATTTCCTGTTGTGTGCCGAGGATTCCCAGAGAAAATTAAACATTAAACATCTGAGCTTCTGAAGGATAGTGGCAGGGAGAGGAGCCAGACTCATCCAGTATACAGGGATGCTAGACAAGACAGAGTTAACCAGGACCAATCTTCCCCCAAGTGAGAGATAATTGTAAGTACAGTGACTAATCCTCCTTTCCACGTTTTGAATAAGACACATCCAGTCTCTGATCCGATACCTGTGTGGTTTTAAGAAGAAACCAAGATAATTGATCCCAAAATGTAAAGGCCTCATTCTGTAAGGAATGACAGCAGCTAGTGAATTATAACCAGCTTCATCCAAATTGCAGTGAAGAAAGCAAGACTTATCAACATTAATCATCATGTCGGATGCTTTGCAGAATGTTTCCAAGATCACCTCAAATGCTACCCAATCATGTAGGGTGCCAGAAACCAATAAGATCACATCATCAATGAAGAGGAGGTGGGAAATGGAAAGGGAGGACGAGATATGTATGCCCCTGATCAGTCCATTGGCCCTAGCATCTCGAATAAGCAGACTAAGTCCCTCAATGACAAGGATGAAGAGGAGAGGTGATAAGGGACATCCCTGACGGATACCACGGGAAGCAGGGAAGAAAGAAGAGGGAGTGCCATTGACCAGGACCACAAAGTTTACAGAAGATAAACAACCCATTATCCAATTCACAGTGAGGAGGGGAACTCCAATTTGGATCAGAATTAATATGACGAAAGTCTAGTTCACCCGGTCAAAGGCCTTCGATAGGTCAAGCTTAAGGACAAAAGCACAAAGATTCTTTGTTTGGATAGAGTGAAGAACCTCCTGGAGGATAACAAGAGGCTCAGAGATTTGATGATCCTTAAGGAAACGATACTACTCCTAAGAGATGCCCAAGTCAAGGAAGGGTTTGAGTCTCCCAGCTATAACTTTTGCAATGAGTTTATAGAGGAGATTGCACAAGGAAATAGGTCTAAAATCGGCAAAGGTATGGGGTTTGTCCAATTTAGGTACAAGGGTCAAAAAGGTCGAGTTAAGGGAAGGGGGGATGAAACCAGTGATTCTGGTTTGGTCAACTTCCTTAAGAAGAGTAGGGCCCAAGAGATCGAAGAAATGCAGATAAAATTCAACGGGCCAACCATCCGGGCCTGGGCTACGATCTTTTTTAAAGGCTTTAAGAGAGTGTTCCACTTTAGTAAGACAAACAGGCCGAGTGAGCAGTGATGAGTGATCAGCATGGATAAAACAAGGAAAGAGAGAAATGACATTCAGTTGTTGTTCTAAATAGGTAGTACCATCATCTTTGAAAATGGCAGCAAAGTGAGACTTTCCAAGGGCTTTAAGGTAGATCTTGTCCTCAACCAGAACACCATCTGGACCATATAGGGACCAGATCAAATTTTGTAACCTTCTTCCTGAGGAAAATGCATGGAAAAACTTGGTATTTGCATCACCCTGCAATGCCCATTTAATTCTGTTTTTTAGTTGCCAGGTGAGAAGGATGTGATCAGAGATCTTTTTATTTTCATCATTCAAATGTGATAACCGAGCCAATTGATCATGTGAAAGAATACCATTTGATGGTCCAGCCAGAATAGATTCAATATCAGCTTCCAAGATAGTTAATGTGTTATTCATAGTATCCACTTTGTCCTTAGTCCACTTTTTTGTAGCAGCTTTTTAGTCTGTATATATATAGTTGTACATGATTGAAAAATATCCGTCTCTTAAAAAATTGTGTGCGTTCTAATCATTCTCGATATCATCTAAAAAATAAAAAATAATTAATTTTTATTTTTTCTATATATAACATAGAAATAAAATGATTCCTAAATTCAGTGTATTTTAACCTCCTGCGGTGTATTGAACCTCCTCAGGCAACCTTCCCAACAGAAACCTAAGTAATAATTTATTTAGTTGAGATCTGAGGAAGTAATTGCAGATTAAGATATTCTTTTTTGCTTTGTTATTATCAAAATGTATTTATTTTATAGAGAAGGTTTTATATGAGATGATAATTTATTAAGGTTTGTGTTGGGAGTCTTTTATGTTTTGATTTTTAAAAAACTATGTGCGTGTTTTAATAATTTTATATATTATTTAAAAAATAAATTATGCATCAAATTATATATATATTTATTGAGAGAATTTTATGTTTTTGTTTTTTAAAAGATTGTGTGTTTTAATAATTGTTTTGTACTATTTAAAAAATAATTTATTTATTAAATTTTATATATAAGTTTAGTGGGCTAACTCAAATAGTTGAGTGTTGTAAGTTATGAATATAATGTTTTGGGTCAAATTTTCAGATATCTATATATTGATATATAAAGACCTCACCTAATGTCTCCATCACCACTATATAGTATAAAGTTCAATAATACTCACATTTACAACCATTTTACCTGAAACAATTATATATATATATATATAATTTGTTTGTACAAATTCAAGTGTATTTGGCATGATATCAAAAATAAAATACTAATTAATTTAGTCCTTATATATAATATAGAAATAAAAATATTTCTAAACTAGTGCATTGAAACCCGAATAATAATTTATTTAGTTGAAATATCGGGAATTAATTGCAAATTAAGATATATTTTTTTTAAATAATTTATTTAGTTAAGATCTGAGAAAGTAAGTGCAGATTTGTAACGTCCACAAAATCGTAGAATAATTTTTTATTTATTTTTAATATTTTTACTTGCCAGTCCATGAAGAGTCCATGATCTTCACTCGATGTGTTTACTCGGCTTTCTTTATGTTATGAATACTTACATCATATAACCCACTTACGAGTAAGTGGCTTAAGAGAATATATTAATTTTAAAGAGTTTTTTTTATTTTTACCTTTTTAATGGTTCATAACCCCGGTTGCCTTAGGGAGGATTTATGGCTTTACTTAGTCACTATCACTAAGGCATAAAATATTGTTATGTATAGGTAGGTGAATCAATTTTTGTTTCCAAAAGAATTTACAAAGAGAATCAAAAGGTCCTAAGTCAAGAGGTAACTTTACAATTTTATTTTAGAGCAAGATCTTGATGATTTATATTATTTGATTAATTTGAGACATTTTACAAACATAATAATACTGAACCTTTTACTTACATGTCTAAATTAACCCAAAGTTTACATAATCCCCAAGTCTCGATTAAGACAATGTTTGTTGATATGATCTCTGCAAAAATAATAAAGTGCAAGGAAGGGTATGGAATTATTAGGTTTGACGTGTCTTGTTTTGGCATCCCGGTTGACTTTAAGGTGATGGGAAGGATGTTGTACGAGTTAATAACTCACGAACCTTCAAACCCCAGTGACTTGTACTAAACCCTAGCTGTAGGAGATGCATTCATTTCGAAACCCTAGAAAGTAAATGTTGGTTGAAGAAATGTTTTGATAGTCATTTCCTTAAGTCTTCGGAAGGGTCTTTGCCATCTAAACCAGACCTTCGAAGATCCTCGTCCATTTGGTTTTTCTTCTTCCTCAAAAGGAACCTAAACAACTCGACCACTACACACTACTCCAATTATCAACCGAGATGATCATGTCTGTTTTAAAAGGTTAATCAATGTGCCAGACAAATCCAACAAGGTAACTGTAAAATTTGTTTTCTTTTAAATTTTTAGATCATTTAGGCTTCCAAGTTTTTGTTTTGTTTCTAACAGACCCTTTCTTTTTAAATATTTCCAGGTTGAATAACTCCTCTCATGTGTAAAAAATGGGCGAGGTGGAGGCCAAATACAAATGCTAAGACTTCCTCCTTTTGTTTCACATGTAAGGCCTTTGTTTCCCCCCTTTGGGACTCTTACGAAGGAAACTAGTTTTAAAGGATTACTCCTTTGTAATAACTCCTTCCCTAACTAGAATAGTTTAAGAGAAGACGAGTTTCGTTGGTTTAAGAAGACATTTTCTCTTTTTTTTTTAAATATTTATATACATCAAAACCTTACAGAGGTTGATACTTCGTTTACTTCGCTTTCTAGTTTTTGTTTCAAATACTATATGCAAGATTTCTGCTTGAAACAAATTTTATATGTAATCGTTGGTTTACAGTTGACCCGAGAGGGTTTAACCGTAACATGCTTCCATAAAGGAAGACTGTGGGTATTTTTTGTTGAGCTTGGAAATAGTTTTCTAAAATAATTTTGATAAATAGATGCATAAAAGGATAATCAAATAGTATTGGGTTGGGTGCGCAACCTCTGCGTTTTGTTTGTAAAAAGAATTATAACACACTTCTATGAGAATATCATAAGATAATCTATTAGTTAGAAAATAGTCGCGAGCTCTGAAGAAAAAAAAGTAAGGTCGCATTTAAAAGGTTTAAGACCCGAAGCCTTTACACTAGCCATAAGATTAAGGGTTCTGAAAATGGTTTTTAATTTAATAAAAATACCCGCAAGGTTATGTAGATGTAGAAACTCTGTTAATTTAATAAATTGATTAAGTGATTATCATTTGGAACGGAATGATTTAGTTGTTCAATTTGAATCTTAAATTGAATGGCTTTCTTTTTTTAAAAGATAGCGATCTCAAACAAGTTTTACCAGTGAGGTTTTTTTTATATTTATACTTGACTTAACATTTTCGTTCTAGAACCTTTGATCATTGGGTATATAAAGAAGTCATTTAATGTGATGGTTACTTGTTCCAGTGAAACCCAAGAGGGTTTGGGAAAAAATGCCCCAAATAAAACATGGTCGCAGCCCTTCTTTTTAATATTTACTTATGAAAAAATGGGCAAGGCCATTATCGTGCAAAAAGAAAATGTTGTTTGATAACTCTTTGTTTATAACTTTCATTTTTAGTTTACTATGTCGAGGTAAAATTTTAAAAAGAACTTCCGTTCTTTGCTTGCCTATGAGTGGTATAGTAAGTAATATCTTTCTGTTAACTACACGGTCTTGAAGATCTGACAAAAGATTCATTGTTTAGGATTTCGTTTTCTTTTAATTTGATATATCTTTAAAAGTTTAGTCTAGAGCCCTTTACCTTCATATTGAATTAAAGAAAGTAGTCTATAGTCTATTATTATTCAAAGTCCCACCATCCTTATTTTACCAAACAGTGAGATATAAACATTTAATATACACTAGGTTTATATGATTTGATCCTCTAATTCATTTGTCTTGTATTTGTAATTATATTATTATAGCCTTTAAAATAAAAGGGTTAAACCTTAATCCTAGATCTTGATCTACGGACTTGGTTGTACAAATCTAGGGTTTAATGTGTTTAGTTTTAAGACTTATAGAGTCTTTCTTTGTCTACTGAGTTTTTATTTACAATATTAAATCCAGGATCCATTTGAGATTTTTAGACTAGGTTCACGGGGGCTTCACTTGTTGACCAATATCCTATCACGTTAGTTCATATTGTGGGTTTTAAAATTATTAAAAATTGAACCAATATATTGCAGGTGTTGAGGGGATGAGGGGTTTAAGGTGGGGGTGGGTAGGGTGGTTTATAAGGATTGAGGTATAAAAAGAGGTGAAGAGGAGGTTTTAAGTATTGGGAGGGGGTTTCAAAAAAAGGGGTTTGGGAAAATATCTCTGGAAATTAAGGGTATTATTTAATATCCCACGATCGCACTGCTATGTGAGATGTTGACTAAGTGAAGTCCCGGTGACTAGGTTAAGCATTTAATCTGTAAATACTTATTACAGAGATAATGCTTGAAAATCGGAAGCCTGGCACATGAGCTAAGATTGCCGATGATATTGAGCTGGTATATTATTAATAGTTTGTGGGCGCTTGCACGAAGTTAGTTCCAATTTTTTGTGCCACTTAGGAAATCAGAAACGCACTTCCGAAGTGCAAATCAAGAACGCATATGCGTTATTGATGGTACGTTCAGAATAACCCGAGCGCAAACACAAGCCTAAGGTTCGTGAAAATGTATCGCGTATGCGATATATCGCATACGCAATATGCAACATTTACAAAATGCATATGCGATATATCACATATGCATTTTGTAAATTTTGCATATCGCATATGGTGGTACGAGGAATAAAAAAAACAATTTATTAATAAAGGATACAACTTTGGTGGTTTTCTCCCTCTTTGGATTTCCATGTAAAATCATTATGTATTGTGCATTTTTGTTGAATGGTTGTTGAATGTTTTATTAATGTGTGATTATTACTTGAAGTGATGAAGTTAAAATTAGTAGAAATGTCTAATTCTGATTCACCCCCTCCCCATCTCAACATCTGTAAATATTCAAACAATTGGTGTCAAAGCATGTTTTATTCACGTAGTTTGACAACTAGAAGACATATCCCATAGATTACTCATGGATTTTCAATTAGTATATCCTAAAAAAGTTCTCTTTTTAAATGGAATAGATTATGTACCATGGAGCATAAGAATAGAGGCATATATGCAAGTTGTTGAGCTTGACATTTGGAGTGTAGTTCATAATGAATACACAAATCCAAAGAATCGACCAAAAGGTTCAATGGAATTAAACTACATAGCCTATCATATTGTGAGAAGAACAAAATGGGACAACGGAATTAAACTACATAGCTCGGGGAGAATATATATTATCTTTATTCAAAAGAAACTCTCTTAATGAAATGAGGTACAACCCAAAACAGATGATGAAGCCATTGAGAGAAAAAGCAAAGTCTCCAAAGATAAAGAAGACTTTGAAACCAAAGAATAAGTATATCTAAATGAATAACTTATTAGTTCTCTATGTGAACTAAGGAAATATGAAAGATAAAACTAATCATTAATGGAGCAATTGCAAAAGTATCAAGATAAATATTATATTTCAAAAGAAGGGACTAAAAGATTAGTTTTGGATGTTATGCAACCAAGTCCCATAAATAACACACAAATAGTAGAAACATGATAAAAGAGAGTAATACATGCTTGAATAATGAAGAACACGGATAAATAACAATCTTCTTTGAGGCAGGAACCTCCTTACACAATGTAATTATGTACCCATGAATAGACAATATGCAATGGTTACTAATATGAAAATATCCCCTTACTATATATAGGAGACATATGTGTACAATAACAACTAATAGGCCCAAGCCTACATCAATAATATGTAATACATTTCCATATAGGAGGTAAACTATGCCACACTATAGGGGGAAATGTTCCCAACATTTAGGTCTTAACATTGGATTGAAAGAAAAAATTGAAAAGACACAACAAACCCTGACAAATAAACTAGAGGAAAAGGAAAAAAATTGCAAGCAAGAAGATGAAATTATATCCCTAATAAAGGAACTGAAACAAATACATAAGAACCATGAATAATTTGAAAATGCCATTGTTGGTGTAAGAAAAGTCAAATAGTATATGCCAAGAAAATTTATGAAGACCTAACAAGTCAACTTCAAGAGAATAAAACACTTTTTCAAAGGAAAGAGTTTGAGATCCTTTCTATAGAAGAAGATTTGGATAAGATAGTTTCCCAGTTGGAGACAAATTCAAAATTTGAGAAGAGCACCATGATTTGAGATAAAATATTTGGTGTTAAATATCTCCACATGAAAAGCGTAGTCTTTGTTTTGACAACAATCATAACACCGTTGAAGAAATATTCAATTCAATTGAGGAGAAGACTAAAATCAACATAAATGCCTTTAAAATCCCTAATTGAAATGAATACACCAACATTGAATGGAAGCATAATCATCCAAGGTATGATAGAAGCAAGCACAAGGGGGATGCACTTCCCATGAGACAACATACACTTAGTTAAAAAAAATCCTTAGTTCCTTAATTTTGAATATCGCATATGTGGTATATATCACAAGTGTGATATATCGCATATGCGATATTGAAAAGCAAAAAAAAAAAAACAGAGGCCGCAGGCCCATCAAATCTCATTTTCACATGATCAGGACAGCAAAAAACCGCAAGTGCGATTTGCATTTTAGCTTTTCGAGGTCGAGGTCGAGTTAGAGGTGGATTGCTCCAATGGAAGGTAAATGCTAGATTATCCTTTTCACTTAGTCTTCCATTCTTTAATTTTTTCCATAATGTCATTGTTTTTATAATTATTTTGAACAAATTTAAAAAAAAAATTTGAATGTGAACAATCAAATAATGATTATAAGTAAAATAACTTGTAGTTTTTTGTTTAAATCTTAACATACATCAAAAATGAACAACACAATGTGGAAAACCCACCCTCTAATAACCCATAACCAAACCCAAACCCATAGGGGGAACAAGATAGAAACGCACAGATTATTGAGCGCTTGGCGTCATTGAGGCGCCTTAGATCATCTATCAAAGGGGGGGGTCATTTGAGATATTATTTAGCCATTGCCTTAGACACAATAACAAACACAATTTCTGATGCCCAATGAGCTCTGTACAACATTACCTCATATAGATAATCCAGGAGGCAATACTACTCCAATGGATTGACTCATAAAGACATCAAATCCCTTAAAATTACAAAAGACTAGTTATTTTCATTATTTCGAGACCCTAGCACCAAATTGGTTCCACCCACCAGTCGAGCACACATTTCCATAGACTAGTGCATTGAACCAAATATAAAGGCCAATTGGATGGATCATTGGTATACGGTCTTCGATGAAGACCCCCATGGGAATAGGGACATCCCATTTTGTTTCCTTAGGAAGTTCTATGCAGAATTCATCCTAGGGAAACATGTTAACTACCTCGATCTCTTAGGAAACCAGGGTGTTGGTCATGGGATGCCCCAAGATAGGGAAGGTTCCAGAATAGATCTTAACTGTGTGCCATGCCCACCACGCACACCAAAACCCCATTGGGTATATCCTCCTGCAGGTCCTGTTATTGAGTATACACATGAGGCATTACTTGACATGGCAGATACATTGCTTGAGCATGGGACTGATGTCCAAGGCAATGTAGACCAAGGGGCTAGCACTTCTATGGCAGGCCCATCTACAGATCACAGAGGAGATGCAGAGTCTTCAGAGCGTCGTGTTACTCCACACCATTGCACATCGTGTGCATGCATATGCTATGGCCCTGCTTCCGACTTCCAAGATGATGGACTACTTCGCTTTGTAGGTAAAACTCATTGTTTTAATATTATATTTTTTTTCATGTCAAAATGTTCAATTGTTTCGCAATTTGTTTCTATTTAATTATCTAAAAAATTATGTGAACAAATATACAGCTCATGTCCCATGGTACACCACAGTCGCATATTCCACCGATCAACGTTGAGAACATTGATGCGGCTGTTAATATTGCTTATGGGTTTGGTTCTTCACTAATATGGGTAAGAGCTATACTTGTTAATTTGTCAAATTTATTTACATATTTATAGTATAGATTGTAACATTCAATATGTATCCTAATTTTGATACAACATGTTTTATGCAGGTTTCCCAAGATGAGTATATTGTATCGCAACCTATTCCCTCTCATGCAAAGGTAGATTCACAGACACAAGTATTATTTGAAATATGCTGTTAATTATATTATTTTAATTATGTTTTTATTTCTTTGGAAAAATTATTTTTTAACATGTATCTCTTTGACATATGTTACTGTATGTAGGAACTTATTGTGACAGTGGTGCTTGAAGAGCACCAAAGCGAGGTTGTTGTCAACCCACCTCTTCCCCCCAAACAGGTATGTATGTTTTGCTTTCTTTGGTAGTTCATCATTTTCCTTCCAGGTAGTATATATGTCTCTGATTCACTATTTTATATGAAATTGACATATATATGATACTTTATATGTAGGCCCTTAGTGAGGCACAGTTGTGTGAAGAGCACCAAACCAGTGTCCTACCTTTGACGAGCCAGTAGGTATGTTTATGTAGATCGCTTTCTTTGTACATTTGTGTACATATCTTGATTGTAACATTCAATATGTATCCTAATTTTGATACAACATGTTTCATGCAGGTTGCCTAGGATGAGTATATTGTATCATATCCTATTCCCTCTCATGCAGAGGTAGATCCGTAGACACGGGTATTATTTGAAATATGCTTTTAATTATGTTTCGCTTTGTTTGGAAATTTAATTTTGTAACTTGTATCACTTTGACATATATTACCTTATGCAGGAACCTATTATGACAGTGGTGCTTGAAGAGCACCAAAGCGAGGTTGTTGTGAACCCACCTCTTCCCCCCAAATAGGTATGTATGTTTCGCTTTCTTTGGTAGTTCATCATTTTCCTTCCATGTAGTATATATGTCTCTGATTCACTATTTTATATGAAATTGACATATATATGCTATTTTATATGCAGGCCCCTAGTGAGGCACCATTGCGTGTAGAGCAACAAACCGGTGGCCCACCTTTGACAAGCCAGTAGGTATGTTTATGTAGATCACTTTCTTTGTACGTTTGTGTACATATCTTTCTCTGATTTGGTGCTTGAAGAGACCCAAATTAGTGACCCTCTCCCCCCCCAAGGTACATGTATATTTGTTGACATTGGCATATATATATATATATATATATTATGCAACCTAATAGTGAGCAAGTGGTGCAAGAAGAGCACCCAATCAGGGTCGCTGTTAGTGAGGCACCAGGACCCATGATTACTTACTCACGTATAGTAAGTAGAAATGTTATTTTGGTTTTGGAATTTGAACAAATGTACATAGAATTTTTAAAGGTTGGTAAATTAACTTATAAATGTTGGTTTTTCTGTAGTCTCCACTGATGAGACCTATCCCTCTTGTTCATCAATGGGGATCACCAGTGAGTAGTCGCAAAAGAAAGCTACACTTCTCCGAAGACTCTGGCAGTGGCGGCAAAATGGGAGATAACTAGAAAAAATGTATAGGGGGCATACATAGATGTATCTTTTTGTTCATATGTACACATAGATGTACTTTTTGATCCACTATTTTGTATTATGGCCATGTGTCATGGCAATTTTTGTACAACATTATTTCTATACATATATAATATAAAGCAAGGTTCAAATTTATACATATATATAGTTGACTTGATCTTGGAACATGATATCATGGTTGACTTGGTCTTGGAACATGATATGTGTGGTTCACCTCTGTGATATAATGATATGTGTGGTTCATGCATATGTGCTAACTTAAATGAATTTTCGATACTTAAAGGAAGAATTTAAATGACTCATCAACTTTTTAACATCATACAATTCTAACATACACACAATAACATACTCTACATTACCCTACGACACTAACATCATACCATACTACGATACAATAAGATGTACCATAACATAACATACTAACAATATGTACCATTTAACACTAAGTCATGCATGCATGTGTTAATATATACCATATCATACCCTACAATACCCTATGATATTAGTTCATCATACCATACTAACATAAATCATGTACCCTACAAACCCTAAATTGGTTGAAGTAAACCCTAGTTGGTGCATGCAAATTTGTGTTCATGAAAGCCTAGTTGGTGCATGCAAGTATTGGTGATCATGGGTTTCTAGTTCCCTCTCCTAACTTGCATGATTGCTCACTAAACCCTAGTTCCATCTCATACCTTGGTAACCCTATTTGGAGCATGCAAATTGTTGTTCATGAAATCCTAGTTGGTGCATGCAAGTATTTGTGATCATGTGTTTCTAGTTCCCTCTCTTAACTTGCAAATTGCTCACCAAACCCTAGTTCCATCTCATAAAAATACCCCAATAGATAACAACAGACAAAATACTACATGATCTTTGCAAATGTGCTAATTTCAAAAATTGTCCAAAAATTTCTCCCATGTTGGTCCTATATGGGAGAAAAATCCCAATTTCAAAAATTATCCAAAAATAATAATAATATTATTATAGAAAATATCCAAAAACACACATAGTCTTATACATCCAAAAAACTGTATGAACCAAAAGAGTATCTAACTCAGCAAAAATAGTGAAATATATACATAGATATTACATGTCACCTTTATTTGAATCACAAGGAAGAAACCAAATAGGGCCCTTAAATTATCTCTTCTAACTCCATATCTTCCAGAATTTGACTTGCTTAAGGAAGAGAATCAATAGTAATGTTTAGTTCCCAAAAACACACTGAAAATAAATGTAATAAAGAGTAGCAGTATTTGACAATTAGATTTTGTTTAACATCCAAATTATAGTGAGATCCTAGTCAACAAAAACCTAGAGAGTTTTTACACCGCCATTGAAAGCACATTTCATCAAGAGCATTGAGGCCATTAATTATCCAAAGTTGTTTGTTCCAATGCCAGTTCCAACTTTATACTTACTAACATGCATATCAAAGAAAAATAAGATGCCCTCTGATACTAAAATTCGGATAACTTTGATATGCACCATCAAGGAAACCCATGACTTTGATATGCAAGCTACCATGGGAAAATAATTAGACGTACATGTGTTTAGTGTACTTTTTCAAACAATGCTTGAATAAGAGATTAATTCCTAAACAAAAGAATGGTTTTTCCCTCAAGTATAATTAAGAACTAAGTTCATCCCTAGCCAAATCCTTCATATGACCATGTAAAAATAATTACTTTAAACATTTTGAGTTCTCTTTTTCCATACCAATGCCACTAACAATCATAATAAAAGCACATCTCATACCTTGTTCTATCTCATAAAGCACATCTCATAACTTGCATGATTGCGCACCAAACCCTAGTTGGACATCTCATACCTTGTCTTCACCCTAATTGGAGCATGAACAGCTTGGTGACTCATGAAAGCCTAGTTGGTGCATGCAAGTATTGGTGATCATTTGTTTGTAGTTCACTCTCCTAACTTGCATGATTGCTCACCAAACCCTAGTTGGAGCATGCAACTTGGTGAATCATGAAAGCCTAGTTGGTGCATCAAAGTATTGGTGATCATATGTTTCTAGTTCACTCTCCTAACTTGCATGATTGCGCACCAAGCCCTACTTGTACATCTCATACCTTGTCTTGACCTCAGTTGGAGCATGCAACTTGGTGACTCATGAAAGCCTAGTTGGTTCATGCAAGTATTGGTGATCATGTGTTTGTAGTTTACTCTCCTAACTTGCATGAATCCTCACCAAACCCTAGTTGGACATCTCATACCTTTTCTTGACCCTTGGAGCATGAATAACTTGGTGACCCATGAAACCCTAGTTGGTGCATGCAAGTATTGGTGATCATGTGTTTGTAGTTCACTCTCCTAAATTGCATGATTGCATACCAAACCCTAGTTGGAAATCTCATACCTTGTCTTGACCCTAGTTGGAGCATGCACAACTTGGTGACTCATGAAACCCTAGTTGGTGCATGCAAGTATTGGTGATCATGTGTTTGTAGTTAACTCTCCTAACTTGCATGATTGCTAACCAAACCCTAGTTGGACATCTCATACCTTGTCTTGACCATAGTTGGAGCATGTGCAACTTTGTGGCTCATGAAAGCCTAGTTGGTGCATGCAAGTATTGGTGATCATGTGTTTGTATTTCACTCTCCTAACTTGCATTATTGCTGACCAAACCCTAGTTGGACATATCATACCTTGTCTTGACCCTAGTTGGAGCATGCAACTTGATGACTCATGAAAGGCTAGTTGGTGCATGCAAGTATTGGTGATCATGTGTTTGCAGTTCACTCTCCTAACTTGCATGATTGCTCACCAAACCCTAGTTGGACATCTCATACCTTGTCTTGACCCTAATTGGAGCATGCACAACTTGGTGACTCATGAAAGCCTAGTTGGTGCATGCAAGTATTGGTGATCATGTGTTTCTAGTTCACTCTCATAACTTGCATGATTTCTCACCAAACCCTAGTTGGACATCTCATACCTTTCCAATTCCAATGCCAGTTCCAAATTTATACTTACTCACATGCATATCAAAGAAAATTAAGATGCCCTGTGATACTAAAATTCAGATCACTTTGATATGCACCATCAAGGAAACCGATGACTTTGATATGTAAGCTACCATGGGAAATGAATTAGTTGTACATGTGTTTAGTCTACTTTTTGAGACAATGCTTGAATAAGAGATTAATTCTTGAACAAAAGAATGATTTTTTCCTCAAGTAGAATTAAGAACTAAGTTCATCCCTAGCCAAGTCCCCATATGACCATGTACAAATAATTACTTTATGATGATTTTGAGTTCTCTTTTTCCATACCAATGCCACTAACAATTGTAATAAAAGCACATCTCATAACTTGCAAGATTACGCACCAAACCTTAGTTGGACATCTCATACCTTGTCTTGACCCTAATTGGAGCATGCAACTTGGTGACTCATGAAATCCTAGTTGGTGCATGCAAGTATTGGTGATCATGTGTTTGTATTTCCCTCTCCTAACTTGCATGATTGCTCACCAAACCCTAGTTGGACATCTCATACCTTGTCTTAACCCTAGTTGGAGCATGCAACTTTGTGACTCATGAAAGCCTAGTTGGTGCATGCAAATATTGGTGATCATGTGTTTGTAGTTCACTCTCCTAACTTGCATGATTGCTCACCAAACCCTAGTTGTACATCTCATACCTTGTCTTGAACCTAGTTGGAGCATGCAACTTGGTGACTCATGAAAGCCTAGTTGGTGTTCATGCAAGTATTGGTGATCATGTGTTTCTAGTTCCCTCTCCTAACTTACAGGATTGCTCACCAAACCCTAGTTGGAAATCTCATAGCTTGTCTTGAGCCTAATTGGAGCATGCAAATTTGTGAGTCATGAAAGCCTAGTTGGTGCATGCAAGTATTGGTGATCATGTGTTTCTAGTTCCTTCTCCTAACTCGTACGATTTCTCACCAAGCCCTTGTTGGACATCTCATACCTTGTCTTGAACCTAGTTGGAGCATGCAACTTGGTGACTCATGAAAGCCTAGTATTGGTGATCTCATGTGTTTCTAGTTCCATCTCATACCTTGTATTGACCCTGAAATTGGTACATGCAAGTATGAGATCATCTAGTAGGATTCTGATTTGTACATGGAAATGTAATTAAATGTATATTAAACTAAAAACATCAAGAAATGTAAATTTCAACAACTCAAGAGCTTGTTATTTTCTGAACTATATTTGGTGGTGTCTAAAGACACCATTATTGGCGCCTCCAATGTGCCGTAGATGGTGTTTGTATCCTAGGCACACGCAAGGCTAGACATTAGTAACATCATAAGAAAGAAAAGAGAACCCAATGAAAATGTGCAAACATGGTTTATAGATAACTCACCCAAGGTTGTACGATCATGTTTATAGAGTCCAGTATCCTTTGAATAATATTATCTATGTCAATGGTAGCTGTCAATCACAAGTTTATTACATTGGTAATACAGTAACGCTAAATAATGCAAATTGTGCTTCAGAATTCACTTTTAAAAACGTTAAATAATGCACCTGACAATGCACTCATACAAGTAGGCCATCCGGATCATCTCTGGTGCCGATGGTGTCCATCAATATTTCGTGCTCTATATGAGGTAGGAAGTATCGTACATGTGACCTATTTTTGTGAGAAAGTGTGTGGAGCTTGATGTTTATACAAACTAATAGGTTGGTGAAGTGGTATACAATAGCTGCTGGTCTATAATCCTGATATACATACCCACCCTTCCTTTTCTGTTGTGCTACAAGTGTCAAGTACTCCCCTTTTATAACTATCGATCCGATTGGGAATTCAATAATTTCATTATCTATAACAGGTTCTAGAAGGGTTTGTTTCCCCTCTAAGCAATGTGCCAACCAATAGTCAGAACCCCATTCATTATTTTTTGGGGCAACCACTGCATATATCTTACCTATGAAAAAAATAGGTGGAGTTAACAATACATTTTGTAAATAAGGTCTTGCATTTCTAATTTATACATAAATTAAATTCTACAAAGGTCGAGTAAACAATAAATAAATGCATTTTATTATTTAGGTACTAATCATGTACCTTCTTGTATGAGATCAGATATGTGATCATAGTCTCTATAAATATGTGTCTAATCATCTTCCAAATGGTCTATTTCATTATCCCCATTGAAATTGGTGCCAAGTGTCACTCGATCCCATGTATAAACAGTATCAATTTGCTCATAATCACCCCATTCACCGATGCTACAGGAATTGCAAAAGCAAGCCTTCAATCTTATCTAAATTTGTAGGGGCGAGTTGTCTAAGCTTCTAATTGAATGAAACTATCGATTTCCATGCACTGTGTTCACCCGGGGTGTTTGTGATCGGTCCACATTTTTAACCTCCCAAAATATTCTTTGCACTAAGTGTTTCCTTGTTTCTTGTTCTCTCATGACAGATGCACACCATTGGACTATAGATGCAGCGTCTCGAAGGCCAGCACCTATAAACTTCATCTCTTCCCTTTGAAGGGAAGTTTTAATGCATGCACCAACACCATCGTGCTTTCCTTTTCCATGACCAGTTTCAAAGTAGTTCCATACATGTGGAACCTTGTATTTTATGTGTAACAAACACAACCATTCAAATACATGTGCATTCTTGAACTGTCCGGCACAACCATCTGACCAAATGAAATGACGATAAAATGGTATATCCATAGCTATCACGTGATCATAGAATAATTTAAAGCAATGTTGCACATAATGGATGTCATGGGTCCGATCGTCACTTATGTAGAAGTGACTTTCTTTCAGTATCACACGTTTCTCTTCTTTGCTATATTTCCCATGTCGATACATGATATGCACCATTATGCTCACCTGCTCTGAGTGATAGTATTGACTTTGAATGTAATTTTGTGGTTGTAGGGTGTAATTTTGTGCAAATTCAACCACTTATAGTATTCTTCCAAGAGGGAAGGTGTCCCAGCATATTTTGAATTGCTCATCTTTCCAGCATGCCATATCGACATGTTGAATGTACTATTGGATCTTTCCACGAAACTCTGGAATAAAATCACATACTCACACCTGGTACATGAGTATTAATATGTCAATAAACCATCTAAAAAAATGTGTACATGAATATTAATTTGTCAATATTCAAGAATTTACTTGAGAAGTCACCAATTTAATCTTCGTGCTTTCTTTCCCATAATTTAGCTGATATGTCTCAAACTAATAGTTCTGCTTCTCGACAATTGCATTC
This sequence comes from Pseudotsuga menziesii, assembly GCA_001517045.1. Classification (NCBI taxonomy): domain Eukaryota; kingdom Viridiplantae; phylum Streptophyta; class Pinopsida; order Pinales; family Pinaceae; genus Pseudotsuga; species Pseudotsuga menziesii. Next base: position 78,782 of record LPNX010832702.1, on the reverse strand, counting down.
CCAAATGCTTGATCTTCACTTTCATGGATGCAATCAGACCATAAGGATAGCCCACCACAATTGTTGCAAGAACCGTCTGCACATTGTTTTAAGTAATGTGTCTACCCATCTTGCCTCAGACATATGATGCTTTGGATGAAATCTTTGGATGACATTGGAGGTACTGTACTTGATCATTCCTACACATGGTTAGGATGCAAAAAACGACGTATATGTGCAAATGTATGGTAATATAGGTCAAACTCTATGTGGTATCTACAACAACAAGTGCTCCAGATGGTATTGATTCTAACATACCAAGGCTTGCATTTTTCAAAAGATATTTTCCCAAGCCTTAGCTCAACATGGGAAAATTTAAACATCTAGAACAGTTGAGTTTGTGTCATGTCAAGATAATGCTTAACACGAGGTTCAGTGTGATGAGAACCACTACAATGTTTTATCACGTCCTTCATGTTAGAAGAAGGCCTAGTGTTATCATGCCAAAATGTTTGCACTAGGCCCTTCATTGCTTCGACTAACTTCATGTCTTTGTGGGGAAACCTACCGCTAAATGCCCATAATGTTTCCATTTGTCCCTCTACATCAAGGTTGTCTCTTCTTACTGAATATTTTTTAAGTGTCTTTGGATGTAAAGGAACAATTTGTGATGTGCATTTAAGTAAGCGACGTTGTATTCTCGATCTACATACAATTGATCCAGCAAATACACGATGAGCCACATTACAGTCTCTTGAACGAGCTTTTTCACCAATTGATGTGAATGTAGCAGCAAGAGATTTAACAATGTGATTACTTGATTCCATATTCTTCATTGTTGCTATGCCTAAATTTTTTATAACAATTTCCATATTTCTAAATTTAAGCAAAGCTAAAAATAGTTGGCATTTACCTGCTTTGGATTTGTTATCAAAATATTGTTTCATTATTTGAGAATAATGACGAAGGATAGTTTGTTTAGACACCTTACCTTCCATGGAAGTCAATCCACTCTGGTCCACTTGTATTCGTTTAGGAGTTCCCTTTCGTTTTGATGCAAAATTTCTTGCCGTTTGAAATGTTGGAGTGACATTTACATCCACTACTGGCTCACAACTTCGATTAGGAGATTGAACCACCGAACAAGGTTGTTGCTGAGTCACATTTACATCGGGAGTAACATAATTATTGAACTGTTCACAAGATTGTCCGTCTACTAATGGATGAATAATATCAACTTCTGTATAACCAGCTTATTTTAATGTTGCATTATCTTCCTTAGCCTCTACATCAGGTATCTCTTGAGGGGGAATGGGAACTATTTGCTCATGTAATGAATGCCGACGATTTCTTGAATCTTCCCTTTTTTTTGTTTTTTATTTTCTGCTTCTTTCGGTGTAAGCACCTTCCTTGTTGACTTTCATCCTCTATTACGTACATTCCCTATTGAAATCCACCCAAACCTGTACAAAAACTATGGAATTATGTAAGTAATGATAAAAAAATTGCATGTCGAACAGTTCTCTGTGCGCGGGTTTAGACGAATTATGTCTTTTGGTATGTTAAAGGTGGCCAACATGACGCCACCGTACATTTTCTATAAAATACATATCGCATATGCGATATAACGCACCTCTGATATATCGCATATGTGATATTGAATTCCATATTTTTAATGAACATCCAGGTTTTTACATGTTTTCCATAACGCATTCCCGATATATCGCATATGCGATTTAGTGCATATGCGATTTAGTGCTCAATGAAAATGTGCAATTTACATTTATCTAGATATGATGAGGATGAGGGTGATGAACATTGAGGGTGTCCATGAGCATGATGATGATGAGGATGAGGGTGAGGGTGTCAATGAGGATGAGGGTGAGGGTATCGATGATGATGAGGATGAGGGTGTTGATGATGGTGAGGATGAGGTTGATGAACAATGATGATGAGGATGAGGATGATGA
>LPNX010832702.1:66833-74333 GCA_001517045.1 Pseudotsuga menziesii | reverse complement strand
GAGGATGAGGATGAGGGTGATGATGATGAGGAGGATGAGGGTGACGATGAAGCTGATGAGGATGAGGGTGATGATGATGATGAGGATGAGGGTGATGATGAACCTGATGAGGATGAGGGTGATGATGATGATGATGATAAAGATGATGAGGGTGATGGTGATGAGGATGATGATGAACAATGATGATGAGGAGGGGGAGGAGGAGGAGGATGACTATGATGATGATGATGAGGATGAGGATGATGGTGATTATGATGATGATGAGGATGAGGGTGGTGATGATGATGAGGATGAGGGCGTTGAACAATGATGTCTTAGGACAAAAACAAATTAGTTAGAATTTACCTATAGCACCATTAGAATTTACCTAGTTCAATTATGCTAGCAACATTAGAGAACTTCCATGAAGTAATCTATAGTGGGAACCCACCAACCATACAACTTCGAAGTAGCTAGTGACATTGTGAATCTAGAAGCCATGCCACATAAATCAGCTCTGAACATAATTCTATATATCGCATATGCGTTATAGCATATTCGTATCGCATATGCGATATGAATAAGCTATATTGCATATGCATTATATCACAAATGTGTTATAGCTTATTCATATCGCATATGCGTTATATCGCATATGCATTATTTATGCTTGTCTACTTATTCATATCGCATATGTTTGTCTACTTTTTGAAAACATAAACAAAACAATATTTATTTTGTTAGAGTATCTTCTATCTCTATCTCTCCTAGACAACTTCGACAACAATGTCAAACGATTTATACATGATATTGGAAAATACATGAGGTAAGTAGCGGTATTTTCCATGAATAAAGTGTTTGTTTAATTCATTGTATAACTTATAATTGATATTTATTTTTATAATTGTTCTGCAAAATAATGTTTTTTTCTAAATCTTGTGATCTGTTTGCATCACTTGTATATGGTTGTCATCTAAAGAAATCCATAAAGAATATATAAAGTATTGGGGGAGAGAAAATTTACATCTGATGTGTGAAATACAAAAGCATATACCTTCATCATTTTTCAATGCACAATAAAACTACCTCATACACCAAGTTGAGGATGTTGAATTATGTGCACCAATAGGCTCAAGGTCCAAGTGGATGGTTGAGAGGAACTTGAAATTTTTTAAGTGCTTGGTTATACACAAGCACATCTTGAGGGTTCTATGGTCAAGGGATATATGGTATACTAAAACATGATTTATATTAGTGAATACCTTCCTAAATTACCATCAAATATCAATTTATGTCACATTTGTGATATTTACTCCAATAACAATTTCGAAGGGGAGTACCTCACTGGGAAAGGTAGATCGAGGAAGGTGAAAGGTAATTATTATCTAGCGGAGATTAATTATAGTACATTTTTCTATTGATTTTTATGTATATAGAATACTTGGTCCATTTTTAATATTCAATTTGCGTCAATTAAAAGTTTACACCTTCATGTTAAGTAAATATATATCTGTACTTAATTGTAATTTTACTTTCATGAAGCATTTGGTCATGAGTGGGATGCACTTCATTTATACATAGCAAACAATCTTGATTGTATGAAGGTATGGATTGAACGATATGAACAATCTTGACATGGAATATCATGGGAAGGTGTGGCTTCATTGGTTAAAGCATCACATCCAAATGGAGGTGCCAGTATTACAGAAAGGGAAATTGATTTAGCATATGGTTTAAAATATAAGCATGCAATCATATTAATTGGCCATACTATTTAATTTTTTCAAATACATTTATGTACATGTTTATTTATTTCCCTGAATAGCATAAACATGTAGTTAATCATGATAAATTCAGGATGTAACAATTATGTGTATGTCTTGTTGCAAGTAAAACACCGTAAGGCTATATGGTGTAATGGTTATAAATTTTGCATCAAAAAGTTGGATGAAACAAAGAAAAGATATGATTGTGTGATAACTACAGTCTTTTAGGTGACCAATGTTTCCTCTAGAAGTGGCAGACATCTAGAACTCTCGTAAATTGATACTATGGATATTTGGGAGATATTATTCAGTGTGATTTTGAATCCTTCGAATTAGTTATGTTTGTTGTCAACTGGTATAGGTTACGATTGAATCATTGCAATCATGATAGAATTATTATTGAGCATGATAATAGATTTAAAATGGTTAATAAAAGGTTGTTTGAGCTAGGAATGGATCCCTGTGTTCTTCCAAGACAATGTGAACAAGTATTTTACTCTGAGGTTCTAGTTAGAGGGGGTTGGTCATTTTTCATGTGAAGAGGGTATTGAAGAATAATACGATATTTAGAATGATAAACATGAGTTAGAGAATCCTGTTCCAGAGGAACATGATGAAGAATTAGTTGAATTAAATGATGTAGTAGACAATGCCCATGAACATGATATCGACAATGACATGATGATCAAAAGTGACATCGATGACGGTGATGATATGGCCAATAATTACAATGTTGAATCTAGATTGGATGATAACAATGACGAATTGGATGAAGATGATAATCAATTCCATTAAATTGTAGGAGGTATTCCTTAATATATATTCTCTACTCTATATATGAGGTATTTTATGTTTTTTTTTCTTTTTCTTGTATGTTTTCATAAGCTATAAGAGACATTGCTTCTTAAGTATGTCAAAAAACACATGAATAAATTATGTTTTTGTACATAGGTTTTGTTGGGTTATGGGGAATTTAGAGTGACATGGGGGGGGGGAGGGTGTTCATATGAGCTTCCTCCTTCACGTGGTTGGCCCTATTTACTAGATAATATTGAATCATTTGTGAAACAAAGAGAGTCTCGGTAATGTAATTCTCTCATTGTTATCGCCATCATCATCCTCATCCTCCTCACCATCATCATTGTCATCATCAGCATCACCCTCATCCTCATTGTCATTATCATCATCGTCATCATCATCATCATCATCTGCATCATCATCTTCGTTATCATCATCATAATTCTCGTCATTGTTGACTTCATAATTTTCCTCAATATCCTCATTTTCACCACACTCGTTGTCATCAATGTCATCATTGTCATTATGATCCTTGAATGCATCATCAATATCATCATCAGCATCATCATTGTCACCATTCTTGTCATCATCATCAATATTGTCACCATTATCATCATCATCATCATTATCGTGATCATAATTGTCATCATCATCCTCATTTTCATCATCATCATCATCATCATCAACATCAACATCATTATCATCATCCTCATCATCATCAGTAACAACAACATCATCATCATCATCATCCTCATCCTCATCATCATCCCCTTTGTTGTTGTCTTCATAATTGTCATCAATATCCTCATCGTCACCATCCTCGTTGTCATCATTATCCTCATCATCATCATCGTTGTCTTCATCGTTGTCTCCATCATCATCATCATCCTCATCCTCATATTCATTATCATCATCATCATCATCCTCATTTTCATTATCGTGATCATCGTCATCACCATTATCATCATCATCATCATTACCATGATCACTATCCTCATCATTATCCTCTTTGTCATCATCATCATTTTTATCATCATCATCAACATCGTCATCATCATCATCCTCATCATCATTATCATCAACAACAACAACAGCATCGTCATCATAATTATGATCATCATCATCATCCCAATCCTCATCCTCATCCTCATTGTCATTATTGTCATCATCATCATCATCATCATCATCATCATCATCATCACCATCTTCATTATCATCATCATCATCATCATCATCACCATCATTGTCATCATCATAATTGCCATCAATATCCTCATCGTCACCATCCTCATTGTCATCATGATCCTCATCCTCATCGTCATTATCGCCATCATCATAATCGTTATCCTCATCCTCATCCTCATATCCAATATCATCATCATCATCATCCTTACCCTCATATTCATTGTCATTATCATCATCATCATCGTCACCATTGTCATCATCATCATCATTACTATGATCATCATCGTCGTCATCGTCATCATAACCTCCATCATCATCATCATCATTTCCATCCTCATCCTCATCCTCATTGTCATTATCGTCATCATCATCAACATCATTGTCTTCGTTATCATCAACATCACCCCCATCATTGGTGTCCTCATAATTTTCATCAATATCCTCATCATCACCATCCACATTGTCATCATGATCCTGATCCTCGTAGTCATTGTCACCATCATCATCATCGCCGTCGTCGTCGTCGTCGTCATCACCCTCATCCTCATAGTCATTATCATCATTATCATCCTCGTTGTCAATATTGTCATCATCGTTGTCACCATTATTGTCATCATCATCGTTATCATTTACACAAAAATATGTGTTTAGTTGAGGAATGTCCTTGAGTACCCATTGTTTCACTATATGGTTAACCCTCAAGGTCACCTTGCTGACTCCTATGGTCTTATCATCATAAGAACATGACCCCCCTTCAGCGAGAAAAACTTCCATGCGTTTTTGGAATTTACTTCTAATATTTTGACATCTAGTTGATACACATGTTGTAGACCTTTTTGATGTCCCACTTTCCTCTAGTCTTCCGAAACTCCCCTCACTCGAGGAAGACATATATGACAAATCCATGTTTGCTTCTTCCTACGCCATAGGAAACATCATTCAAAACATATCACCCATGTATTTCTCATGAAGTGTGTCTTAAATCAATAGAGAGGTTTATGCTTATTCTTTTCCATGAATTTTTAAATATTCTGATTATGCTAGGACATTGAAAATTTTAGAAGAAAGGATTTTCCATGTCCAAAGAATTATAATATTTCAATGTTTCCTTATCCTCTACATGCAGATAACATTGTGATCATGATGATTGTATGGATAGGTATGTAAGGAAAAGAAACTCAAGTATATTATGTATAGTAATATTTTAGGCATCTAATTAAATTGACAACACCCCATACCACCATACATGACTTCTTGAAGGTTTCATTGAATTTCTGCAAGTTGGAATGTGGTAGTCACTAGTCATATTTTGCCACTAGTTATGCGTCTTCGGTAACCTAATGGTGGATGGTTAGGAAAAAAATGTGGAACCTAGTACCTAGAGAATAATTTATGACTCTAATACAAAGCTTGATCCAGAAAAGTGTTGTTGTAATAAATTCAAACCTAATTTTCATCTCTTTCAACTTTAACACTCCACTGGTCACTACGTTAAAGTTGGTCTTTCAGATGAGTTATCAATTCCAATGTACATAACATAACCAATAAAGAAAATTCAATGAAGTTTAACTGATGAATAGTAATTAAATAACAATAGTAATGGTACTTAGATTTCGTTTGGATATGCCTTATACTCATACATTTTGGGTCAACTCTATTCACTGTAAGGACACATTATCATAATATATATATATATAGAGAGAGAGAGTTATATTGTTGATGGTTTAGGTTCACATTTCATGGTTGGAGCTCACACGTTGGAGATCACGATTCACATTTCATGGTTGGAGATCGCACATTGGAGATCGCAGTTCACATTTCACAACACAAGTCTAGCATCGCTAGAAGATGTACCATATGACCTTTGGTACCCTACTTTAAGTGTGCTCATATTTAAAGCAGCAATAACCCTATGCGTCCAGCAAAGATCAAATCTATACTTCTTTCATGCCAAGATACTCCAAGAGTGAATTTATGAACATGTAATATATTAAATTGGAAACTCTTCTAGAATGCTCCTTAGGAAACCCTAGGTTTTCAGGTGGTTACCATAATAAAACATAAAATAACATTGAGTACACTTAGATTAGGGTACCAAATTTCATGTGGTCACGTAGCCATAAAATAATAAAAGTAATAAGGTTAACTCATCATACAAAAGTTGGTCAAGGTACCACACATAGTAAGAGTGCTAGGACCAAGTAGAAGATGAAGGACCATAAGTCAACCAAAGGGGTCAGAACAAGATGGTAAGGCTAGGCCCCATGTCGCTCATTTTGTATCTATTGCTATGGATTAACAATGTTTCCAACAATGTTAGGATATTTTATTTAAGGTATCAATAGTACATTTAGTTTCCTGGATCATGATAATTGTGGGTATTTTAAAGTAGATTTTTCTCTATACAATCTCGTGTTTTCTTTTCCAATTTAATCCTTGTACGTTCCAAGTCTTGATCTTCATATTTATTTAGAGAAAGGGATAAAGAGGAACTTATTGGTCATGGATACATATTATCCTGAATCCAAATGAGATGGTACTCTTCCATTTAATTTGTTATTAGACAAGTTAAACACATGTAACTTGGTTAGTATTGTAATCCATTGATGAAAACCATAGCAGATATTATTATAACTAATTCTTACAAATTTTGAAATCTTGAAAAGATGTGAGGTACCTAATTAGTTTATTCGTGAAGCCATTTTTTCTTAAAATAAATAGTAGAATTTGAGTATAATTGGCCAAATATGTGGGCATATCCTTGGATAATTTATTTTAATGTTAAGAGAAAACTTCAATAGAATCTAGAAACCTTATGTCCATATTTCCACTAAGTTAGTTCTTGGAAAACGTCCACCTTTGTATGGAGGTGACCACTCTTTTAGTTCCCCTTATGCAACAAGTACGCACATTCCATGTATGTACCTTCTCTAATTTTTATGAAGTTCAATTGAGCAATGATTTGTATCAATCTAGTTTGAGTGCTTCTCTAAAGGATAAAAAGGCATGTACATCCCTTTTATCGTGAGAATCGATGGATGATGAAACAAATTTTAGGTCCTACAACTTTTGTTTATCTTCATTCAAAATAAAAGTATGAGTAGAAGAGAATTACTTATCCCTGACATGTGGTCATATTAAGGATTTCTTGAGTAACCGTCTTTGTAAAAGATTATGTTCCAAAAAGACTCATATTACCTTTAAAACCCATGTTCTAACATTTCAAAGACTTTATAAATCTTTATATGTACTCTAAAATGCTTAGGGACTCCATTACTGACTTAAGAAAATTTAGGGGATTTTTCCCACTTTCCAAATGAAATTTACGGGATTGTTCCCACATCCCTTGAATGGTTCCCACATCCCTTAAAAGATGGTTCTTAAATTTATATGGTTTGGAGGATGAAATCCTTTTAGATGACATTACTTGAGGTTAGTTGCAACCATGTAGTTATTTATACACTATAATAATGGTACCACTTTGAAAAGAGGTAAGAGAATTCATAAAGGTTTATAGTGTAGTTGTGGTTCATTACGGTGGCTAATTTTAACTTTAATTTGATTATAATTTTGAATAATGATTTTACTTAATAATGGTTTATTTCTGTTTATATATATATATATATATATAATTGTCCTAGCCAACCCACCATCCAGGTAAAATTAGAAGTGCTTAGTATTTTTTTAATTTAAGTAGAATCTTTTTTGTTTTTGATCTATCTCCTAAAAGATTGTGTGTTTCTTCTAATAATTTTTTATATTATATACAAAA
>LPNX010832702.1:12608-66754 GCA_001517045.1 Pseudotsuga menziesii | reverse complement strand
TATATATATATATATATATATATAACCTTAAAAAAAATAGATAAACTAGTGCATTAAACCAACTAAGACACACCAATCAACCTTCCGAAAGCAAATCTAAATAATAATTTATTTAATTGAGGTATGAGAAAGATTGCACCTGCTAAGCTACACCAGTGAGCCTTCCCAACAAAATCCTAAATAATAATTCATTTAAGTTTTGGTTGGAAAGGTAATATCAGAGATATAAGTGATGTGCTTGGGCAAGTTCAATGCTTTAAGCTTATGAATGATTTTATTTTTAATTATAACTGTTTTTTTATTTAAAAATATTTTTAATTTTTTAATAATATAAAAATAAGCAGGTTCAATGCTTTAAGCTTATAAATGATTTTATTTTTAATTATAACTGTTTTTATTTAATTTAATAAATATCTTAAGTTTTTTAATAATATAAAAATAAATTTTAAATCTAAAGTTTAATAATAGTCACATTTACAACTATTTTACCTCTCTATATATTTGTTTGTTTGTATGTATAAGTGCAAGTGTACTTGTACACGATTGAAAAATATCCGGCTGTTAAAAAATTGTGCGCGTTCTAATCATTCTTGATATCATTTAAGAAATAAAAAATTAATTTTTTTTTTTTTCTATATATAACATAGAAATAAAAGGATTCCTAAATTCGGTGTATTTAACCTCCTGCGGTGTATTGAACCCCCTCAGGCAACCTTCCCAACAGAAACCTAAGTAATAATTTATTTAGTTGAGATATGAGGAAGTAAGTGCAGATTAAGATATTCTCTTATGCTTTGTTATTATCAAAATGTATTTATTTCATAAGGAAAGTTTTATATGAAATGATAATTTATTAAGGTTTGTGTGGGGAGTCTTTTATGTTTTGTTTTTTAAAAGATTATGTGCGTGTTTTAATAATTTTATATATTATTTAAGAAATAAATTATTCATCAAATTATATATATATTTATTAAGTGACTTTTATGTTTTTGTTTTTTAAAAGATTGTGTGTTTTAATAATTGTTTTATACTATTTAAAAAATAATTTATTTATTAAATTTAATAAATATACATATATATAAGTTTAGTGGGCTAACTCAAGTAGTTGAGTGTTGAGTGTTGTAAGTTATGAATATAATGTTTTGGGTCAAATCTTCATATATCTATATATTGATATATAAGGACCTCAATTAATGTCTCCATCACCACTATATATAGTATAAAGTTCAATAATACTCACATTTACAACTATTTTACCTGAAACAATTATATATATAATTTGTTTATACAAATTCAAGTGTATTTGACATGATATCGAAAATAAAATACTAATTAATTTAGTCTTTTTATATATAATATAGAAATCAAATCATTTCTAAACTAGTGCATTGAAACCTGAATAATAATTTATTTAGTTGAAATCTCAGGAATTAAGTGCAAGTTAAGATATCTTTTTTTTAAATAATTTATTTAGTTGAGATCTGAGGAAGTGCAGATTTGTAACGTCCACAAAATCGTAGAATAAATTTTTATTTTTTTTTAATATTTTTATTTACCTGTCCATGATCTTCACTGGATGTGTTTACTCGGCTTTTTTTTGTTATGAATACTTACGTCATATAACCCACTTACTAGTAAGTGGCTTAAGGGAATATATTGATTTTAAAGAGTTTTTTTTTTAACTTTTTAATGGTAACCCCGGTTGCCTTAGGGAGGATTTATGGCTTTACTTAGTCACTATCACTAAGGCATAAAATATTGTTATGTATAGGTAGGTGAATCAATTTTTGTTTCCAAAAGAATCTATAAAAAGTATCAAAAGGTTCTACGTCAAGAGGTAACTTTACAATTTTATTTTAGAGCAAGATCTTGATGATTTATATTATTTGATTAATCTCATACATTTACAAACATAATAATACTGAATCTTTTACTTGCATGTCTAAATTAACCCAAAGTTTAAAATCCCTAAGGCTCAATTAAGACAATGTTTATTGATATGATCTCTGCAAAAATAATAAAGTGCAAATAAGGGTTTGGAATTATTAGGTTTGATGTGTCTTGTTTTTGGCATCCTGGTTGACTTTAAGGTGATGGGAAGGATGTTGTACGAGTTAATAACTCGCGACCCTTCAAACTCCAAGGACTTGTACTAAACCCCAGCTGTCGAAGATTCATTGATTGCGAAATCCTAGAAAGTAAATGTTGGTTGAAGAAATGTTTTGATAGTCATTTCCTTATAGTGAGATATAAACGTTTAATATATACCAGGTTTATATGATTTGATCCTCTAATTCTTTTGTCTTGTATTTGTAATTATATTATTATAGCCTTTAAAATAAAAGGGTTAAACCTTAAGCATAGATCTTGATCTACGGACTTGGTTGTACAAATATAGGGTTTAATGTGTTTAGTTTTAAGACCTATAGAGTCTTTCTTTGTCTACTCAGTTTTTATTTACAATATTAAATCCGGAATCCATTTGAGATTTTTAGACTAGGTTCACACTAGGTTAAGCATTTAATCTGTACATACTTATTACAGAGATAATGCCTAAAAATTGGAAGCGTGGAACGAGAGCTAAGATTGTCGATGATATTGACCTGGTATTTTATTAATAATTTATCTTAGTATTTTTATTATTGTAATAATACTCTGGTTATTTTACTTGATTCTCAAATTAAGATAACTAGATTGTCTTCAAAACAAAACAATGGAAATAAATTGGGTTGGACCAAAATACTATTAAACTATCAGAATATAAAAAATGGTAATAGGTAGACTATTGTTTTTGATGAAGAATATAAATTCAGAACTAGGCCTCTGTTTGAACTAAACATTATATTTTTGAGTTACAGTAATTTGTAACAGTTACCTAAATACTCATGAAACGAACGAAATTCATTCTCATTTGATTATTCTGGTACTACTCAATAATACCTAAATCTATATCTTCATGTACTAGAATACATCACCTCTCTGGAAAAAAAATACAGAGGATAATTTCTTTTCAATTATAAATCAATCAACCTTTTCACAATACTAATTTGATAGACTATAACTTCATTCTAAACAATTTACAGTTTAAAAATAAATAACAACATAAACAGATTAGAGTTGGAACCTGAAGGTGTTATAGGGGAATGGAACCAATACCCAAGGGAGACTGTTTCACCCAACCTTTCGTGAAGCATCCAAATCACTTTCTTAGGACCGCCGAGCTTTCTCTCTACACCACTAGAACGGAGATCTCTGCTACACAGCAGAGTTAACTCAACAATTCACTTTAGGTATCCCCTCATCAAATTCTGTGTGCCTCACTTTTCAGTTTGCAGCAATCACAAAGTCATTCTCTTCAAAAATCAGAATGAGTGGTGAGCCTCGTGCTCAATTTGATCATTTATATAAGATTTCCTAGGTCTTAGAGTCAATTTGTAATTTAATGAGCCACCTAGCTTAGTTCTCCCTCTAAGGAAACATGACCACGTTTTTAGGGATTATGCTCCCACAACAACTAGAAAGTGAATGCTGGTGTTTTACATTTGTCAATCAACCTTTTGCAACTGCTCCTTCCTCCTACTGGCATTGAACACTCAGTTAACAGTCTCGTGTGAATAAGTGTCTCCTCTTATTAATTAATAAAATAAATAATTCATCAATTATAGTCATCCTTGACCAATTTGGTCATAAATCTTACAATAAAATTTAACATAATATTTTGTTGAAATAAATATTTATTTATGTTTATTTCAAAATAAACATAAATAAATAAACATTTATGTTTTTAGTTTTGGTATGTTACAAGATTAAGATTTTTTTTTTTATTTTGTTATTTTCAAAATGTATTATTTCATACATAAGGGTTTTATATGAAATAATATTTCTTTTAGGTTTGTATTTGGAAATTAAGATAATTATATATATATGATTAAATAATAATTTGTTTATATAAATATAAGTGTATTTTACATAATTAAAAAATATAAACATTAAAAAAAAATTATTATTATTATTATTAATTATTTTTTGGGATTGGGAAATAAGAATAGCATAGACCTTGGAGTAACCTCTTAAGTTCTCGACCAAAGGTAAGGTTGGACCACTCCATTTTGTACAACATGCTTTGCAATTTATTATATTTATGTTTTGTTAAATAATAGTTTTCTTCTTAATATGTGGGATTGTATTTTACAAATAAATAAACATGATTGGAAATAGGAATGTGAGAGCACATTTTTGGAGAAGTTATTTGAATGTTAAGAGAAAACTTCAATAGAATGTAAAAACCCTGTGTCCATATTTCCACTAAGTTTGTTCTTGGACAACTTCAACCTTTATAAGCAAGTGACCACTCTTTCAGTGTTCCTTATGCAACAGGTAAGCACATTCCATGTGTACCTTCTCTGAGTTTTATGAAGTTCAATTGAGCAATGATTTGTATCAAGCTAATTTGATTGCTTCTCTAAAAGATAAAAAGGCCTACGCATCACATTTATCATGAGAATTGATGGTTAATGAAACCAATTTTAAATCGCACAACTTGTGTTCTTCTTCATTCAAAATAGAAGTATGAGTTGAAGAGAAGTACTCCTACGTGACATGTGCTCATATTAAGGATTCCTTGAGTAACCATCTTCACATTTATCATGAGAATTGATGGTTAATGAAACCAATTTTAAATTGCACAACTTGTGTTCTTCTTCATTCAAAATAGAAGTATGAGTTGAAGAGAAGTACTCCTACGTGACATGTGGTCATATTAAGGATTCCTTGAGTAACCATCTTCACATTTATCATGAGAATTGATGGTTTATGAAACCAATTTTAAATCGCACAACTTGTGTTCTTCTTCATTCAAAATAGAAGTATGAGTTGAAGAGAAGTACTCCTACATGACATGTGGTCATATTAAGGATTCCTTGAGTAACCATCTTCACATTTATCATGAGAATTGATGGTTTATGAAACCAATTTTAAATCGCACAACTTGTGTTCTTCTTCATTCAAAATAGAAGTATGAGTTGAAGAGAAGTACTCCTACGTGACATGTGGTCATATTAAGGATTCCTTGAGTAACCATCTCTGTAAAAGCCTACGTTCCACAGAAACTTGTCCTACCTTTAAAACCCTTGAAATGTTCTAACATTTCAAGGACTTTATATATGCCTTAAAATGCTTAAGGACTACATTAGTCACTTAAGGAAATTTAAGGGATTATTTCCACTTTCCAAGTGAATTTAAGGGATTGTTCCCACCTCCGTTGAATTTTTAGGAAGCCTTGAATGTTCCTCGCAATATAGCTTTCCGATTGGGTTAAAACGTGGTTCTTACATTTATATGGTTTGGAGGATGAAATCCTCTTAGATGACATTTCTTGATGTTAGTTGCAACCTCTTACCACTTTGAAATTATGTTAGAGAATTCATATGATAATCTCACAACGCTTCCTAGTGCTAAGAAGATGTGTCCTTAAATAATTTGATGGAACGACTTCAAAAAGTGCATAGAGCTAGGTCTCGTTCATTACATTTGCCAATCTCAACTTTAATTTGATTATAATTTTTAATAATGATTTTAGTTACTAATTGTTTTTTTAAGATATATTATATATAGAATTGTTGGACTCAACCGACCATCTACTTAAACGTAGAAGTGTTTAGTATTTTTTTATTTAAGTAGTCTTTTATGTTTTTTTTTGTCTTAAAAGATTGTGTGTTTATTTTAATAATTTGTTATATCATTTAAAAAATAAAATTATATATTAAATTTAATATATATATATAAAGTTCTGTCGGTTAGCTTAAGTAGTTGAATGTTGTAAATTGTGAGTATAAAGTATTGAGTCAAATCCTCGGGTAGCTATATATTGATATATAAAGGTCTCGCTTGACATCCCATCACCACAATATATATATATATATATATAAACATCCATAAACTCAATGCATTGAATAAGATAAGGCATACCAATCAACCTTAGTTAAGATATCAAAAATATTAAATCTGCTACACTAGGGAACCTTCCAAACACAAACCTAAATAATAATTTATTTTAAGTTTTTGTTAGGAAGCTCAGATCAAGAGATCTAAATGGAAACACTTGATTAATGTGCCTAGGGAGGTTCAACGCTTTAAGGTTATGAATGATTTTAGTTTTAAATTATAATTGTTTTCTTAAATTTAATAAATATTTTTAATTTTTTAATGATATAAAAATAAATTTTAAACCTATGAAGTATAAAGTTTAATAATAATCACATTTACAACCATTTTACCCGAAGCATTTATATATATAATAATTTGTTTGTATAAGTGCAAATGAATTTGACATGATTGAAAAATATCAGTCACTTAAAAAATTGTGGGCGCATTATAATCATTCTTGATATCATTTAAAAAATAAAATAGTAATTAATTTATATATATATATATATATATATAGAAATAAAACTAGTCCTAAAATCAGTGCATTCAACTTGGTTAGGCACACAAGTTAACCTTCCCAACACAAACCTAAATAATAATTTATTTAGTTGAGATCTGAAGAAGTAAGTGCAAATTACCAGTTATGGAGTCAACAGGATTACAGTGAAGATGTGAGAGGTCGAGGGGTGTTCGAATGGAGCGTAGGAAACCCTTCTGTCTGTTTTTGTTCCTAGTTTCTGCAATTGGTTTTCCAGCTCTATGGCGACCAATCCGAGGTGTAGTTTTCTCCACTCCGCCCTTGTGGTAAGCGCGTGCTTTGGATTTTTTTTCTTCTATAGTCAAGTTTAGAGGGTGGCGACCTCGTCATTTTCAAGCTTTGATTCTCATTATTTTACTGGATTCAATGATGGTGGGTGTCATATTTTATGGTTTGTCATTGTTTCTTTTGTGGGTTTTTTATTTGTCGACGTGCTAGTCCACTGTCTATTCCTGTTCCGGGTTTAGTGGCGTATTTTTCATGTTCTCGGGGTTCTTTTATTATTATTATTCTTACAAGAGTCAAGTATGTAGTCTCTACATACCTAGTACAAACCTGTTCAAAAAGTGGGTAGTTTCTTTGTTTTCTTTTGTCTCTTGTGGTGTTTGTCTAAGGATTTTGGTTAGAATGTACATTATGCTAGTGTTAGTCTTCTCTGAGTGGGTTTTCCAGGGTTTTTTGGCGATTTTTTCTCGTTGTTTTTTTGTGGATGGCGCCATCTCTGGTGCAGTCGCTTGGTTTTCAGGCTAACCCTAGGGTGAGGGTTAATTTCTCTAGGTGTTCTCTAGCGCCGTCTATCATTAACCTTGTTGGGGTCGAAGCTTCTCTATCATATTTGCTTGGTGGGAGAGGGTCCTCCCTGCCAGCATGCAGATGTCCATCTGCACATGTGGAAGGTGGCCACTCCATCCTTGTCACTTGTGGGTTGAAATATGTCCTCTCCAAACCTGCAAAGTTGGTATTTGAGAAGGTTAAGCAAGGGATACTAGTTTTTGTTTTGGGTCATGATGTAACTATCGACATGGTTTCGGCTCTTTGGCAACGGGAGCTTATCGGTTGCTTCGAGTACATCAAAATTTCCAGGGTGGCTATTTTGTCTTTGATTAGGGAGTTTCGGAAGCCATTATTGAAAACGGTTCCAAAAGTCTTAACGTTGGTTAATGGGTGGGTCTTGTTTCAGTTCCTTTTGATCAAAGACAGAGCAATTATTGAGTCACAGTACTAGATTTTGGGTCAAGGGTCTCTGGTATTAGGGCGTTGGCATGTGGGTTTTGACCCTCGTACTCAGCGGCTGGCTCATAGTAATACATGAGTATTGTTTGCTAACTTTCCTATTCAGTGTTTGAACTTACAGGGGTTCATGAAAATAGCCAATTCAATTGGTATATTTATATCAATGGAGGATGAGAGCCTTCTTTGTTGTGAATCAGATACTCTCTGCATGCTTGTTGACATCGACATCTCGGAGGGGCTCCTGGCAGAGCTGGATATTATCTGGGATGAAGGTGCTTTTATTCAAAAACTAGATTATTGGAAGGTGGCATTTCATTGTCACTTTTGCTGGGAGATGGGTCATTCCAAGGTTGTATGTGCCTCAAGGGTTGTTTCCACTAGTGCTAGCCTTGGTGTTCATGTTAATGGTGTGTCGGTTCAACAAGGCAAATATATCACCTTTCCTCTGCCACTTGGCAAGGCCTCGACACTTGATTTTGTTGGTAAGTTCTCTTCGAATGTTCCTCTTCTTTTAAAATTTTTAGATGTTGTCAATATTCTGGGGTCTTTGTCAGTTCTCGAGGGTGTTGAAAGATACTCTTCATTGAGTTCTGGTGAGGTGGCCTCTCCATAGGTATTTTCTCCATTAGTGGGGGATTTAAGGATGGGGGTGTGGCGTTGGAGACCCTGACCTGCTCTTGTTGGGTGTTTTATTGTCTTAATGAATTCACCAAATATTTGATTTATCGACGAGGGTTTGTAAACTTGGAGTTGACACAAAACATATGCTAAGGTAGAATGGTACCTAGGATGTCTCAATCTGTGAAACAACTATATTTATTGAGCTACTAAAGAGGGCGTTCACCTTCTTAGGATCGATAAAATTGACGAAGTTTGGATCCCCTACTAGTGAAAACATTGTATCATTAGGTACTAATGGAGGGTTGAGGGCTTCCAATAGCTAGTCCTCTGGAACTTCTTCAAGAATAGGGTCTTTAGAACTTCATGCTATGGTTTCTTTACCTTCTATGGCTCCTCCTGTAAGATCTCCCAAAAGAGTCTCATTAGGTTTCCCAGTAGAACTACATCCTGTATGTATCTTCTGATACCTTTCTGCTGAGTTAGTAGTCGCAGTGTCACGCCCGCCATAAAGGTTAGTAGGAATTTTGAGAGATTTTTGAGAACTAGTTCTAATGTATCTACCTTTCAAATCTCTAGGTTTGTTCATGAAAAATGAAATAAATGAAAACCTACAAGACTATTATTACTGTTGGATTTGGAGGCGCCTGTTATAACAGATGTGCAGGTTCTTACCTATTGTATTACCTCTCCCCCACCACTAGCCTATTACTAAACTTCATAGGGAAATTCCACCTATTCTACCTTACAGAACAACTCCCTCGCAACGACGCCAAAATGTTGGGTGTTTTATTTTCTTAATGAATTCACCAAATATTTAATTTATTGACTAGGGTTTGTAAACTTGGAGTTTACACAAGATATATGCTAAGGTAGAAGGGTACCTAGGATGTCGTAGAAATACATTAATAAAGAAAAGATCGAAAGATCTTTCAAAATGAAAAACTGAGTCAAAACTCAGAAATCCAACTACTAAGCTAATTAGACTTGAACAAAACCAATAGATCAGAGTAGTATCAATCTATACTACTCTACTCTATGAAAAATAACTGAAAAAATACATAAACAATACTATTCTAAGAAAAAAGACTTGATCGCAAGTACACTACTCTTTATAGTGAAACCTAGTAATTAATTATTCGGCTTCTAATCTAGGAATTGGAGTCTATGAACAAGTTCAGGACAAATGAAATGATTCAACTTGTAACTAACTCTATGAAAACAAAAGATTATATTATATGAGGCAATATTACAATTACTTGATATACCTAAGAAACTTAATAGTTAAACTGATGTTCATTTAACAAATACTCAAAATTAAACTAAATTATCTAATTCCATTCCCCTTAAGGATTCTGAGGATATGATTCAAATGTGACCGGAACTGGAGAAGGTATATCGAAATGACTTTCAAAAGTAACAAGCAAACTGAATAGAAGTAAATCTAGTTTAACTTCTACAAAGAGGTGTAATCTAAGTAGTGTCCAATTAAAAGTGATGGTAAACATTGTGATTTATTCTCTAGTTGAAAAGAGATGTTATTGACAACTGATCTATCAATCAAGAAACAAAACTATTCTAATGATTTCCTTGAAGTTGGAGGTATGCTATCCTATAAAGGTAAAGCATGAAACAAATTTAAGGAAATAAATATAATCTAGAAGCAAGTAGAAAACTTAATAAAGATATCTTATTTTTGAATCAAATCCTATCCTACAAACATCTTCATCAACTATAGAATGAGGAGAACAGATTCTTTGTTGAACTAGAAATGATAATTAAACCTTAAAGAACTAATGAACTTTTTAGAGAATGAAATTAACAAGTTTAATCTAAAATCAATCCAAATAAGAATGAAGTAAATTAAAATAGGAATGCAATTGACAAGTTCTAAAGCAATAATCAACTAAGAAATTGAAGAGAAAAGAAACACAACTCGGAAAGAAAACTAAGGAAAAAAGAAATGAAAGATAAGAATAGTTAAGGAGCTTAATGGATACTTTATGTTGTTCAAAATAAGGTCCTAATTATATATGACTACTGCTTGATTATAGAAAATAATATAATTTGAAAAGTTGAAAAAAAACTAAAATTTAAACAAGCATAAAACAAAGTAGGAAATATTAAAGTCTGAATGACAGTCCTAATGGAAGTATAGAAAGACAGTACATATGGTGAAAAACAATGTAAATTACGAAATACGAAACCTAAATGATCCTGACACTAGCTGGTTTATGCATATGAGGCTATAGTGTAGAAAAGACAGTAATTGGTCTATTTAACAATTGAAATAACAGAAGAGTAACTATGCTAATCTACATCTAAGGAGAAAAATCATTTCCTATCATATAATAAAACAAACTAAAATATAAACTTGAAGTTAATATATAGCTATAGAAGAATTAACAGAGTTGAACCTAACTATGAGCTAAGCCTGAAACATTAAAATAATTCAGCTCTAGCCAAATGCAAATGTAAAACTCAAAACCAAATTTAGAGAAAGGATGGAAGGAGCTATACACGACCGATCACTTTCAATTCTGAAAATATAAACTACATTAACAGCAAAACATAAATTATATTAACACATAAAATATACATTACAGGAGACAGAACAACATCAATTACAGGAAAATCCGATTACTTATAAAGACTGAAAATAAAAACTACTTATATGTAGAAGAAAATAACATAAATATACACATGGAAGACCTATGGCTATTGAGGGTCCATTCTTAGCAATTAGGGGATGCATCTAAGTCAATCAATCAATCAAAAAATACAAAAAATTACATCCACAGCTGAAATAGTATTTTATTAAACTGGAACAGAGTTTTACAGAATCTCTATGCATATGACTAGCTATGTAACTCTCATCCTGAGACGTATTTTTATATTTTTACAATGGAGGAGTGGGTCGACCGCTCTAATAATAGGCATTCTTAACTACTAAAAAAATGACTGCAAAATGGTTCACGACAGCACATAGGCCATCATCCTACTTTCGTGGACATTGGTTCTCTTCGCGCGAGTTGCTGGTGCATTGATCTCCTTTGATGTGGGAATATGATGTGGTCTCGAGCTGAGCGAGCAGGATCCCGAATCTTTTAGAACGAGGGGTTACGCATCATGAGGGATGTGTGGCCAACGAAACCCATTTCATCGTTTTTGCTTTTAGTACCCCACAATATTCCAACCAAAGAGTCCGTGGGTATGAAATGAGGACTATATGACGACCTAAATGCAGCTGGGTATTTTCGGCGTGAACCCACATCTGAATGAAGGTCCGTTTGAAAACCATAGCCTGGAAAACAAAGTCTATATACCAAGCCGGTCTAAAAATGTTGCATGATTGTTAATAAAACCATAAAATAATGACATTTAACCAATACTTGTGTGATATTCAAATACATTCATAGCTCAATTTAATTGATGGTCTAAATGGAAAGAAATATGCAAAAAATGGAAAAATTAATGCCGACAGAGCAGTTTAATAACCAAAAATGATTACAAAATCGAGCATCAACATTCCCCCAAACCGGAGATATGCCAGGTCCCACTAAGAAAAATAGAGAGGAATTCACAAAGAAGGATGAGTTGCGGTAGCAAATTCCTTCGACTTAGAAGAGGAAGTATATTTGTCCGTAATCATCTTGAGTTTGTCCTTCAAGCCATCATGCTTCAACCGAAGATAACGGTTGGAATTTTTTTTTGTCATTGTTCAATTCTTCAATGCTCTTCACTTATGAGCATAATTCTTTATTCTCTTCACGAAGCTCATATATTAATTCAACATACTTATCATTCTGACTCCTTAAATTTTCTAATTCTTGAGTGAATCTGTCCACAGTTTGATGGAGTGGGGTAGACAGTTCTGCTAAAGATCCAGGATATTTTTTAGGGCTTGATTGCTTTAGAAATGGTTCAGAATTAGCAAATGTAGTGTGTTCCTCAGGGGCCTTACCTTTAATCTGTGGATGGGCAAATTCCAAAGTAGGATCTTCAAGAAACCAGGAAGAGAAATTGGCTAGAGAAAGAAGGGTCGTTTCAAGGACAATTTCATCAGTATGGTCATTACGGATGATTGGTTGAATGTCGAACTGATCGATAGACTGGACGAGGGTCTGGTCGATAGACTAGACAATGGTCTGGTCGACAAAATGATCATGTTTGGCCTTCCTTGACTTAGTGGGTATCAGTGGATAGACTGAGGGTTTCATGGTCATGTCCTTGTGCATAGACTTCAGAGAGGCAGATGAATGGACAAGGTGTACTTCTTCTGAGGTACCCTCATCAAATCGTCCGGACTTAAAATTTATTTTTTCTTGGGTTGGGGTTTTAGTAGGTTCACTGGCACGAGTTTTGTATCGGTGACACTTTGAAGAGGCAGGGGATTTAGTAAGGGGATTTTTGAGAAAATGGTGGTTCAGTAATTCAAACACAAATCTATCCCAAGTTTGCCCCTTTTCCTTCAAATGATGATCAATCAGGATTTTAATAAGACAATGGTGATATAGGTTGCAAGAGGGGTTAATGGTATTTTTACTAACCTAGATTGATATTTTTTCTAGACTCTTTAAAATGTAAAATGAAAAATTTAGGGCCTAGTTATTAATAAAATGTGCCAATAATCTAAAGTGAAAAGCTTTGAAAATGGTGTACTTACCCTCACAGGTGATCAATCGAATGATCATAGTCAAGGGGTGGAGATATTATTGGTCAATCCATTCTTTGTAAAATCCTTTTGTTCCCGCAACATGTTGATATTCGACATTGAGAGAGAATTCATGATTCGTCCATGTGAGAAAAATATGCTTGTGCCAACGGGAACCTTCCCTAGGCAGTTTTGTGGCCAATGAAATAGACTTCTAATTCACAGGAAAGGTAAGATGGAAAACCTTAGTTGTTTTTCCATTGAATCCTCTGGAAAATAGTAGTGAGATCTAGTCATCATGGTCATAGAGAAGATGGGGGAACGGATCTTAGCATCCATGAAGAAACACTTCACTACATCTTTTGAATTCTGGGATACGGATTAAATCCGGGTAGCTTCCAGGCTCATAGAAGATCAACATTGTTAAGAGGAGGTTGAGGGATGCAAATGAATACAGGAGATGCAAGAGATTGCAAGAGATGCGGCTTGATAGACTCATGAAAGATTGAGAGAAAATAGAATGGAGAAAAATTCATGTAGGCGTGGTTTAAAATGTAATCTGTTCCAATCGTTGAATGATCGTGGGAAAATATTTAGCACAATCGAACGATCATGCAATCATGCAAAGATATTGAATCGTGTGCCATCATAAAAATGCATGCGTTGGCGAATTCACATGGTTATGATATATTCAACCATGTCCAAAGTAAACTTTGGACAGATTGAATGTAATTTTCGTATGAGATTATAAGCGTAAGTGCCATAAAAGATCATGATGAATTTTTATATAATGATAGATCTCATGCATATAACTTAATGAATAGTTAAAACCTCAGTCTCTCCACCGATACCCAAAAAGATAGAGTTTTAAAATCAAAATAATGCACGGTTAATTATATTATTTGATGAGGTTGAAGTGAACAAAGGAATGAGAGAGAGTGCATAGATGACATTTTATTGATCCCTGGTATGGTGAGTCAATTGGATTTGGTTAGTAGAATTCAAAATTGTATACCTTGGCATACTAAATCATGTTGTTATACACTATGATTTCAATCGGATCACCATTCAACAATTCATTTGGATCACCGTTCAATTGCCTCATTTGTCACTTTATTCGGACCTGTTGTACAAAATGCGCTTTGCTGGATTTGACTGTTGCTGACGATGCAGAGAATTTTTTTGGGACTGTCAACACACAAAAGAATGATGTAAGACTACTTTTTCTAAACTTTGTCACTCTCTTCTTTATTTATCATGGATTGGAAAAATCTTCTGCTATTTTCATTATCCTGAAAACACCTATCATTTTGTCAAATATAAATGAATTTCTTTATAAATACTCAGAAGGTAAAGATAGTTCTGAATTTCCCCCAAACCAAAAATACGACGTTTCCTCAAGCCATAAAATAAAACTGATTAATGCTCAAATATTTTCAATGAATAGTTTATCCAATAGTTCTAAAATGTTGTTATTATTTATGTAAGAAAAAGAAATACTAACTAATAAATGGAGATGACTCAGATATGTACATTCATTAAAAAATTAATAGTGCTTAGGAAGATCATGTGGATAATTATAGTACAACTGATGCGAAAAATGCCATAGGAAAACCAGTCATCCATAACTCATTTTAAGAATCTCTTGTCATCCAAAGAATATAGATAAAGTTCACCCTAGAGTTTGTGAGATTTCTATAGTTATGGGTCCCATTTCTAGGATAATAATATCCCAGGTATTGTTTGAATTAGATGAGAGGATCCAAGTCCAATTTACAACCAGTCTCTAATGACAGTATAAATAATTGGCCTAAACATGTATTTGTATACTCAAGTTTTTTTTTAGATGAGCAATGTGCATAGTGATGCATTAACCATATCTCTTTTATCCGATATTTCCCTGCTTCCAGTAGGCCTGTTCAGTACCCCGATGAGTTTATCTTGGTACCAGGAAAGCATAGCCGCGTTTCCAGCGAGCCTGTTCAGTAGCCCAGTGGGTTTACTTGCATTTACCGAGCTTCCTTGTTTGAGATTTTACTTAGCATGGACCCGCTGCCAGCAGGCTTGTTAAGTACATCGACGGGTTTACTTTGTATAATGATTTTAGTATGTGGAAGCTGGTTGGTACTAGAGCGTGTTAATCCTGCTAAACACATAATTCATATTTTTAGAGCAAACCTTATACGTAACTTTTTATAATATCCTGAATTATAGATCATGTCAAAAGAGAATAACTTAAAAATGTTCCTTGACTTCTCAGTTTATCTTCTTCATAAAACATCAGTAATGTTCCCCACAAATAGAAATATCACTCAGCCTTGGGCTACCTTTTTAATGAGTTCTTAAGAGACAAGTTTTGATAATGAGTCTAAGATGAACTATAGTCCATAGGTGTAAGATAAAATTTTAAGAACATGATGATTAGAGTAGGTCTTAAGCAAATGTTCTAATGATAAATCAGAAATGTGCATGTCTCGATCAAATACCAAATATAAAAGCATAAATAATCATAAAATAAAGTGGTTAGAAATTATCTAAATAACACTTTAACTTTTCATTATAAATTTCAGTTTTCAATAAAAGAGAAGGAGTTAGGATGAATTATGATTTTTTAGCACACTTCCCTTCTCGGACAATATTTCATGAGTGGATTGTAGAGATAAGGTTCTTGTAATCAAACTGCAAAACCACTTGTTATATGATTCAGATTTATTTCCAACAAAAACATATGTACAAATAAAAGTCATATGAAATTTATCAAAATTAGGAAAAGAAAAAGAGTCTTCCTGTTTTTTCTTCTATTTGTCTCATGATGATGATCCCAGAGTAGGGGTCGAAACGTCGAGATCTCCAATATTTTGAACGCACCTCCTCTTCATTCGAACTTTGATAATCTGATCATAAGAATAAATTCCCTGTATAAATGTAGTCATCTTGTTAGAAATGACTCTTATTTATTTCAAGAAACAAATATGTATTTACATATATACAATTGAAGACAACCCAAAATAATCTAAGAATCAAGAGGAGGAGGAATGGCTTCTTCTTCAACCAACTCCATCTCCTTCTGTTGTAAGAAATTCTGCACAAAATCCTATTTAGACATTGGTTTCTGATAAAGTCTAAGTCTATGTCCATTTACAACAAAGGAAGTTTGCGAATCATCAATTGTTTTAATTTCTATTGACCCATTATCAAAAGTTGTAACTACTTCATCTTGATCGATCCAATGGGTAGTTAATTTTGCTTTGAAATTTGTATACCTTCAGTCGAATAGATTTATCTTGCCATTTTTTTCGTTGATTTTGTATTAACATTGTCCTTTGTAGTGCATCTTATCTAATCCCATCTAACTCATTAATCTGTAAAACCTGTTGTTTCTGTGCCTCTTCCAAATCCATGCCTAATTGTATAGCCATACAAAAAGTCTCAACCTAGATTTCAATAGGTAAAAGGACTTGTTTCCCATATACCAGCTCATAGGGTGTATGTCTAGTAGTGTTTCTCCATGTTATTCTATAGGCCCACAAGGTATATGGGATTCTATCTACCCAGTCCTTATGATGTAGTTGAATGGTTTTGGTTAAGATAACTTCTAATACCTTGTTGGTTGATTCTATCTGACCATTAGCCTGTCTGTGGTAGGGAAAGAAATTGCAATGTAGGATTCCATTCTTTGTGGTAAGTTCTTCCATCAATTTCGAGGTGAATTGAGAACCCTCGTAAGTGACAATTTCCCTAGGCACACCAAATCGAGTAAATATCTCTTCATATATAAATTCTACCACATATTTATCTATGGCTTGAAACAAAGATTTAGATTCTACCCGTTTGGTGACATAATCCGTGCAAACCAGGATATACTTCTTTTTGCAAGACCTGAGATAGATTGGTCCTACAAAATCAAGACCCCATTTATCAAAAGGCTCTATCATGACCTAAGGCTGTAAGGGCATCTCGTTAACTGAAGTAGGTCTACCTATTCTTTGGAAACTATCACATCCTTTAACATAGTTGGAAGCATCGATGAAAATTCTTGGCCAGTAATATCCAGAATGCAACACTTTGTATGATTTCCACTTGTCAGAAAAGTGTCCGCCACATGGCCCATCATGTCATGCATGGAGGATTTCTATCATCTGATCCTCCCATACACATCGTCTGATCATAAGATTTGGGCCAATACAAAAGAGGTAATTGTCAACCCAGGAGCGGTTAGAACTCTGGACTATAACTCAAATTTTCTCGTGTGGGTGTAAGTGATTTTGTAACTTCCTAGTTGCTAATAAATAATTAGCACTGTCTGCAAAACAACGAGTTTGAACAGACAAAGCAAACATATGTTCATCAGGAAAAGTATCATCAATAGGTTTAGCACCATCATCATGTTGAATATGAGAGGAATTCTGCTACCAAATTCTCTCTACCAGGTCAAACAAAGATGATGTTAAACTCTTGTAATAGAAGAAGCCATCGGGTTACCCTACCATTGGTAATTGGTTTATTCATTAAGAATATAATGGAAGAGTGGTCCGTATGCACAAAAACATCATATCATGTAATGTAATGGAGAAATTTGTTAATAGCATAGACTACTTCCAAAAACTCTTTTTTTCAGTAAAAGTGTAATTCAATTCAGTAGGAGTCAAATTCTTGCTAACAAATTAGATTGCATAAGATGCTTCATCTTCCTTTTGACCTAGGACTCCTCCTATGGCCATGTCAGAAGCATCAGTGGATATATGAAAAGGAAGGGGGACCAATCAGGACCCCTAAGTATTGGTTCCACTGATTACTTATCCTTTAAGACCTC
Source organism: Pseudotsuga menziesii (assembly GCA_001517045.1). Taxonomy (NCBI): domain Eukaryota; kingdom Viridiplantae; phylum Streptophyta; class Pinopsida; order Pinales; family Pinaceae; genus Pseudotsuga; species Pseudotsuga menziesii. The sequence continues at coordinate 48,973 of LPNX010832702.1, read as the reverse complement.
AAAAGCACTTTGATAGGATTTATTCCATTCAAGGGATTCTACATCTTTCACAACCAACGTAAACATTGGTGCATCTATTTTAGTAAAATTTTCAATAAAAAGTCGGTAGTAGTTTGCATGGCCTAGAAAGATACTTACTTCCTTTTGATTTTTTGGAGAGGGGAGATCAACAATTACTTCTATTTTTGCAGGGTATACCTTAATCCCTTGTGAAGAGACACGATGCCCCAAGACTATACCCTCAGCTAATAACATTTTACATTTTTCGTGGCTAAAGGCTAGGTTTGTCTCTTGACATGGGATCAGGACCTTTTCAATATTATCAAGAGCCTCCTAAAATGCATTACCATAAGCTGTAAAATCATCCATGTACACTTCTATGCAGTCATGTATAAGATCAGGAAAAAATCCCAAGACTGCACGTTGAAAAGTGGCAGGTGCGTTACATAGGAAAAATGGCAAAACTCTATAGGAATATGTCCCCTAGGGACAAGTAAAAGTATTCTTATCCTGATTCTCAGGTGTTATCAAGATCTTATTGTATCAGCTATACCCGTCAAGAAAAGAAAAGTATTTTTTGTTGGACAGGGTATCTAGCACTTGGTCGATAAAGGGAAAAGTAAAATAGTATTTAAGAGTAGCCTTATTTATCTCTCGGAAGTCAACATAAATATTCCATTTCCCCATGACATTCCTTGGGAACACCACTAGTGGAGACACCCATTTCCTCTCAGAGATTGGGTAGATGAAACCAACATTGAGAAGTTTTTGTAACTCCTCCTTAACTATGTCCTTCAAACCAGGATTCATCCTCCTCTGAGGCTACCTTACAGGTGGTATACTTGCGTCCATGTAAATATGGTGAATACAAGTATTAGGGAGTATACCCTTCATATCATTGTACTCCCATGCAATTCTCTAGCTTGAATTCTAAGGACCTTGAGCAACTATTCTTATTGGATTTCACTTAACTTTGTGTTTATGTGTATAAATTTTCTAGGGACGACTTCACAAGATATGGTATAAGACCCTATATGCTCTTCAACTGCAAATAAACATGGTGTATCCATAAATGTTGAGAGGGACAACTTTTCTTGAAACTCATCTCCAAAAATTTGATCATATTGAGCAAAAGACCAAGGGAAATCTATACAAGTTGTTGAAGAAACAAATTGATTTAACACATTCTTAGTAGTTTTCTCTTGAAGTTCCTAGGAGTAGTCAGTAGGAAAAGAAAGGTATTACAAATTTTCATCCCCAAAAGAACAATTTAACCACCACAATTTTTCAGTTAGTGGTTGTTCTGGGGGATATAAAACAAGTCTCTGTGTAGACAACCCATTAGAATTGGTCATTTCCCCATCCCTACATCCTATAAAGGCATTGGTAGCAACTAGCCATGGTCTTCCCAGGATAATAGTATGCCCTTTAGAAGGATATTTTGATTCTAAAACCATAAAGTCAACAACGTATTCCCAGGAAGCCACTGATACAATAATATCATCCAGCAGTCCAGCAGGTTTTACCATGCTGCAGTCTGCTAGTTCTAGGATTGAAGGGGTAGGTCGAAGAAACTGTCCCAACTGTAAAACTTCTAAAATTGTGGTGGCCATCATATTAATAGAAGATCCTATATCTATAAGTGTATTTTCTATGGAAATTTTATTTACAATAACAATTACTACTAGTCTCCCTAGATTTGTATATTCTGCAATTCTAGACTAGTCTGTCACACATTCAGACATCTATCCTATAACATGAATTGTGAGGGGGTATTTTGTTTCTTACCTAGGAATTTGATACATATCTCCTTTATTAACTTGTTGTAAATTGGTATATCCTTAATAGCCTATAACAGAGGGATTTTGACATAGATATGTTTTATTTCATTTAAAATATCATACTTGGGACAAATCTTGGGTTTTTCTATTGCTAGTCGTTTTAGAAATGGAGGGATCTTTTGTTCCTGAGTTGGTTCTTGTTGAGGATGGGTATGCACTGGAATTTTTTAAATATCCACATCATGCAAAGTGTCATTCATGAATTCATTGGGGTATTCTTCTTCTTCACCCTCCTCACGAATGACAACTGATGACTTGGGTTTGTCATTCACAACTCTTCTAGATCGTAATTGGATCTCATGCACAAGTGCAGTCGAAATAACATAGGATGGAAAAGTTTTCAACTCAATTTTGTTGAGAGCTTGATTTGGCTTATTATTTAGGTTAGGTATCCGGTGTGTGGGTAATAATGTAGGTCGTGGGGGATTTGTATTCTGGAAATGATGAGGTTGCTGTGGAATAAGGGGAACTTGAGGCACAAACCCAAGCAAAAATTGTTGAATATTAGGTGGGTGCTGAGGGTAAGGATGATTAGGTGCAGGAACAAATGGTGACTTGGGATATGATTATCCCCTCCATCCATGTGGCCAATACTGATTCTAAGTAAAATGAGGAGGAGGAGGAGGGTACTGGGGTGGCCAGTTCTGCCAACTTGAAGTGTTCCATTGTTGAGGTTGTTGGTAGGGATGATAATAGTGTGGGGGTTGTGTTGACAAATTCTGATATATTTGTTGGTCTCTATATTTCCAAGGAGGCCTCCTAGATGTTTCACCAACGTCCTCACTCTTATATATGTCTTGTAACCCACGCAATGATGGGAAATTTTCTGTTGTATGCTCCTCCTTACAAATATGACATCCAGAGATATTGTTTAATGGGCACTCCCGTTGGGAATTCTTAGTCCTGCATCTTGGATAGAAAATGCGCATTGTTGCACACTCTTCCTCTAACTATTTTTAGCTTGTAAAGCATCTATTTGAGAACCCATTTATCCTAAGATATCGGTTTTGAAGTTTTCAAATTGGTTTTCTAATCCTATCCTTGTGAATTCGCCAAAACTAGACGTATTTCCTTTTGGATTTCTATTGTAGGGTTCCCGAAGATTCCTCCCAACTTTTCCCCTACTTCTGGAGTAATTTCTATGCATCCCACATATTTGTGCAAAGGTTTTGTGAGAGATATCACTAGATTCCATGAGATTAAGGGTTTCTACCAAGTCTTTTGAGAACCCTTTAAGGAAGAGTGTTTGTATTGCATCTTCTCAAAGTTCATTATATTTAGACTTGTGTAATACATAATTGAACCTTTCGAGATAATATTCTAAGCTCTCGTCTTCGAGTTGTTGTATCTTGAAAATGTCATTTTGAGAGTCTCTAGGTTTGCAATACTTTTGATATTTTTGCAGGAATACAGTTTTCATATCTTCCCAAGTTCTAATATTATACTCTCCTACTCCAATGAACCATCTTACAGCAGAATCTTTTAGTGTAGCATGGAAAAGTTTTAGTTTTTGAGCATCTTGTAGATAGTTATAGCTTCTATAAAGAATGTCAAACTCGAACAGAAATGTGTCCGGTTCTTTATTATTTTTCCCATAGAAAGTAGGTAATGAGGCAGCAGGGATGTTTTTCATATTCACATCCTGTGCAGTGTCTAGGAAGGAGGGATTTTTTTCATATTCACATCATGTGTAGTGCCTAGGATAGGAAACCAAAAGGTAACCTCAGTTCAATTTTCTCCTTCTTCTTCTTCGTCATTTCTAACCTCGTCATGATCTTCATTTTGTCCCAGTCACTCCATGTAGATTCAATTTTTAAAGTAAGTGTACCTAGGAGGCTCCTTCCAAGGTGATAATGAAGCGTGCCAACATTACTTTTCAGGGGATATCTTCCTCTGATCAACCATGTTTTTATTAGGTTCTATAGGGGAGGTAGGTCCTACTGTGGATGTCTCAATCTCTGAAACAAATGTATTTATTGAGCTACCAAAGAGGGCGTTCACCTGCTTAGGATCGATAAAATTGACGAAGTTCGGATCCCCTACTAGTGAAAATGTTGTATCATTAGGTTTTGGTACTAGTGGAGGGTAGAGGGATTCCAATGGCTGACCCTCTAGAACTTCTTCAGGAATAGGGTCTTTAGAACTTCCTGCCAGGGTTTCTTTACCTTCGATGGCTCCTCCTATAAGATCTTTTGAAAGAGTCTCTTTAGGTTTCCAAGTAGAACTACTTCCTATGTGTATCTTCTGATACCTTTCCACTGAGTTAGTAGTTGGGGTGTCACACCCCCTATAACAAACTACATTAACAATAAAACCTAAATTATATTAACATGCAAAATATACATTACACGAGACAGAACAACATCAATTATAGGAAAATTGAATTACGTATAAAGACTGAAACTAAAAATTACTTATCTGCAAAAGAAAATAACACAACTATACACATGGAAGACCTCTTGTTGTTTAGGGGCCCTTCTCAGCAATCAGGGGATGCTTCTAAGTCAATAAATTAATCACAGAAGACGAAAACATACATCCACAACTGAAATAGAATTTTATTAAAATGGAACAGAGTTTTACAGAATCTCTATGCATATGACTAGCTAGCTAACTCTCATCCTTAGACGTCTTTTTTTAGTTTTACAATGGAGGAGTAGGTCGACCATCTCAGTGGTCAACCACTTTAATAATAGGAAGTCTTAAATTCTAAAAAAACAATTGCAAAATGGTTCACGACAATGCACAGGCCATCTAGGCTAATTTTGTGGGCATTGGTTCTCTTTGGGCAAGCTGTTGTTGCATTGATCTCCTTTGACATGGGAATATGATGTGGTGTCGAGATGAGCAAGCAAGAGCCTAAATATTCTAGAACGAGGGGTCATGCATCATGAGGGACGTGTGGCCAATGGAACCCATGTCATTGTTTTTTATTTTAGTGCCCCAGAATATTCCAACCAAAGAGTCCATGGGTATGAATAGAGAACTATATGACAATCTGAATGCAAATGGGCATTTTTGGCATGGACATACTTCTAAATGGATGTCCTTTTGAAAACCATAGCCTTCCAAACAAAGTCTCTATATCAAGCATGTCTAAAAATGTCACATGATTGTTAATAAAACCATAAAATAATGAAAATTAACCAAGACTTGTGTGATATTCAAATACATTCATACTTGGATTTAATTAATGGTCTGAATGGCAAGAAGTATGCCAAAAATGGAAATAGCAATGTCGAAAGAGAATTTTAATAACCAAAAATGATGACAAAATCAAGCATCATCAGCTCTACGGGATTTCGTGTGTGAGGGGAGGAGGGAGCATCCCTCTTCTTCCTAGAATACTCTCCGTCGTTACCATCTACTTCGCTGGTTGGCCTCAACATTGTGCTCTCTCCTTGTCCTCTAAAGCATGATCCTCTGACCTGTGTTTCTCATCCTCTTCTTGGTGATCCTACTGCCTCTCCGAATTTAGATGATGATCTTTTATCTACACCCTCCTATTAGACTTGTATTCCTAACCCTACTTTCCCTCTGGTTGATACTCCTTGTTCTGATGTTTTTCCCTTTCCTCTTGTAAGTATGAGTTTTGTGATAGTGCATAGGCCTGAGAAAGATGCTAAGGGTGGTATGCATGGCCTTAAAGTTTTGATTTAGTAGAAATACTTTTTCAACCCTAGGGTTGCTCCTCTTTCCTCCCATGGGTTGGATGATACTACAAATACCTCTCCTTCTTCTTGTTCACTTAGAGAATGTGCGGCCCTCTCTGAAGTTATTACATGAAACTTTTTTCCTTTAACGGTCATGGGCTAGGCGGGGCCTTGAAGCATGCTGCTCTCAAAATACTTTTAGACTCTATATGTTCGGTGGTAGTTTCTCTCCAAGAAACTATGTCCTATGGAGTTTATGCATGCAATTTCTTTCTCCATTTGAGACCTGGGTGGTTTTTCAGTGCCTTGGATGATTTTGGTAATTCAAGTGGCACTTTGGTGGCGTGGAACCCTATTTTGGGTGATCTAAGGGCATTTAAAACATGTGGAGGTATTCTTTTGAAAGGGAAGTTTTAAGTATTTGGCTCATAGGTTCATTTACTGAACATCTATGGTCCCTACTCTCAAAGAGCTTCCTTTTGAGATAGAGTTTTGATTTCAAGTCTTCTCAGTCTTCCTCATCTCATCTTGGATGGAGATTTGAAGTTTACCTGGTCAACAGAGGATTTTTGGGGTTCGGGTCATGCTATTGATCCTCTTTCAAATTATTTTCATTCTAATTTTTATAATGCCATTTTTTTTTACATTTCTCTGGTGTTTCTATCGCTGACTTGGTGCAATGGACTATGTGGTTCAATTGGGATTGCTAAATAGCTAGATCATTTCTTCATGTATGAACCTTTGTGTGATTTACTGGGACAATATAGAAGCTGGAACTACTCTACGGGATCATTTGATCACAAAGCCATTATTCTTTATCTTGATTTTGACAAGGGAAAGTTTCATTACCAATTTAAGTTTAACCCGACTTCGATTTTAGAGGAATACTTTAATAAGCTAATCAAATCACAGTGGGTGATTTTCAATGATGAGGTTCCCTCTCACTATTCCCCTATGAATGATATACTTTTTAAATTATTGAAACTTTTTCCTTTGGTCAGGGTATGGGAAAAATTATAAAAATAAGAATGATGATCGTTCTTTATGTGCTATTGAAGAAGTGAGTCACCTTTGAGAGGAAGATTTGGGGGGTGAATTTTTTAGTATTGATCGTTCTATGAAGCTTAAGGATCTGTATTCTCAAAAGAAGTTATTGGCTCATAAGGAAGAGACTCTTAGACATAATATTCATGCTATTCGGTTAAAATATGGGGATGGAAATTCAAAATACTTTCATCAGTTTGCAACCCATAGAAGATTAACAAATTCGATCTGGGAAGTCTCGGATGGTCAAGAAATTTGGTTTATGATTCGGAAGCTATTGAAGATGGAACCATATCTTTCTTCTCTAACTTATATAGAGATCCTAATCCAAATAATATTACATATCAGCTCACAGTTCTTGGAAAAATTCCTACTTTCTTCAATGAGGTCGATTGTGTCTTGATAGGTGGTCCCATTGGTTTAAAGGAGGTAGAACGAACGTTGAAAGGTTTTTCCATAAATAAGAGCCCTGGGCCTGATAGTTGTACTATGGATTCTTACCTCCATTTCTTTTATATGTTGGGTTTGGAGATGGTGGTAGCGATTGAGGAAACTAGAGTCACTAGGAGAATTCTTGATAGTCTAAAGACTACTTTTCCTACTTTGATTCCAAAAGTCGACAGACCTTCCTCCATTGCTGAATATAGGCCGATTGCATTGTGAAATATTTTATATAAGTTGATTACTAAGTTCATAGAAGGAATAATGAAAGTAGTTTTGGTAAGGACCATCTCGGCTGAACATTTTGGCTTCCTTCCTCGTCGCCAACTTTTGGATACTGCTAGGATTGTACAAGAAACGTTACACTCAATTAAGCTTAAGAAGTTGTATTCTTTGTTATTAAACTTGACCTGGAAAAGGCTTATGATAAAGTTGATCATTATTTTCTCCATTTGATTCCATTGCAGATTGGTCTTCCTTTGAGTATTACTCAGTGGATCATGTCGTGTGTGAACACTACATCTGTTTTTGTGTTAATTGATGGCTCTACCACATATTTTTTCGAAGGGATGCATGGTATTAGACAAGGTTGTACACTTTTACCTTACCTATTCATGTTAGTTGTTGAGGGATTGAGTTTACTTCTTCAACATGCGAAGGAAGAAGGATTGATTGAAGCAGTTAAAATATATGGTTATATTTTTCTAACTCACACCCTTTTTGTTGATGATGTTATGATCTCTGCGAAAGGTGTTTTTAATGAATGCTTTCATATTAAAGGTCTAACTGATCTTTCTTGCAGAGCCTCTAGAATTAATTTTAGTCCACATAAATCTTGTTTTAGACACTGTGGAGTGGAGCAAAATGTTCTAAATAATATTATGAATCTCTTCTCTATCCAAAGTGGTTTCCTCGATAGTGGTATTAGTTATTTGGGGATTTTTTGAAACCAAATTCATACCCGAGATCTTATTGGAATTGGCTTGTTAAGAAAGTCCATTGACGCATGTGAAGATGGATGTCAAAATGGATCTCTTTGGGTGGTTGAAAGACCTTAGTTAGGTTAGTTCTACAATCTTCACCAGTGTATTGGTTTTCTCTCTTTCAGGTACCTGTAAGCATCTTGGTATCCTTGCATAGACTCTTTTATGGTTCTTGGGGAGGGGGAATCAAGATAATGCTAAGTATCATTTGGCTGATTGGGAATATGTGTCTCTTCCCAAATAATGGGTTTGCTGGGGAATCAATCAATTTTTTTTATTCAATCTCTCACTTAGTTTGAAGGTCCTTTGGCATCGGATTACAATAACACATCTCTGGGGTAATATTATTAATTATAAATATACGAAAAGACTCCATTTGTCCACTTGGTTACAAGTTGGAAACTATAAAACATATTTCTCTTCAGTGGTTTGGAGTAGCTTGTGCAAAGCTCTTCCCTGTATTATACGTGAGCTTTGTTGGCAGGTTGGAAGAGGCATTAATATTTCTATTGGTATGGATCCGATTCTTGGGATCAAAAATTAGAAGATCTTCCGAAATATTTTGGTTTTTCTCCATGATAGGAATTTGATTGTTCTTAAGGAGGCCTTCATCGAGGGTGATGTTCCCTCTTCTGGTTGGTTATCAGCAGATACATTGGGTCTGGAAGGTGTGGAATTTGTGGACTGAGAGGATTATGTTTACTGCTTGAGGGAGGCTGATATTTCTTTCTCTAAGGACCCTGATACTTTGGTCTAGATTGCAAATAAGCATTCTAGTTCTGTTACAGCCAATCTGGCTTATTGTTCTTTACTTAAACAACACCGGGTGTTTCATCTGGAGTGGTGGTAATCTATTATTTGGAAGGTGAAAGTTGCAAAAAAATTAAAATACTTTGTTTGGATTACACTCAAGCATAAAATTCTTACCTGGGATGTTTTGCAGCATCGTGCCTTCCATGGGACGAGCATATGTACTTTTTTTCTTAATGCCTTAGATTCTTCTAAGCACTTATTTGCGGATTGCACTTGTTTTTCCAGTATGCGGTTGATTATTTGTTGTGATTTGCAATATCATTGGACATGGAGCGATGGTTCTTGTGTAGGATTTCTCTCGAACGTTGCAAAAAATCTTGTCTTATCCCATGAGCTCGTAATGGTTTTTTTTCTAGGAATTCTGGTGTGCAAGAAATCGCTTTATTTTTTAGATGGTTGTGGTTAATGTTGGAAGTATTGTTTAGAAGGTTCTTTCCTACTTTGCCAATGGTGCCTCTTATGGCTCATGCTCAAGATCTCATAATATTAGGTACCCTAATTAGTTTGATGGCGATAGGGTGGGATTCTTTGATGGGGCTGAAATTCATGGAGCTTGTCATGCGGGTATAGTAATTAAGATGGAAACAAACTATATTCGTAACACCCTAGTTTTGACCCCATTTGCATTAATGTATATGATATAAATATTGTAATTAATCATGGTGTGGAGCTAAAGGAAAAATCCCTACCATTGATTTAGCGTTATTATGTTTCGGCGATTAAAATCGGTGCCGATGGTATTCTTTACTAGCTGACACATTATAATTTTGGACATCATATAAATATGCAATTTAATTAAAAACCAACAACCAGCTATGTCAATGAAACAAATAATGAGATAGGGGCATGCTTTCCTAAGGATAAGGGAAAGAATGTTTAACCTTTATCCATTGGGGAAAAGTCATGTGTCAAAAGAAAACACTCAAAAACGTATGCCAATTTCCCTCATGCATTCACGTTTTCATCTTCCCTCAGATTTTGGGGAGGGGGGACGTTTTGATCATCCATCCTTCATTCACCCATGCATTTTATTTTTTTGATTCCTCACACAGTTGAACCTTCCGGAGTTTTTATCCTTCACATTTTCAGTTTTTCCTCATTGTTCATGCCCAGTCCATCATTTGGGTCTCACCGAAATGTTGTAGTCCATTTCTCATCATTCTCTTTCCATTATGTTCATGTGCATTGTTTGTTTCTCCTGCTTGTAGAACCGTGTTTTGTTCTAGTTGTTTTCCTGTTGTTAGCATCCTCACTTGTGCAAAGGTTCAGGGTCTCCTTTGTTTGCTAAACGAATGAGTAGTGGAGATCACTCAATTTTATGAGAAATACTGGTCATCTGTGGTTTCCTCAGTATTTTTGTGCAATGGTCTCCTCTATCACAGAGTGAGTGGAAGCTTGTTTTGTTGTGTTGACATTGTGGTTTGTTGTGTGTGCATATTTTTTCCTTGGTCTAAACTAGTTTGGAGTGGAATTAGGTCTAAGCTAGATTGATAAACCTAATGTCAGAAGGAACCTCACAGATAGATCTAGAGGGGTTGGTTTTTCATATTTGCACACCCTGAATAGCACTAGAATGGAAGGCATAGCCCAAGGGACTGTGTAACAGAGAAGGGGATTCTTCCTTCTATTGGGTGTGTGGATGTTTTAGGAGCCAAGCCCGATCTAGTACAGGTGTCCATAGCTTGCTGGTTGAGCTCACTATCTTAACAGTTCAATCTTTCCAGCTCCTTTGCAGCATGATAAACCCATCTGTTAGTTGGATTAGATAAGTTTTGTTGTATCTTTGGCTATGCGTGAGCCTGCTAGTGTTCCTTATTCCTTGTGGGAATCACGACTAGCTTGGGGGTGTCAGTGATGCTGAGAGATTGATGAGCGCACTGGCCTATGGTTGGGTGGAACGTTGTAGCAACGGAGCTGGTTGCGAGACAAACTTATTTCAAGATAAATATTCTTGTCTATGTTAATCTCTGCAATTGTATTTTCTTAATGAAATATGATGAACATGCCTAATGTGTTGAATTGATGAATTGTTTTCTTTGTATAATTGCAATTGTATGCATCTGTGTATGTTTTCTTTCAATGCATTTTTAAATTATGTTATGGGGATTAGATCCATATTTGTATGGCCTGAATGATCAAATATGTCCAAGAATTCTGTTAACAGGTTGAATTTTCACAACTCTTCCTTCTACAACTTGCGGGATGTGGGATGCAGGATGCAGAAACGTCCTTTTGTAAATTCGATTTCCACAATTATCCTTTTGCAACTCTTCTTTCTGCAACTTATGGGATGCGAGATGTGGGATGCATGATGCAGAAACATCCTTCTGTGAATTTCATTTTTGTACTTCTCCTTCTGCAACTCTCCTTTCCGCGTGTGGGATGCGGGGTCACAATTTCCATAATTTTTCCCCAATTCCACAAAACAATCTTTCCGCACTGTTGATTCTTACGGGTTGATTCTCAGTCATTGATCTGTCTCCAGATGTGGAACAAATGTTGATCGTCGATTTCTGTCATGCTCTTTCTCTGCCGTTCGATCTCCTTTGAGATCTCTCTTAGTGGATCATCGAATTGATCACTGACATGATCAATTTATCTGCTGTTGGGAAGTTGGAAAATGTATCTACAGACTTGAATAAAGTGAACAAAATATGAGTTCATGCCACTATAGATCTCTACAAGAATTGGGAATCCATCAAAATACATACAGAATTCAATGAACTTCAAGTTGGACACTCCTGCAACAATCAGAGCGAGCAGTTATGGTTGCGTTCTCTCTCCAGTGGATGGTATGGGACGTGACAGTGTGGTATCAAAGCTGTGGGTTGCAGCATTGGGCCTTGATGGGCCAAGTTGAACAGTTAAAAGAGTTGTCAATAAATGGTTTTTACTTCTGATTTTATTATGCAGCTAACAATTTTGTCTATTAACACATTTTTCCAAATTATAGTCACCTTCAAAGGGAAGCATTCCAGATAGTGCAGTTCAATAAAGTTGGTTTAGCTTATCCATAAGAACTTACATGTGTGATGATGCGTAGAGCCCCAATGAATATGAGGAAGATGCTATGGGGGAAAATGTCTGAATTGGAAATGCTAAGACAGAGTCTAATTGGAGGAGGTTTCAAGATACTCCTCTATATTTTAGAGCCACCATGAGAAGCCTAAGAGTGGATATCCAAATTCATAGAGAAGATAATAAAAGATGGGTTAAAGCTATGGAGGAGAGGAATCGACTGAATGCAACCATACTACAAATTTTGACAGACATTCAGAGGCAAATGAACTATGGGGACAAGACAGTGAGACTAGAAGGAAGTAAGAGCACTGGTAGAAGAATAAAGAGATCTCCTAGTGGGTCATCTGACTATAAAGGATCCACTAGTGGTTCAAGTTCTTCTTCTCATGAGAATAAGAGAAAGAGGCGTTACCAGAACCTTTCACGTGATGAATTTAAGAAGGAAAGACCTCCTATATTCAATGGTGAGATAAATAATGGTCAAGAAGTGGAATCTTGGCTTCTTAGGATGAGGAAATATTTCCAAGTCCAAGATTACTCAGGAAATATGAAGGCTAGGGCAGCCATCTTCAATTTGAATGGAAGAGCATCCATATGGTGGGATGACTTCAGGCATGTGAAAAGGATTAATGAAAGGAAGATAGTGTGGAAAAAGTTTCAAAAGTATTTCAAGAAGAAGTACCTCTCTGACAGGTACTATGATGATAATATCAAAGAATTCCATGAGCTAAAATTGGGGCAGCAGACCATGGAAGAGTATGCAGACCGATTCTTAGAGTTGTTGAGATATGTCAGGTACACAAAGGATGAAAAAGTAAAAATCCAACGTTTCTTGAGTGGATTTCTTTAGTCTTACAAATATAGGATATAATTTTATGAACCTAAAACTCTAAAAGAAGCAATAAGGAAAGCTAAGTATTGCTATGAGAAAAGCAAAAGAAAACCTGATTATCATAAGACATGAAAGGACAAGAAGAATGAGAAGTCTGACCAAAGGAAGAAATGTTTCAAACCTTATAACTTAAGGAACCAATAGAAGCAACCATCCCAAGTTGAGAAGCAGTTAGCTAGAGTGGTGGGAGAAAATCAAAGAGATCCACAACAGAACAAAGAAACAATCCAATGTTGGAAATGTGGAGGACCCCACATGCGCAGGAATTGTACACTTACGAATGAGAATGCAAGGCCAGCTTACAACATTGAAGAAGAAGAAACAGTGGGTCATGTAGCAAGGATCTATGCAACACTAGAGGACCACCAGACATATCAACAGTCAATTGTGGTTGAAGTTGCAAGTAAAATTGTTGAGCAATCTGTTTCTATTTTGACTGACCCTGGTTTTTCTCACAATTACATTGCTCCTCGAGTAGTAGATATTTGTTCTTTTAAGAAAGTAAAGCATAGCAAATCGTGGTTAGATCAGCTAGCCACTGGGACTAAGAGAAAGGTTATTGAAGTGGTAGAGAAATGCCCATTGGTGATGAATGGATTGGTCACTTGTGTAGATCTAAATGTTATACCACTTGGTTTCTATGATGTTCTCATTGGAATTAATTGGTTAGAATATCATAGGGTAAAGCTCAAGTGCTATAATAAGACTTTTGAATGCATGGATGAAGAAGGGAACCCAATAGTTGTAAGAGGCATTCCAAAGGTGATTTTTGTGAGGCATATTTCAAGAATGCAGTTGAATTAGTTTTGTAGGAAGGGTTTCTAGTTGTATGCAGCTCATATTGTAGAGGCAATAGAGAATGAAACTCCTAGGTTGGAGGACTTTCATGTGTTGCAGGAATTAAATGATTTTTTTCCTGATGATATTCCAGGGGTTCCTCCAAAGAGAGACATTTATTTCACAATTGAGCTTGTGCTAGGAGCTACATCAGTGTCCAAGACACCCTACAAAATGAGTACACCAGAAATTCTAGAGATGAATATGCAGTTGCAAGAGTTATTGGACAAGAAGTATATCAAGCCAAGTGTGTCTCCTTGGGGAGAAACAATTCTTTTTATGAAGAAGAAAGATGGTACACTCAGATTGTGTATTGATTACAGACAACTGAACAAAATATTTGTGAAGAAAACATATCATTTTCCTAGAATTGAAGACCTCTTTCATCAAATGACAGGAGCAAAGGTATTTTCAAAATAGACTTTAGGTCTTATTACCATCAGGTGAGAATCAAGGATGAAGACATTCATAAGACAACCTTCAGAACAAGGTATGGACATTATGAGTTTGTAGTGGTACCATTTGTTCTAAAAAATGCACCAGCTACATTTATGTGCCTTATGAATAGTGTCTTCAGCAGGTATTTGGATAAGTTTGTTCTTGTTTTCCTTGATGACATTCTTATTTATTCTAAGAATGAGGAAGGGCATGAAGAGCATTTGAGATTGACATTACAATTTCTTAGAGAGCATAAGTTGTATGCAGAGTTGAGCAAGTGTGACTTCTATAAAGATAGAATTCAGTATTTGGGTCACATTATCTCAGAAGAGTGTATATCCATGGACCTTGACAAGATTGAAGCCATTATCAATTGTCCTACTCCAAGAAATGTGATAGATGTAATATCTTTTATGGGACTTGCAGTATACTAGGAGACTCATTGAATGATTCTCCAAGGTTGCACATGCCATCACTTCTTTTCAAAGGAAGGGGATAAGGTTTGAATGGAAATCGATGTCTGAAGAAAGCTTCCAGCAGTTAAAGAATATTCTCACAAGTGCACCAGTCTTGAAATTTGCAGACCCAGAGAAATATTTTGTGGTGTGTACTAATGCATGTGGTCAAGGACTTGGAGCAGTTCTTATGCAATACAACCAGATTATATGTTATGAGTCAAGAAAGTTGAAGGAGCATGAGAAGAACTATGCCACTCATGATCTGGAACTTGTAGCCATAGTACATGCTCTGAATATGTGGAGGGATTACTTGATGGGAAAAAGATTTGAGCTAAGGACATACCATTGTGGTGTGAAGTGTTTGTTTGATCAGCCTTCTCTAAATGCTAGGCAAGCTAGATGGCTAGAGTTTTTATGTGAGTTTGATTTTGATATCAAGCACATAAAGGGAAAAGAGAATAAGGTAGTTGATGCACTCAGCAGGAAGGTGCAGGAAATGCATGTGGCATCCATTAGTATTTTCCAATCAGATTTGAGGCAACAGATTATTAACGATATTGCTAAAGATGAATTGTATGCCGAGGTCAAGGACAAGATGCAGCAGCAAAGCCTTAAAAAGAAATATGAGGGATGTAAATTACAAGAATATGGACTCCTTACTTAGAAGAACATAATTTAAATTCCAAATGTAGCAGATTTGAGGAGGGTTGTTCTGAATGAGATCCATCAAGCTCCATATTCAGGACACCCAGGATATCAGAAGACAATTTATAGAGCTAGAAAGAAGTACTTTTGGTCATTAATGAAAAAGGACATGGCTGAATATATTTCAAGGTGCATGAAATGTTAGCAGGTGAAGGTTGAGCATCAACACTGAGCGGGTTTGTTGCAGTCGTTGCCAGTTCCAAAATGGAAATGGGAAGTTATTTCGATGGATTTTACTACAGGATTTCCAGTGACTTGGAGACAATATGATTCCATCATGGTTGTGGTGGACAAGTTGATAAAGGAAACACATTTTATACCCGTTAGTTCTACGCATAAGACCGATGACATTGCAAATATATTCATGAAGGATATTTTCAAATTGCATGGATTTCCTAAGGAAATAGTCTCTGACAGAGATCTCAAGTTTACTTCCAATTTTTGGAAGGGATGGTTTGTAGATTTGGGTACAAAGTTGAATTTCAGCACTGCCTACCTTCCTCACACTGATGGGAAGACAGAAAGAGTTAACCAGGTGCTTGAATACATGCTTCGCATGTACATGATGGAAAAACCAACAAAGTGGGAAGATTATTTACACTTCCTAGAATTTGCATATAACAACGAAGAGAAAGAATCCTTAGGGATGAGTCCGTATGAAGCTCTGTATGTCGGGAGGTGTAGGACACCAGTGACTTGGGATAATCCAGTGAACAGGGTTGTGCTTGGTCCAAAATTGCTCAAGGAGATGGAGCAAGAGGTTGTAAGGATCAGGCAAAATCTGGAAGCATCCCAGTACAGACAGAAAATCTATGTAGATAAGAATAGCATGAATAGAGAGTTCAGTGTTGGGGATCATGTTTACCTTAGAGTGATAGAAAATAAGAGTTCCTTGAAGCTTGGAAGTTGTGCCAAGCTGTCACCTAGATACCATGGGTCATTTGAAGTGCTTGAACGAATAGGGCCAGTTGCGTATAGACTTGCATTAGTTGCTAACACTAGGGCTCATAATGTTTTTCATGTTTCCTTTCTTAAGAGATATTTACATGATCCTAATCATGTGATAAATTGGGATGTCATTCAGGTGAAACCTAAGGGAGAATTCCAAATAGAGCCAATGTGCATCCTCTCCAAGAAGATAACAATGCTCTGGAACCGATCCATAGGGCACGTAAAGGTGCAATGGGAGCACTACAATCTTGAAGAGGCTACATGGGATCTAGACGATGCCATGCGATTTGAACATCCATTTTTTTTCAATTCTTCAAAGCACTGAGGGAGGTACGAGCATAGCATTTTTGTCCAAATTTATAAAGCATTGAGGACAATGCTGTTGAAGGGGGAGGGGAATGTAACACCCCAGTTTTGACCCTATTTGCATTAAAGTATATGATATAAATATTATAATTAATCATGGTGTGGAGCTAAAGGAAAAATCCCCACCATTGATTTATTGTTTTTATGTTTTAGCGATTAAAATTGATGCCTATGCTATTTTTTGCTAACTGACACATTATAATTTTGGACATCATATAAATATGCAGTTTAATGAAAAACCCACAACAAACTATGTCAATGCAACAAATAATGAGATGGGGGCATGATTTACTAAGGATAAGGGGGGAATGTTTAACCTTGAGCCATTGGGGAAAACCCATGTGTCAAAATAAAACACCCAAAAATGTATTCCCATTTCCCTCATGCATTTACGTTTTCATCTTCCCTCATGTTTTTGGGAGCGGGGGATGTTTTGATCATTCATCCTTCATTCACTGATGCATTTTCTTTTTTTTCTTCCTCATGCAGCTGAAAATTCCAGAGTTTTTATCCTTCATGTTATCATTTTTTCCTCATTTTGCATTCCCAGTCCATCATCTAGCTCTCACCGAAACATTGTATTCCATTTCGTATCATTCTCTATTCAATTATGTTCATGTGCATTGTGCGTTTGTCCTACTTGCATAATTGTGTTTTGGTTTGGGTTTCTCACCTATTGTTACTGTGGAAATTGAACCTAGTGATAGATTAATTTTACTCACAAGAATTAACAATTGATCATGCAAAATCACTCACAAAAGAGACTGAAATTGGAGCTGAACACTAAACTGTATTAACTCAGTGTACAATAGCCAACCCTATAACATAATAGGTTGCTGAATAAATAACATATGTCAGGGATTCGAATGCATGAGGAGCAATTCGAATCTAGCATAAAGCAGGCTTACTAAAATTAAGCAAATCCCCCATAGGTGTAAAAAGTTGATTCCAAATTTGTCATGGAGCTCACAAATTGGAAAAATGGCTTAGGCAAGCTAAAGAGTGGTGGAATGGTAGCTCATACATTCTTTTGCAAGGAGAAAAGAGTGGAGGATGAAGATGACAAAAAACTAGTTCACCTCACCTAGTCTAGCTTTTCCATTTGCCTTAAAACACTGAAAAAGCAGGGAATAAAGCAGAAAAAGCAGAAGGGCACCTACGAGGCCAGGAATAAAGAAGATTTTATTCCTTGGGATTTCCCATGTGCTACATGAGTCAAATAAGGCAAGTTTGACCACTATGGAAAGGTAAAATACAACTTGCACAAGGTGGGACACATGAACTAGGATAATAAGACAAAAATAATTAAATTAATGTCTAAGTGGGTAAACGATGGGTTGATTATTCTAACACCCCCCCTTAATCCTAACTTATGAGTAATATATCAGAAAATTATAGGTCCTAGCGAGAAGGCTTAGTCACCCTTTACATACTGCATGTCCATTTAAACAAGGAAAGAGGCAAAACCAACTTGGGAAAATCCTCCCTTAAACATGGACTGTAAACAAATTTGGAAATGTTGTCTTCACTCATCCTTCACAGCATGATCAGTAATCCCCAGCAGCGATTTGAGATTGCTGAAGGTATTCTCACAAAATTCTTTGGTGAATATATCAGCTACTTGTTCTGAAGATGAACAGAAGAGTAGGTGAATGGTGCCATCATGCACAAGTTCTCTGATGTAGTGCATATGGATCTCAAGGTGTCTGGTTCTCTGCTTCTGAACTGGATCTTTGTAG
This sequence comes from Pseudotsuga menziesii, assembly GCA_001517045.1. Classification (NCBI taxonomy): domain Eukaryota; kingdom Viridiplantae; phylum Streptophyta; class Pinopsida; order Pinales; family Pinaceae; genus Pseudotsuga; species Pseudotsuga menziesii. The sequence continues at coordinate 30,791 of LPNX010832702.1, read as the reverse complement.
ATTCGAATGGTACTCTGGTTATCACAGTAGATGGTATTTGAGTACTCTGGTTCGAAGCCACACTCTCCAAGTAAACCCTGCAACCATAAACATTGAGTTGCTGCATTAACAACTCCTCTGTACTCTACTTCTGTACATGAGAGTGCAATGGCACTCTGTTTCTTGCTTGACCAGCTGATTGGCCCTTCTGCAAGCATGAACACATATCCTAATGTGGAATTTCTATCTGTGCTATCACTTGCCCAATCACGGTCAGTAAACCCAATGAAATCAAGATCAAATTTTGCTTTATAGAAGATCCCATGTGTCCTTGTTCCCTGAACAAAGTTAAGGATCCTTTTGGCTGCTTTCCAATGGATCGGATGAGGCTGATCCATGTATCTAGAACCCACACTTATTGCATAACAAATATCAGGTCTATTATGTGTCAGATACAACAAACATCCAATCAATTTCCTATACAGTGTATTGTTTACCATAGGTGAAGAATCAGCTTCTTCCAGCTTCACTCCTAAAAGGAAAGGAGTTTTGCTTGCTTTGCAATCCTTCATTTTGAAATTGTTCAGCAATTCCAAGGCATATTTGGACTGGTGCACCTTTATTCCATCTTTGGTTTGAGCAATCTCAAGCCCCAAAAATTGACTTAAGAGCCCCAATTCTGTCATGGAGAAGGCTTGGTTCATAGCTCCTTTTAAGGAAGCAATCTCAGCCTTTGAGCTTCCTGTAATGAGAAGGTCATAAACATATATCACAATGACCATTAATGAACCATTAACTAACTTCAAATAAACATTTGGATCTAATTTGCACCGAACAAAATTCAGTGATAGCAAGAAGCTATCGATCTTGGCATACCAAGCCCTGGGGGCTTGCTTTAGCCCATACAATGACTTTCTCAACCTACACACAAGATAATGGTTAGTAGAAAAACCTTGAGGCTGCTGCATATATATATATTCAGTGAGATCTCCATTCAAGAAGGCACATTTTACATCCATGTGATGTACCTCCCATTTCCTTGAGGCTACAATGGCTAAGGCTAGCCTGATGGAATCCATCTTTGCCACTGGGGCAAAGGTCTCATTGTAATGTATGCCATGAACTTGTGAGTAGCCCTTGGCTACCAATATGGCCTTGTACTTCAGTGGTGAAACATCAGCAGCAAATTTGGTCTTATAGACCCACTTACATTGGACTAACTTTCTCCCTGGGGGAAGATCCACTAGCTCCCATGTGTTGCTCTTCTGGAGTGAGCTGAACTCCTCCTTCATGGATGTTTTCGATCTTGGATCTCCTGCTACTTCTTCATATGTTTTAGGATCAGACTCCACCATCAAATATCATTTTTCAGCAAACATAGGATCCTTCATGCACAGACCACTCTCAAACTGAGATCTAGTCCTCCTTGGGTCATTGGGATCCCTAGCTAGCTCTACTGCTGCATGTAGTGTATTGGCTGCCCATTTTGGCCTTGTAGGGCTATTAGGGTCTGCAATAAACTCATCTCCATCAGAAAAATAAGAATCATCATGTTCAACAAACTCTTTACTTACTTCCTGAGGTTCAGGTGTAGAAGAGGCTTCTCCAACTTCCACTACTGCAAGGGGTTCTTCTTCAAACTGAACACACCTTTCGATGAAGGATTTGTTTGTGCTCAAATTTATTAGTTTCTACCATTTTTAATATTCAAAGTATCGAACAAAAAGACACTCTTGGCTTTGGGGCTGCAAAGCCTTCCTCTTCTCTGTTGGAATTCTAGCCCAAGCCTTTGAGCCAAAAATCCTGAAATGGGTCACATCTGGCTTGTGCCCACTCCATGCTTCAAAGGGAGTCATACCATCAAGTTTTTTATGAGGCACCCTATTCTGAATATAGGCTGCATAGTTGATAGCTTCAGCCCAGTACTTTGGTGGCAAAGTTTTGGCCTCCATCATGCATGTTGCCATCTCCTTCAGTGATCTGTTCTTCCTCTCGGCAACACCATTTTGCTGTGGTGTGTAAGGGATAGAATGCTGCATCTGAATACCTGCATCTGCACAATAATTAATAAACTCAGACTTGACATACTCACCACCATTGTCAGATATGAGGGCCTTGAGTTTCCTTCTAGACTGGTTCTCAACCAAAGCCTTAAAGACTTTGAATAGGCCAAAAACTTAAGACTTGTGTTTCAGGAAGTGAACCCAGCAATACCTGGAAAAGTCATCAATGAAATTCAATGCATATTTGGCCTGACTCATGGACATATGAGGGAATTTTCCAGCAACATCACTGTGTATCAGCTCGAGGGGTGCAGAGGTTCTCTCATGACTAGCTCTCTCAAATTTATGCTCTGGGTGTTTTCCTAGGATACAACCTTGGTAGACTCCTTTGGAAAATTTTATCTTGGGCAACCCTATGACCATCTCTTTCTCACTAAGATCAGAAAGATACTTGTAATTTAGGTAGCCAAATATTTCATGCCAAAGCTTACTGGCTTCATTAGCATGAATCAGAAGAGCAGAGGGGTTTGAGTAGGGTAGGAAGTGTGAGAACATGTATACCTTTTGAGCATGATTCGCAACTCCTTTTGCAATGAATCTACCACTTGAGATCTCTGTGATCTCAACTTCATTAGGGGAGAATATGACTTTCTTAGGAGACCCAGTGTGGGTCATCTGGTACACTGACAAGAGGTTGCAGGAAAGACCAGGCACATACAAGACATTGCTGAACTGACCATGATCAAGATCAATCCTCCCTTTGCCCAAACTTTCAATGAGAGAGTCATCTCCTAGTACTATAGGTGGTCCTTTCGACATGTCAAGTGAGGAGAGGGACTCCTTGTTCGAAACCATGTGTCTTGAAGCTCCAGAATCAATGATAAAACTGGGTGAGCTTGATGTGCCAGCAACCAATGCATGAACTCTCTCTCTGTCATCTGAACTTGATCCTCCTTCTCTCTTCTTTGAGCTTTCTAGAAGGGAGATGCCATTCTTCTCTAGGAGTTGGGTCAGCATGTCTATTTGCTTCTTCATACAAGAGCTTTCAGTGTGGTTTCCCTTATTACAGTATGCGCACTTGTTCATTTCACCTTTGTTTTTCTTCTTCTGGTAGTTCTTCTTGGAACCTTATGGCTCCTCTGGAGACTATTTCTTATCTCTCTTTTTCTCAAGTGGCTTTTTATCTTTCTTTTCGATTTTTGAATCCACCTTCGAATCTCCAGCAATCAAAGCTTGATATTTGGATGGTTTGATGGAGCCCATCATCACCAGCTTGTCCTGTTCTTGTGTGAGAGATTCCATGAAATCTGCAAGGCTAGGCATCTTCCAGGTTTGAGCTGTCAGTTTTGTGGCATAGAAGGTTGAAACAAACACTAAATAGTTAGGGCCTAGCTTCGAGAGGATGGCCAGGACGAGCTGATCATCTTTCTTTTTGATCCCACACTGTTTCAGCTGCAAAACTAGTCCTTTGAACTTGGAGAAATATAGCTGCAGGGATTCAAAGCTATTTGGACTCAGAGAAATCAGCTCATTTTCGATTTGATGTCCCCTCATCTCATCTTTATTTCCAAAAAGATCAGAAATCTTCTCCCATACTTCATTCGGTGATGTCAATCCATCAACATGGAAAAGGAGGTCTCTGGAAATACTCAGACATAGGAGACCATATGCCTCATCCCTCCTATTGTGCCATTTAATCTTCTCTGCAGCTGCATTGGGATTTGCTTCTGTTGCCATAGTCACCCTGTAGAGGCCTTTCGCTCTCAACAATATCTCCATCTCTTCTTTCCATTCAAATAAATTGAAAGGAGTCAAGATAGTTTTCCAGTGATTGATCCATAGGTTAGAAAATATGTCCTGGCTGTCAGTAGAAGGCTCCCAGTCACTGATGTCGAACCTGCAAAACAAATTTGAAGGAGAGAAATTGATATACAATGGCTCTGATACCATGTGGAAATTGAACCCAGTGATAGATTAATTTTACTCACAACAATTAACAATTGATCATGCAAAATCACTCACAAAAGAGACTGAAATTGGAGCTGAACACTAAACTGTATTAACTCAGTGTACAATAGCCAACCCTATAACATAATAGGTTGCTAAATAAATAACATACATTAGGGATTCGAATGCATGAGGAGAAATTAGAATCTAGCATAAAGCAGGCTTACTAAAATTAAGCAAATCCCCCATAGGTGTAAAAAGCTGATCCCAAATCTGTCATGGAGCTCACGAATTGGAAAAATGGCTTAGGTAAGATAAATAGTGGTGGAATTTCAACTCATACATGCTTTTGTAAGGAGAAACGAGTGGAGGATGAAGAGGACAAAAAACTAGTTCACCTCACCTAGTCTAGCTTTTCCATTTGCCTTAAAACACTGAAAAAGCAGGGAATAAAGCAGAAAAAATAGAAGGGAACCTAGGAGGCCAGGAATATAGCATATTTGATTCCTTGGGATTTTCCATGTGCTACATGAGTCAAATAAGGCAAGTTTGACCACTATGGATAGGTAAAAGACAACTTGCACAAGGTGGGACACATGAACTAGGCTAATAAGACAAAAAATAATTAAATTAATGTCTAAGTGGGTAAACTATGGGTTGATTATTCTAACAGTTACCATCCTTAGTCACCCAAAGGTTTGGGGTCTCCTTTGCTTACTGAACGAATGAGCACTAGATATCACTTAATTTTATGAGAAAGAGTGGTCATCTATGGTTTCCTCAAAATTGTTTTGCAATGGTCTCCTCTGTCACAGAGTGAGTGGAAGCTTGTTTTGCTGTGTTGAAATTATGGTTTTCTATGTGTGCATATTTTTGCTTTGGTATGAATTGGTTTGGAGTGGAATTGGGTCTGAACTATCTTGATAAACCTAGTGTAGGAAGCAACCTCACATATACATCTAGAGGGGCTGTTTTTTCTTCTTTGCACACCCTGAATAGCACTGGAATGGAAGGCATAGCCTGAGGGACTGTTAGTAGAAAAGGGGATGCTTCCTTGTGTTGGGTGTGTAGATGTTTTAGGAGGAAAGACCAATCTAGTGCAGGTGTCCATAGCTTGGTGGTTGAGCTCACTATCTTAGCAGTTCAATATTTCCAGTGCCTTTGCAGCCTGATAAACCCATTTGTTAGTTGGCTTGGCTGGTCCTTAATGTGAATGTTGGATTGGTTGATTAGCCTAATAAACCCACTAGTATATTGGCTTGTTTGTATACATCCTTATAAATCCAACTATGTTGGCTTGGTTGAGTTTTATTGTATATTTGGCTATGTGTGAGCCTCCTAATGTTCCTTATTCCTTGTGGGAATGATTCCCAACTTAGGGGTGGTAGTGATGCTAAGAGATTGATGAGCACACTGGCATGTGGTTGGGTAGAACATTGTGGCGACATAGCTGGTTGCAAGAAAAACTTCTTTCAAGATAAGTATTCTTATCTATGTTAGTCTTTGCAAGTGTATTTTCTTAATGAAATATGATGAGCATGCCTAATGTGTTGAATTCATGAATTGCTTCCTGTATATAATTGCAATTGTATGCATCTGTGTATGTTTTCTTTCAATGCATTTTTAAATTACGTTATGGGGCTTAGATCCATATTGGTAATGGCCTAAACGATCAAATCTATCCAATACTTCTGTTAACAGGTTGAATTTCTGTAACTCTTCCCTCTTCAACTTCTAGGATGAGGGATGCCGAAACGTCCTTCTGTAAATTTGATTTCCGCAATTATCCTTCTACAAATCTTGTTTCTGCAACTTGTGTGATGTGGGATGTGGAAATGCCCTTCTGTAGATTCGATTTCTGCAATTCTCCTTCCACGGGTCTCCTTTGCGCATGTGGGATGCAGGATGCGGGATACAGAATGCAGGATGCGGGGTCACAAATTTCATATTTTTTCCCCGATTTTGCAACTCAAGGTTTCCGCACAGTTGATTCTTGTGGGTTGATTCTCAGTTGTTGATCTGTCTCCAAATGTGGAACAAATGTTGACCATGGATTTCTGTCGTGTTATTTCTCCATCGTTCGATCTCCTCTGTGATCTTTCTCTATGGATCATCGAATTTACCACTGACAGGATCAACTTCTCTATTGTTGGGAAGTTGGAGAATTTATCTGTAGACTTGCACAGAGTGAATGGAAGATGAGTTCATGGAACTATAGATCTCTGCAAGAATTGGGAATCCATCAAAATGCATACATAATTCTACGAACTTCGAGCTGGATGGTCCTGCAACAATCAGAGCGAGCAGTTACGGTCATGTTCTCTCTCAAGTGGACGGGAGTGGACATGATAATGTGGTATCAGATCTGTGGGTTGTAGCATTGGAGCTTGATGGGACAAGTTGAACAGTTAACAGAGTTGTTGGTAAATGGTTTTTACTTCTGATTTTATTATGCAACTAACAATTTTATTTATTAACACATTTTGCAGAATTTTAGTCACCTTCAAAGGCTAGCATTCCAAATAGTGCAGTTCGGTAAAGTGGGTTTGGATGAGCCATGGTAACTGACATGTGTGATGATGGACAAAACCCCAATTAATACGAGGAAGATGCTATGGGATAAAATTTCCAAATTGGAAATGCTGAGACAGAGTCTAATCTGAGGAGGTTTCAAGATACACCCCTAGATTTTGCAGCCACCATGAGAATCCTAAGCATGGAGATGAAAGTGACGAGGAAGATAATGAAAGATGGGTTAAATATTTGGAGGAGCAGAATCACCTAAATGCAACCATGCTGCAAAGTTTGACAAACATTCAGAGGCGGATGAACTATGGGGACCGGACAGTGAGACTAGAAGGAAGTAAGAGCACTGCTAGAAGAAGAAAGAGATCTCCTAGTGGGTCATCTAACTCTGAAGGGTCCACTGGTGGTTCAATTTCTTCTTCTCATGAGAATAAGAGAAAGAGGCACTACCAGAACCATTCACATGATGAATTTAATAAGGCAAGGCCTCCTACCTTCAATAGTGAGATGAAGAATGGTTAAGAAGCCGAAGCTTGGCTTCTTGGGATGAGGAAATATTTCCAAGTACAAGATTACTCAGGAAATATGAAGGCTAGGGTAGCCATGTTCAATTTGACTGGAAGAGCATCCATATGGTGGGAGCACTTTAGGAAAGTGAAAAATATTAATGAAAGGAATATTGTATGGAAACAGTTCCAGAATTATTTCAAGCAGAAGTACCTCTCTAACAGGTACTATGATGATCAAATCAAAGAATTCCATGAGCTAATATTACGGAAATAGACCATGGAAGAGTATGAAAACAACTTCTTGGAGCTGTTGAGGTACGTGAGGTACATCAAAGATGAAAAAGTAAAAACTCAGCATTTCCTAAGTGGATTGACTCAGTCTTACAAAGAAAAAATTGAGTTTTATGAACCTAGAACTCTAGAAGAAGCGATAAGGAAAGCTAAGTATTTCTATGAGAAAAGGAAAGGAAAACCTGATAATCATAAGAAATGGAAGGACAAGAAGAATGAGAATTTTGGCCAAAGGAAGAAACATTTCAAACCTTATAACTTTAGGAATCAACAGAAGCAAACATCCCAAGTTGATAAGCAGCTACCTAGAGTGGTGGGAGAAAAGCTAAGAGATCCACAACAGAACAGAGAACCACTCCAATGTTGGAAATGTGGAGGACCCCACATGCAAAGGAATTGTCCACTTGACAATGAGAATGCAAGGCCAGCTTACAACATTCAAGAAGCAAAAAATGTGGGTCAAGTAGAAAGTGTCGTCCCTAGGATCTATGCAGCACTGGAGGATCTCCAGAAAGATCACCAGTCAACTCTAGTTGAAGTTGTAGGTAAAATTGTTGAGCAATCTATTTCTATTTTGATGGAACTTGGTTCTACTCACAGTTACATTACTCCTCAAGTAGTGGAGATTTGTGCTTTTAAGAAAGTAAAGCATAGCAAATCATGGTTAGTTCAGCTAGCCACTAGAACTAAGAGAAAGGTTAGTGAAGTGGTGGAGAAATTCCCATTGGTGATGAATGGATTGGTCACTTGTGTAGATATGAATGTTCTACCACTTGGTTCCTATGACGTTCTCATTGGAATGGATTGGTTAGAAGGTCACAGGGTAAAGCTCGAGTTCGAGTTCTATAATAAAACTTTTGAATGCATGGATGAAGAAGGGAACCCAATAGTTGTAAGAGGCATTCCAAAGGTGATTTCTATGAGGCAGGTTTCAGGAATGCAGTTGAAGAAGTTTTGTAGGAAGGGTTTCCAATTGTATGTAGCTCATAATGTGGAGGCAACAGAGAATGAAACTCCTAGGTTGGAGTACTTTCATGTGTTGCAGGAATTAAGGGATGTTTTTCCTGATGAGATTCCATTTCTTTTTCGAAAGAGAGACATTTATTTCATAATTGAGCTTGTGCCAGGAGCGACACTAGTCTCCAAGACACCCTACAGAATGAGTACACAAGAGGAGCATGAAGGGCATCTAAGATTGACATTACAAATGATCAAGAAGCATCATTTCTATGCAAAGTTGAGCAAGTGTGACTTCTATTAATATATAATTCAATATTTGGGTCACATTATCTTAGAAGAGGGTATATCTATGGACCCTGACAAGATGGACGCCATTATGAATTGGCCTACTCCAAGAAATGTGACAGATGTAAGATCTTTTATAGGACTTGCAAGATACTACATGAGATTCATTGAAGGATTCTCCAAGGTTGCACATTCCATCACTTATTTGTTAAGGAAGGGAATAAAGTTTGAATGGACATCGAGGTCTGAAGAATGATTCTAGTAGTTGAAGAATATTCTTACAAGTCCACTAGTCCTGAAAGTTGTAGACCGAGAGAAAGATTTTGTGGTGTGTACTGATGCATGCAGTCAAGGACTTGGAGGAGTTCTTATGCAAGACAACCATGTAATATGTTATTAGTCAAGAAATTTGAAGGAGCATGACAAGAACTATGCCACTCATGATATGGAACTTGCAGCCATAGTACATGCTATCAAGATGTGGAGGCATTACTTGATGGGAAAAAGATTCGAGCTAAGGATAGACCATTATGGTCTAAACTATTTGCTTGATCAGCCTACTCTAAATGCTAGGAAATCTAGATGGCTAGAGTTTTTATGTGTGTTTTATTTTGAAATCAAGAACATAAAGGGAAAAGAGAATAGGGTAGTTGATGCACTCAGGAGGAAGCTGCAGGAAATGCATGTGGCATCCATTAGTATTTTCCAAACGGATTTGAGGCAGTAGATTGTTAATCATATTGCCGAAGGTGAATTGTATGTTGAGGTCAAGGACAAGTTGCAGCATCAAAGCCTTAAAAATAAATATGAGTGATATAAGTTAGAAGAAGATGGACTCCTTACTTAGAAGAACAAAATTTATATTCCAAATGTAGCAGATTTGAGGAGGGTTGTTATGGATAGGATCCATCAAGCTCTATATTCTGGACACCTAGGATATCAGAAGACAATTGCTATAGCTAGAAAGCAGTGCTTTTGGCCAGGAATGAAAATGGACATGGCTGAATATATTTCAAGGTGCATGAAATGTCAGCAAGTGAATGTTGAGCATCAACACCCAACTGGTTTGTTGCAGCCTTTTCCAGTTCCAAAATGGAAACGAGAAGTTATTTCCATGGATTTTATTACAGGATTTCCATTGACTTGGAGACAACATGATTCCATCATGGTTGTAGTGGACAAGTTAACAAAAAAAACACACTTTATGCTGGTTAAGCCTACGCATAAGATCGATGACATTGCAAATATCTTCATGAAAGATATTTTCAAATTGCATGGATTGCGTAAGGCAATAGTCTTTAACAGAGATGTCAAGTTCACTTCCATTTTTTGGAAGGGATTGTTTGCAGATTTGGGTACAAAGTTGAATTTCAACATTGCCTACCATCCTCAGATGGATGGGTAGATAGAGAGAGTTAACCAGGTGCTTGAAGACATGCTTCACATGTATGTTATGGACAAACCAACTGAGTGGGAAGATTATTTACACTTGTAGAATTTGCATATAACAACAGACAACAAGCATCCTTGAGGATGAGTCCATATGAAGCTCTGTATGTCTAGAGGTGTCGGACACCAGTGACTTGGGATAATCTAGTGAACAGGGTTATGCTTGGTCTAGAATTGCTGAAGGAGATGGAGCAGGAGGTTGGAAGGATTAGGCAGAATCTTAAAGCAACCCAAGACCGATAGAAAAGCTATACAGATAAGCATAGGTTGAATAGAGATTTCAGTGTTGGGGATCATGTTTACCTCAGAGTGAGGGAAAAGAAGAGTTCCTTGAAGCTTGGAAGTTATGCCAAGTTATCACCTAGATACTGTGGGTCATTTGAAGTGCTTGAAAGAATAGGGCCAGTTACATATAGAGTTGCATTGCCTGCTAGCACTAGGGCTCATAATGTTTTTCATGATTCCTTTCTTAAGAAATATATACATGATCCTAACCATGTGATAAATTGGGGTGTGATTCAGGTGGAACCCGAGGGAGAATTCCAAATCGAGCCAATGCACATCCTCGCCAAGAAGGTAACAATGCTCTGGAATCGAGCCATAGGGAAGGTAAGGGTGCAATGGGAGCACTACAGTCCTGAGGAGCCTACATGGGAGCTATAGGATGCCATGCGATTGGCACATCCATTTTTTTTCAATTCTGCAGAGCACTGAGGGCAGTACAAGCGTAGGCAGTTTTGTCCAAATTTATGAAGCACTGAGGACAGTGTTGTTCAAGGGGGAGGGGAATGTAAGACCTCAATTTTTACCCCGTTTGCATTAATTTATATGATATAAATATTGTGATTAATCATGGTGTGGAGCTAATGGAAAAAGCCCCACAACTGATTTAGCATTTTTATATTTCAGAAATTAAAATCGATGCGGATGGTATTTTGTGCTAGCCGACACATTATAATTTCAGACATCATATAAATATGCAATTTAATTAAAAACCCACAACCAACTATGTGAATGCAACAAATAATGAGATGGTGGCATGATTTCCTGAGGATAAAGGGGGAGAATGTTTAACCTTGAGCCATTGGGGAAAAGCCACGTGTCAAAAGAGAACACCGAAAAACGTATGCCCATTTGCCTCATGCATTCATGTTTTCATCTTCCCTCACGTTTTGGGGAGTGGGGGAAGTTTTGATCATCCATCATTCATTCACCCATGTATTTTCTTTTTTTGCTTCCTCATGCAGCTGAACCTTCTGGATTTTTATCCTTCACGTTTTCAGTTTTTCCTCATTGTGCATTCCCAGTCCATCATCTGGCTCTCACGAAAATGTTATAGTCCATTTTTTATCATTGTCTATTTGATTCTGTTCATGTGCATTGTGTGTTTGTCCTACTTGCAAAACTCTGTTTTGTTTTGGGTTGTTCACCTGTTGTTACCATCCTCAGTTGCGCAAAGGTTCGAGGTCTCCTTTGTTTTCTGAATGAATGAGCAGTGGAGATCACTCAATTTTATGAGAAAGAGTGGTCATTCGTGGTTTCCTCAGTATTTTTGTGCACTAGTATCCTCTGTCAAAGAGTGAGTGGAAGCCTATTTTGTTGTGTTGACATTGTGGTTTGTTGTGTGTGCATATTTTTTCCTTGGTCTGAACTAGTTTGGAGTGGAATTGGGTTTGAACTAGTTTGATAAACCTAGTGTATGAAGGAACCTCACAAATAGATCTAGAGGGGCTGGTTTTTCTTGTTTGCACACCCTGAACAACACTGGAATGGAAGGCATAGCCTGAGGGATTGTGTAACAGAGAAGGGGATGCTTCCTTGTGTTGGGTGTGTAGATGTTTTAGGATCCAAGCCCAATCTAGTGTAGGTGTCCATAGCTCGGTGGTTGAGCTCACTAGCTTAGTAGTTCAAGCTTTTCAATTCCTTTGCATCCTGATAAACCCATATGTTTGTTGGCTTGGCTGGTCCTTAATGTGAATGTTGGCTTGGCTGATTAGCCTAATAAACCCAGCAGTATATTGTCTTTTTTGTTTGCAGCCTGATAAACCCAACTATGTTGGCTTGGCTGAGTTTTGTTGTATCTTTGGATATGTGTGAGCCTGCTAGTGTTCCTTATTCCTTGTGGGAATCATGCCCATATTGGTGGTGGTAGTGCTGCTGAGAAATTGATGAGCGCATTGGCCTACAGTTGGTTTGAAAGTTGCAGCAACGTAGTTGGTTGCAGGACAATCTTCTTTCAAGATAATTATTCTTGTCTATGTTAATCTCTGCAATTGTATTTGCTTAATGAAATATGATGAACATGCCTAATGTGTTGAAATGATGAATTGATTCCTCTGTATAATTGCAATTGTATGCATATGTGTATTTTTTCTTTCAATGCATTTTTAAATTAGGTTATGGGACTTAGATTTTTGGATTGGTGATAGCCTCAATGATCAAATTTGTCCAAGACTTTTGTTAACAGGTTGAATTTTCACAACTCTTCCTTCCGCAACTTATGGAATGTGAGATGCAGGATGAGAAAATGTCCTTCTGTAACTTCAATTTCCACAATTCTCCTTCTACAACTCTTCTTTCCACAACTTGCAGGATGCGTGATGCGGAAAAATCCTTCTGTAAATTTGATTTCTGCAATTCTCCTTCTGCAAGTCTCATTTCCGCATGCAAGATGTGGGATGTAGATTCACAAGCTCTATTTCCTCAAATCTCCTTCCGCAACTCTCCTTTCCGCATGAGGGATGCAGGATGCGGTGTCCCAATTTCCATATTTTTTCCTTGATTCTGCAACTCAAGCTTTGCGCACTATTGATTCTTGTGGGTGATTCTCATTCATTGACTTGTGTGTAGATGCAAACAAATGGTGACCGTCGATTTTGGTCATGATCTTTCTCTGCCATTCAATCTCCTTTGAGATCTTTCTCTGTGGATCATCAAATTGATCATTGACATGATCAATTTCTCTGTTGTTGGGAAGTTTGATAATTTATCCTCAAACTTGAATAGAGGGAAAACAAGATGAGTTCATGCCGCTATCGATCTTTGCAAGAATCAGGAATCCATCAAAATACATACATAATTCAATGAACTTCGAGTTGAATGCTTCTACAACAATCAGAGCGAGCAGTTATGGTCACGTTCTCTCTCTAGTGGACGGGAGGGGACGTGGCAATATTCTTTACCTTTGTATGAGTGCTGGAAAGGGCATAAACATTCGTACTGAGTTATTGGCACTTTGGGGTCTTCTTTATTTTTCCAAACATCATGGGATCTGTCTGCAAATGGTTATGGGGGATTCCAATGTTATTATTAACTAGGATATGCATTTCCACTCATTATAGTCGATCAATATTCACCATTAGATTCGTAGATTTAGAGGGCCACTGGATTCATTTCCCTCACTCTTCATTTGTCATGTTTACCATAAATACAACACTCAGGTGGATACTTTATCAAAGCATGTAATTGGAATGAGTCCTAGGGTGATCTTTTGGAAAGATTTTTCCAATGGTGTTCTATTAGATGAAAGGGTCTTGAGCTGTTACTAAGCTCTTCTTGCTTGTTTTTTTTAGAGTCCTCATATTTTGTTTATATGGATGATTATGGTGAACTTTGTTTGGTTGCGAAGGATAAGAGAGTTGAGAGCCTCTCTATTTTAGATCATCTAGCTTAAGATTTGAGTGGTATTTGTTCGTTTGATCTTGGCTGTATTTTTTGGTTCTATATGCAAAAGCTTTTTGTTGATGTAACCGCTCTATTTCTGACACAACTTTATATAATATAAGGTTGTCCTTTTCCTTGTGAAAAAAAAAGATTACCAGTTAACCTTCCAACACAAACCTAAATAATAATTTATTTAGTTGAGATCTCATGAAGTAAGTGCATATTAAGAAATCCATTTTTGCTTTGTTATTACCAAAAGGTATTAATTTCATACAGAAGGTTTTATATGAAATAATAATTTTTTAAGGTTTGTGTTGGGAGTCTTTTATGTTTTTGTTTTGTTTCCTAAAATATTGTGTGGGCATTTTAATAATTTTTTAGATCATTTAAAAAATAAATTATTCATTAAATTTAATATGTATATATATAAGTTTGGTGAGCTCACTCAAGTGGTTGAGTGTTGTAAATTGTGAGTAGAAAGTCTTGGGTCAAATCCACGGGTAGTTATATATTGATATATAAAGGCCTCACTTGATGTCCCCCATCACACATACACACATATATATATATAATCTTAACCTTCCCAAGGCAAACCTAAATAATAATTTATTAAGGTTTTTATTGAGAAGCTAAGATTACTAAATATAAGTGAAAACAATTAACTAATGTGCTTGGGCAGGTTCAATGCTTTAAGCTTATGAATATTTTTTTTTTAAATTATAACTATTTTCTTCAATTTAACACATGTTTTTAATTTCCTAATAATACAAAAATAAATTTTAAATCTATGGATTATAAAGTTTAATAATACTTACATAAAACATTTTACCTGAAACAATTATATACTTATATTGTTTGTACAAGTGCAAGCGTATTTGACATGATTGAATAAATTAAAAAATTGTGTGCGCGTTCTAATCATTCTTGGTATCTTTTAAAAAATAAAATAATAATTTAATTTAATTTTTTTATATATAATATAAAAATAAAATCACTCTTAAACTCGGTACATGAACATTCTCAGGCACACCAGTTAACCTTCCCAACACAAACGTAAACAAAATTTTATTTAGTTTAGATCTGCCTGCTCAGGCACACCAGTTAACCTTCCCACACAAACCTAAATAATAATTTATTTAGTTTAGATACGAGGAAGTAAGTGCAGATTAAGATATTTTTTTTTGCTTTGTTATTTCAAAATGTATTAATTTGATACAGAAGGTTTTATATTAAATAATAATTTATTTAGGTTTCTGTTGGGAAACTGGGACAATTTTATATATATGAGAGAGAAAGAAAATAATAATTCGTTTATATCAATACAAGTGTATTTTCCATAATTAAAAAATATAAACGTTACAACATGCTTCGCAATTTATTATATTTTTGTTTGGTTAAATAATAGTTTTTTTCTTAATATGTGGGAGTGCATTTCACAAATAATTAATTAAACATCATTGGAAATAGGAATCTCAGGGCTGGATGATTTATATTTCTGTTCACCAAGAAGGGAAGTCGTAGGAAAGCCATTGAATTCGTCGTTAGATTCGCAGACAGAGAAATGGAGAAAAGTATTTTGTTGATGATGATGCTTGTGTGGTTTTTGAACCTCGCAAATAACATCCCGTTAACTACTGTTAGTGCAACTATTGCTTATTTTGTTGATGATGATGCTTGTGTGGTTTTTGAACCTCGCAAATAACATCCCGTTAACTACTGTTAGTGCAACTATTGCTTATTTTGTTGATGATCAGCCGCATGGAAGTGCCTCTCTTCAACACCGTCATTTTGATCCGAGGAAAGATGAAGATGAAGGCAATCTCGAGCAAGCCGAATTGGTGGCATCAGCCATCGACGCTAATGATACAAGGGACGTAGAGGCCCTCTTGTCGTTCACAAAGAGTCTCACGTCTGATCCGGAGGGATCGCTGCTAAACTGGACCGCTGCAAACCTGGATAACGTGTGCTCCTGGAATGGCATTTTATGCAGAAACAACACAAAACGAGTGGTTTCCATAATACTGCGTGGATTGGCATTGGAAGGTAGCATTTCACCATCTCTTGGCAGCCTCTCATTATTAAGCATTCTAAATCTTTCTCACAATAATTTGACAGGAATAATTCCATTAGAGTTTGGGCAGCTAGAAGAGCTGACAGAACTGGACCTCAGCTTTAATTTGCTCAGTGGTCCCATCCCTCCAGATCTTGGTAATTGTACTCAACTCCTTTCGATTGCTTTTACTAACAACATCTTGAATGGAAGCATTCCAGCTCAACTCGGCTTGCTGCAAAATTTACAGAATCTGTATCTACAATCAAACAAGTTGGAGGATGCTATTCCTCCATCTCTGGGGAACTGCTCTTCTCTTTCTGTTCTAGTTTTGGACGACAACCCGATGCTGTCAGGGAATATACCACCTCAGTTGGGAAACTGTACCAATCTGGTATCGCTGAGCTTAGGGTGGAATAGAATTCAAGGTTCCCTGCCTGTGAGTATATTCCGGCTTCCTCTCTCCACCCTAAACCTGGTTGGAAATAATATTAATGGTAGCATACCTGAAAATATCGGCAATTTAAGTCAGATTAGCTATCTAAATCTTGGTGCAAATAGTTTTACTGGTGTCATACCTGAGGCCATTACAAAATTGAGTCAGTTAACTTTCCTCAATCTGGGTACAAACAAGCTAACTGGTAGAATACCTGAGGGCATTAAGAATTTGAGCAGTCTCAAAAAACTTTATCTAGATAATAATAACTTTACTGGTGTCATACCTGAGGCCATTGCAAAATTGAGTCAGTTAACTTTCCTCAGTCTTGCTACAAACAATCTAACTGGTAGAATACCGGAGGCCTTTAAAAATTTGAGCAGTCTCGGATATCTAAATCTTGGTGCAAATAATTTTGCTGGTGCTATACCTGAGGCCATTACAAAATTGAGTCAGTTAACTTTCCTCAATCTGGGTACAAACAAGCTAACTGGTAGAATACCCGAGGGCATTAAAAATTTGACCCGTCTCGAAACACTTTTTCTAGATAATAATAATTTTATTGGTGTCATACCTGAGGCCATTGCAAAATTGAGTCAGTTAACTTTTCTCAACCTTGGTACAAACAAGCTAACTGGTAGAATACCCGAGGGATTTAAAAATTTGAGCAGTCTCGAAAAACTATTTATAGAGAGTAATAGAATTCAAGACCCCTTGCCTATGGGTATATTCCAGCTTCCCCTCTTATCCTTAAATCTGCTTGGAAATAACATTGGGGGTAGCATACCTGAAAATATCGGTAATTTAAGTCATATTACCTCTCTAAATCTAGGTATAAATAATATTAATGGTGTCATACCGGAGGCCATTACAAAACTGACACAGTTAACTTTCCTCAATCTTGGTACAAACAATCTAGCTAGTAGAATACCCGAGGGAATTAAGAATTTGAGCTCTCTTGAACAACTTTATCTAGATACTAATTCTTTTTCAGGTACAATTCCAAAAGATATAGGAGAGCTGCGTGCTCTAAAATCATTCTTTTTAAATTCAAACAATATTTTTGGTAGCATTCCAGAGAGTATTAAAGGTTTGGTTTCACTTGAACAACTGAGTTTATCTGAAAATAGTCTGGATGGACCCATCCCTGATGGTATTGGCCAATGTGTGAGATTACAAGTGTTAGATTTGTCCAAAAACAATTTTAAGGGAGAGATTCCTCCATCTCTAGGGAACTGTAAAAATATGACGAATTTATTATTGCACAGTAACCTTTTGTCAGGTAAAATACCATCAAGTTTAAGTAATTGTATTGCTTTAAAGAGGTTGAAAGTCTCTAATAACAACCTTACAGGAAATCTAGATGAAGGATTTCCAATTTCGATTGAAATTTTGTCTGCTTATTCTAATAATTTTTTGGGGATTCTGCCAGAATCTTTGGCTCAATGTACTCGGCTTCAACTATTAGATTTAAGTTGGAATGAATTAACAGGTGAACTACCTAGATACCTTACATCTTTTTATGATTTAAGGGTTCTAAGTTTGGGTCATAATAAGATTTATGGTGATATTCCTTCAGATATCACAAATCTCACCCACTTACAAGTGTTAGATTTATCCAACAATAAAATTAGTGGAAGGGTACCATCCGATTTTGAGAGACTTCTAGGATTCAAAATCTATGGGTCTTCCCACCTTGCTAGTAATACACTCTATGAGGATTTGGATATTGTCATTAAGGGGTCTGAATATACTTTAACATATGTGTTGGCCACAAACACTATATTGGACTTGTCCAGCAATAATCTTATTGGAGAAATACCTGCAAGCATAGGAAATTTGAGTAGCTTGAGGTTGTTGAATTTATCAAGAAATCATCTGGAAGGGAAAGTACCTCCATCTTTTGGCAAGATATCTACCTTGGAACAGTTGGACTTGGCCAACAATGATTTGAGGGGAATGATTCCTCAAGAGCTCTCTGATTTAGCCATGCTAGCATCTTTGGATGTTTCACATAATATACTTTGTGGGCCAATTCCAATGGGAACACAGTTTGACACTTTCAATAGTACTTCATTTAATGGA
>LPNX010832702.1:0-11968 GCA_001517045.1 Pseudotsuga menziesii | reverse complement strand
TCATTTTTGTTTATTCCTTCGATTTAAATGAGAATGGACACACTTTTATTACATTTTCTGTTTGGTGTTTTTATCAATGTTTTTATCTATATTTGGAACAATTGCTAGTAATATGAATTGTTTTGTATTATTGAATGACCTGAAAACAATGGACAATTTTCTTTTTCTATTTATTGGATAATTGTAAATTTTTGTTTTATCAATTATTTCAATAATATAAATTGTTTTGCATTATTTAATAAGATGAAAGGGATTGGTTCTCTTCCTTATTTTTATTTGTGAGGAATTTGTTCACTTGTGGAAGAGATGGACAACACATGTAGAGTTTTTTCATTGAATGATGTTGGTAGTGTTTAATGTTATTGGTAGTGATAGAGTTTTGTTGTGAGGGAGGTGATTAGATGCTAATAGTGTTGAAAGTTGTTGCTAATGACAATAGTTTTATTCATAGGGAGGGGATTGAATGCATCGATAGTTTAATATTCTCTAGTTATGGATATCTTTTCTTACAAGGCCTAGTGGCTCAAATGGTAAGATATGAAATGTAAAAGGATTGTTGAACACTAGAGCCACTAATATGAAATGTAAAAGGATTGTTGAACACTAGAGCCACTAAACACCTAACTTAAAGGACATTTATTTTTGGTTTTTTTTTTCAATATAGTTGGAAGTTCAATGTTTCAACAATTTTACAATGAAGTAAGTTAATTATTGCAAAAACACAACAAATTTTCACTTGAAATTCTTCTCACAATTTGGTAGGAAATTTTCCAAAGTTATAGTTCAAGGGAAAAGTTGACCATGGAAATTCATCCTTAGAGGTCTTGTCTAATTTAAGGGGACTTATATCATCTAAATTTTGAAAAAAATAATAGATCAATTTTAAAAGATTTTTGGCTAGAAAATGAGTAACTCACTCAATTTCACAACTATACATAGTTTCAATCTAAACATGCTATAAATTCATCCTTTTTATAATAAAATTAATTTGAATTCATGGTATGTGGTTGTGGTACATGTATTAAAGAGTGTTAAATGAATTTTTACATTTAGAAAACAATTTCATCAATCCAAAATTGCTACTTTGAAAAAGATTGTTTGGTCATGTTAAATGTAGAACGCTTATTCTTCTTCATATATATATATATATATATAAATATATATATTCCATGAAAAAATTAGAAATCTCAGGAATACTTGGACTACATTAATTGATTTCAATTTTGTTAAATAAAATAAAATTATCTTTGTTTGGGTACAAATTATATCTAATGGTTTGCTTTCAGGATGGACACAATTTTTAATTCAAACTTCTCAAAAAGTACACGTTGTGCCAATTACTTATGGTTTGAAGCTTGTTTCATTTTAAGTGTATCTTCTCTAATGATCTAGCAAAAGAAAGGGGAGATTAAAAGAGATATTAACAAAAAAGCAATTGGCAAGGACTACACGATTAAAGTGAGAACCTTCATACTAGGAACTAGAACATTCTTGTTATGATCCTACCACAAACCATGTAGTGTAGTATTCACCACTCTCTTCCATACATCACTGCGAACTATGCACTTGATTATCAATTATTTATGGAAGAACAATAATGGTGTAACACAACTTATTTAATTCAAGTCAAAATAATATAGACCATGTATTAAATCTAACACATTGCATTTTAGTATTTATTATTGTGTCTACATTTTAGCTACATCATCAATTTATTTGATGAAAAGTATCTCAAAAAACATATATTTGCATCAACATGCAATTCCTTGCTAAGTGGATTATATGAGATCCTATATACATATTTCCATAAAACAATATTAAAGGTTATCTTTCCCTCCATTCTATCACACATGCTCTACTTTGCTTCAGATTCCCAAGAATACATTCATTCTACATTATTAGTTTCTCAAATGGACACATTGCTCCTCCCATCTCAATGCCTTATGGATCAAAAATAAAAATGGATTAATATGACTTGCTAGTGACAAAGGAAGATAGCCTTTAATAAACATATCCCATCAAACATATTGCAGGTTTAGAAGTTAGAAAAAAACATAAATACTTTATTGTTGTGAAAATTATTAAATTCTATCTCTAATAAAAATAATACATATTAAATTCTAATAATTTTTTCAAGAGCTGAAGACATAAATACTTTATTGTTGTGAAAATTATTAAATTCTATTTCTAATAAAAATAATACATATAACATTGTAATACATTTTCTTAAAACCTACCTTAAAGTATACAAGCAATTGCTAATAATACATATATTTTCTCATCATCAACTAACTAATGTAGTCCAGTTTAATACTAACAAATTAATAGTTATTGTTGTCAATTACATAGTAATACTTATTGAGAGGTGCCTTTAAACTTTAGTCTATAAACTAAAAATTGTTGAATGGAGTGAGATGTTAAGAAATTTGTTTCTATATAATTGAGGATAAAATTTATATTTAAACTTAAGAAAAACATTTTAAATAATAACACCTAATAATCCATATACCTTATTGTATCTTCCAAAGTATAATTATATTCAATATTACTTTCTAGTTTGACCATAATTTTTTAACCTCTATCTATTGTTTAACATTCTGGCTTATTTTTTTAATTTCTTAAATTTTTAGAATTAATTAATAAAGATTCTATTAGTTGTCAACTTGAAGTGTTATTGTGTGGTGATTGAATTAGACTCGCAAGTTTTCTTAAGTTTCACCACTTTCAAATCATAATAATACTAAAATTCAAGAACAATGCCATGCATTTGTTCTCCATTGTTCTAGTATTAATGCTATTCTTCTTCGTTATTCCTCCGAAGAATCTTGTTGTGTATAGATGTTAGAATCTGCATTTGGATAGTCCTAAGCGAGCAAGTACTTCTTCTAAAACAACAGTCTATGAGCTTCTGGAGATGCAAGTCTATCTCGCCTTATTGCTATTGATATATGCTACATAAAAATATTGCTACAGTAAGTACTCATTGTTTGATCTTTATCAAGTTTCTATGATTTTGTGTGCATAACAGTGTCTTCACCATTTCTAAATGCTTTCCATCTAAACTCACCGTACTCTTCCATTAGACCACCAAAACAATGTAGCTGGGACATAGGCTATCTATAGTACGATAATTAATTGGTTCCTTAGTATGACTAGTGTCCAAGATAATGCAAACTATAGTACGATAATTAATTGGTTCCTTAGTATGACTAGTATCCAAGATAATGCAAACTATTATTTTTTTTAATCATTTGATATACTACATAGCAACTCGTTTAAGTTCAATTCAATCTATGCTAACACGTAAAATACTATATCAGTGATGAGAAAACAAAAAGTTTAACCTCAATTCAATTTGTGTCGACATGTAAAATGCTATATCAGTGAAAACAGAAAGTTGATAGTGGTGATCAATATCATACCCTTTCACAGAAGAGTGCAACGCAAAAAGGACGTATAGAGGGTCTCACAATAAAATTCATCAGTATGATGGCCATGAGCAGCATCTGCAGGCCTTTGAATTAGCTACATGACAGTCACAGTTTCTAATCACCATGGCATAGAAAAATCCCACTCAAATAACATGCTTTGGGTAACAGAATCTAGGTTCATATGATCCTACAGTCGGCTTGCGTCCGAGAAATATTTGTACAATGTAAATTATTGATAGTTATCAAAGTTATCCTCCAAGTGCTAATTTTCCCCAAGTGATTTAAGATACAAGTTCTGTGACAAACCCTCTGATGTTTCCATTGGAGAAAGATAGATTTCCTGCTTTAATTCTAGAATGGACTTGGGGGGAATTCCTAGGTCATCATATGAATCTTCTAGGAGATAACATAGATAAAACCCCGAGTCTGAATCTAGGGTTTTTCTTTCGCGGCCAAATTATCCCGAGGGTCAGAGAAAAGATAAGAAGTGGAACATGTCGCGACAATTTCTTCTTCGAAACTTCTCATGGCTTTGTTTACGAGCTGCTCGCTAGGAGGGAATTCGTCTTCATCGTTTTCATCTGCTAAAGTTTTTTCTAATTGCAGCCGATAAAGAAACCGGTATGTTTCTTCATCGTGGAAGCGTTAACGCTCCCCCACATCAATGGAATCTAGCAGAGCCTCGGGCTCAGAGCATCTAAAACATGTTTGACAAGTGGCTCGAAGATTCGATCATGGAACACAACGGTGTTGTAGAGAGGATACGAGTACAACGAGTCCGCTACAACGGTGTTGTAGAGAGGATACGAGTACAACGAGTCCGCTCCCCCACATCAATGGAATCTAGCAGAGCCTCGGGCTCAGAGCATCTAAAACATGTTTGACAAGTGGCTCGAAGATTCGAACATGGAACACAACGGTGTTGTAGAGAGGATACGAGTACAACGACTCCGCTACAACGAAGATTTGCTCTTCGTGTTATTATTGCTAGAATGAGTTGCAAAGTGCATAAGATAACATCAGAGAGCAGTATTAGATAACAGTATTGGCTATATAGAAGTATTACAGATAGCATCTCAGACTATAGATAGAAAGGTTGAAATCCCTATATAGTTTAATATGGAGGAGGGGGTTTTGGATGGAACAGTATGGCATACCAGAAAGACAAAGAATCGAGTACGGCATCTTTTTTGCTTGGTTGAAACTCAAGTACGGCATCTTTTTTGCTTGGTTGAAATTTCTTCATTAAGATCGATATCTTTTTGCTTGGTTGAAACTCAACCTTGTTGCCTATGTTCTATCATTCCAAGGGAATCCTCCATCTTCTGAGAGTTACCGAAGAATCAGGTGAGAAGTTGTTTCTTTGTGCATATTATTAGTAGTAGATAGGGGTTTCTTTGCAATTACTTTTCTGTGGAAGGATCTACTTGCTTTTAGATATAGATCCATGTATTGGTGCTAGCTCTACTTCCTTGTTCTATCGTATGAGTAGAAGACTTGGGGTTATATCTATGTGTCTGTGGCTGGTCTAGATGCCTTTTGAGGGGTGATGACACGAGAAAGCATTATTGTTTTCAATTATCCTTACTAGCCAACAGTTACTCTTTTCACTTAAATTGTTTTCCTATTTCCAAAGTCTTACACTACACATTGATTTTTTTATTTTCATAAATATTTCAATGGTATTTTTTTAAGGGTATCATTGGTTATTTCCAAAGTCTTACATTAAATTTTTATTTTTATTTCTCAATGTTATTTTGTTAGGATATCATTCATTAACCACTTGCTATTTGTTAGGATATCATTGGTTAACAACTTGAGGGTCTTATTGTCTGGTTGAAAATGAGATTTTTGGCATTTGTTAAAGGTTTTTAATGTTTCATTCTGCATGTTGGCTGGGACAGGGCACCTCATCCTCTAAGCTCACCACCAAGTTCCATATCATCCGTCACTTCCCTAAGCATATGTTCCTTATCCTCTGAACTCATCTTCAACTGCCCTAGCATCATCGCCTTTATAATCATATGATCATCAGCATCTTCATCATATCTTATCTCCAACACTTCTTGTGGTCCTATTGAAGAATCACCCTCGATTTTGTTGTGATCCTACTAAAGCATCACACTCAGTTAAGTTTAACATTGGATAGTCCAACCATACCTTAAGCTGCCCCACCTTCTCATAGTTCTAGTAGAGCCAAGGTATCTCAACACAGTGCGGATAGGTTTTGTTGACGTGGATGCACCCATATTTGACAATTATGGCCCAAGGGAAACTCAGCAAGGGGGACCGATACAACTTGGGAAGTTGGATTCACATGGAGGAGTAGCTACAGGATCAGATGGATTCACATGGAGGAGAAGCTACAGGCTCAAAAAGTTTTGAGTTAATGTCTGTTGTTCATTGCACCCAATCAATTAAATTGTGTACACCAGATTGGAAGACAGGAAAACTATTCTGTCAACTAATCACATGCATGGTTTATAAATTCTATTGCATATTGCAATAGTATATGCAACATTGATACAGACATGAAACCAATATACTGCATTTCCTAGACCCCAATTTCAGTTAGTTGAATGTAACAAAGTATAAGTTACCTTGCATTATGAGCTTCCAACTCAATAGTGTTCCCTCGTCAATACTGATTCCATTCCTTGACCTTGAATGCATTGCAATCTTGCTCCTGGTGTTGTTTGTCGGTGGTGCTAGTTCTTTGGTCGACTTACTCCATGCGCAAAGGTGATTGAGCATTAATCCAGAGCACTAGATGGAAGTATATATCCATGGACAGAAGGTGAAGGCGCATCCAACGGGAAAAACTAATTCCCCTTCTCTTTACTGCAACATTGTATCATTTGCACGGCTTCATGAGTCATCCCATGAGTTTGCAGGTAATTGACTAACGACAGTATGTAATATTTTCTCCATGATTACTATAACTATCCATTCTCGAGCAGATTCTGAGAAGACTAGACCTTCCATGCAGCTTCGATCTGTAGGTGCACTAGCTCATCACCAGTTGAAGGCATTCATTTTTAGAAACTATGGTAGTTCCAACAGTGAATGAGTTTCTATATGCACTAAGATCATATGACTTTTCAATAGAGCATGAGACTAAACAAATATCCAATGACCTTTCAATACAACATGAGTTGCACCCATTTGCGCTGCTTTTTCAAGCAAAGCCGTAGCTAACATTTGAGCAATGCTACCGTGGCTAGGAATTCTGTAAATTTGATTTACATTGGTGTTCCTTCATGAACCTCTTGTAAAACTAGCGGATCCTTGATCAGTTCAATATGTTCCCCTTCCTCCAAAATCAGTAGCATAAAAAATGGAACTTCATTCTATATTTTTAGAGGAACTCATAACTTGGGCCTAAGCACAACCCATAGCTTGGGTCTAAGCAGAACCTTTTGTGAAAAGAAGTGAATAAAGGTTACCACTCCTAGTATTTGACAACGTCAATGGAAACACGCGAGGAAAAGGATTTTTTCCTTGCAAGTAATCTTACTTGGAGGGAGGTGGAGGTGGCATAGCTTGAAGCACGCATTTCGGTGTCTGTGCATCAAGAAACTCAGCGGCAGCAACGTCCATTGTATTCATCTAGGAATGACCGCTTGTAGGACCTGGACCTGGGACCAACCATAACAGAAACCTTGGTATTATTGCTCCAGTTTCATATACAAAATACATAAATTGACCAAGGTGTGTAGTGTTGGATTGTAGTTGGTTCTATATACTATTTCCATTGAATTAAAATTCTGCCAACATCGAAATGAAATGAGCATCACATACAAGGATACAATCATGGCGAAGAACACCATGAGAGCATAAACCAATGAATAGGTCCATAAACAAAGGGTACATTGCTTGAAAGTGGCGATGATGGTTCTTGAAGGTTCATCATAAGGTTTTGTTTTGCGCAAAGTGTATCTTATTTGAAAAACGATGAGAATATTCCAAGAATCTTTCCTAAATAAAGTTTTTGTGTTATTCAAAATTGGAAGGACTTTAGACCATTGAAAAGGTCTTGAAATTCTATACAACCTTTATGTTTTGAGTTTTAGTAACAAAGCATATTTTCCAGCCCTAGACGAATGGTAAGGAATTAGGAAAAAATAAAAATAAAAAGTTGTAGAGAATTTCAATAAATTTACAATGATCCAAAGTTCTCCCAATTGCAAGTGAGCACAAAAATATATGCCCAAAATACAAAATATTCCAGGAATATTTTCACTTTTTGTTAAATAGGATACATTGTAGAAGAGGGTAGAATATTATGATACTGTGACATTGCGTGGCTTAAACTTGGCGATGGTGGTTCATTTCGACACTTACATATATTGCATGGCTTCAACATGGCTTACCATTGTAATTATGATAGTTATGGAGCATAGTCTTTATGAACTAAAATAGTCTTGAAAAAGTATAATTTTATTGTGGAGTGTGATAGCTATTATCCAAGTTATATGACCTTATAAACCTTATGTTACCTAAATTCAAACTAGAGTTATGGAATACTTTGCCTAGGATAATATGTCTTAGTACAACTTAGAGGATATGGAATGATTACACAATAAACTAATGTTGCAATTGTTTTTCTGTATAAGAATAAATCAATGGTTCACTTGCAATTGTTGTTTTGCATAACAACAAACTTTGTCTACAATTTCTTTTTTCTGCACAACAAGAAATCAATGCTTTGACTGTAATTGTTGTTTTGCACAACAACAAACCAATTCTTTGCATGCAGTTATCGTTTGTAACTCCAGTAGTCAGAACAATAAATCAATGCTTCGACTTACCAATCTTCATTCTGAACTAAGCCCAACCTAACTTAACCTCGGTATGTATTCTCTACCATGCAACCTTTCTTTATATTGTTATAACTTTATAAAATTTATTTACCACTAGCACACCCACATTATTTGTGGTTGGATCACATCGATAGGGATCAAATGCTTAAGAGAGAGTTAGAAAATTGAAGACAGTTTGGAAATTTTTTTATTCCTCATATTGTTATATTTAAACGAGTTCAACTTTGAGTTATACATTCCTAGCTACATGTTATCACCGTCATTCTTCCTATTATCCATTTATGAGCTCTCAATATTTTTATATTCTTTTTTTATTATCTCACATTCTTTTAGGTATTTGCCATGAATAGTTGGTTATCCATTCATCATCTATGAGTTATCCATGCATTTCTACCATCTATCCATTGATCATCTAGCTACCAATGATTTTTTATATTCCTTTTTTTAATAATTGTTTATTTCAAATTTTTGAACGATTCCCATAGAATAAATCTTGACAATACACTTGTCCCATCCTCATTGTGGCATGCCCCAATTTGCAAAAGAAATTATGTTTTAAGAAACATTGTGTTATATTTTATTATAAAGTTTGTAATTAATGACCAAGTGGGGTCATGGACAATTGAATGTAATTGTTGAATATTTTATTAATAAATAAATGAAAGATGAGATAAATGAGTGTTTTACTGGTCACTTGGTGGAGAAGGATGGGTTGATAGCAGATTGACACTTTGCAGCGTCCTCAAACTACTTCTAGCTGTTGCACGAGGAAACTTCCCTATTTTATTGTGGTCATGTTCCCCAAGAAAGTGGAACAAGAGCAGGTGGCGCATTAAGTGAAAACTTACCCAAAACACCTAGGCATGCTAATAAAACTTCCCATTGAAGATAGTTGAGGCTGCTCATTCTTGAATTATGAACATTTTGAGTGAATAAAGTGCACAAGAAGATCCAATGGAGGGGACTAGATGAAGTATGTTTTGAGTGGAAAAGTGTTGAATACCCGAACTAGTGCAACTATTCTAAGCTGAGTTCATACTATTGCATGCAGAACTGATCTATTGTTGAACATTCAGTAGAGTTGCAAAGGATTACTAAACTACATCTCGCACCTAGTACTTCTACCAGGTGGACCAAGAGACAAGCTCGGGGGTCCTGAGATTTGCAGTCCAGCTTTTCTCCAGGAGTTGGTTGGGAGGAACAAATTCCTTAAGCTATTGTCACCTCATCTATATTTTCAAGTTCTACTTGATATATCTAGTTTTCTAAATGTTTATTGTTATCTTGAAAGTTTAAGTTTTAAGCAATGATATGTTATGTTTATGTTCTGTTGCTCCTAGGGTTAGTTAGAAGAAATATTTATATTGTGAAAATATAGTTAAGTTATGAACAGATAAGGGTAAATGATTATAAGAATTTCTAGATTTATGACAGATAGAAAAAGAACTACCTAATTGCATTTTCCACACCTTTTATAAAATTAGTACTCTAGTACAGTGGGTTAGATTAATTTCAGATAAAAGATTAAATGAAGTATGCATAATGTGAATTACTATTTTCTACAGGTTCATATGTGTGATTTGTATGTATGTTTTCCTTTTATTTAGATGTCTTTATTTAGTTAGAGTACTTGAATAATATAAAAAAAACTGTTAAGAAAGATCCAAAGGTATAGGTTTACTTGGTTTGTGTAATGGTTTACACAATAAATAAATTATTATTATAAGTCTATTATTATAATAATTTAACAGTTATTATAAAAACAGAAATTAAATAACTAATATTAACTTTGAGAAACAGTAAACAAAGCTAGATATTTACTATAATAGATTCATCTAAGTAAAATGCAAACTAGGTTAACCTTAAAATTAAATCTTAACTATGTACTTAAACTAAGATAACTTAGGGTTTTATAAATAAAACCTAATAAAAAGAAGCTAACCATAGCATCAATTAAATGAATATAGGAAGGTTAATACATCCTCCACGAGGAACAATATTAAAACTATGTGCTTAATTACAAATAAAAAGTAAATAAAAACCCTTCAATATATTTCAAAACAAGAAACAATAAAGATTCACGAGGTGTTATTTAAACAAGAAACAATAAAGATTCACGAGGTGTTATTTACTCCTTATTATTTTATCTTTATTGACAGTAATAATCAAGATATGGTCTAAAAAGCCATTGTCTAAATCTGTAGTTACAATTTTACACAAAAACAAAATAAACATTAATTTATCTTATCAATAGCCTTTGTTAGGTTAAATTCAAAAAGAATAATAGAGAACAGTTAAAGAGTACAAGCCTTCCTTTACCATTGTAAAAATCACAATAAATATACATATATATATTATCAAAAATATAAGTTGCAAAACAATAAGTTTTGGGCTTATCCAAGATTTAAGTTATAATTAAACCATGAAGTGAATTTTATGAGTTATGACCCTATGGCCTTTTACAAACAGAGTCATGGTATAAATTCCTGTATAAAATAACATAACCAAAAACAAAATTTACAACTCAGAAGGCCATAATTTCTCAAGTCCCAGCCATGAAATCCCCAAATATTACACTAAACAGCCACAAGGGCTTAAAGAATTGGGACAACACATGTTACGTATCGGCCCCATGACCTTCCAAAATTTTATACAACACATTATATCCATGGTCGAGCCCAAAAAACTAGAAACCCAAGGAACTAAACCAACTCAAAATAAACATCATACACCATTACAAGAGGAACCTCAACGAAACCGAGGCTTACAAGAAGAAATGCTTAGTGGAGCCCTTCTAGTGGTAACTTCCAGCTTGAGATTCTTCGAAATGAATACTACAATACAGAAGAATCATAATTGGTTAAACCCCCTGTCATTAGCAAAAACATTGAAACTTAACCGTGTAAGAATGGATAATAAAAAATAAAAGAGTTTTTACCTGGTTTATTCTCTTTGCCTTGCTAAGAAGAAGACAATATAATGAAACCCTAGAGCCACCATTAAAAGTGTAAAGAGCTTCAGGGAGGCACTTTCAGGAAAGAATACAACGCACAATGCTCACATTCAAAACCCTAGCCACCATTTAGTGAATGACGAGCTTCAAGAAAGCTCTGATAGGAGGAAATGTGGCTCACAAAATTCAAGTCTAAAATCCAAATCATGACAGGGAAGAGTCAAATGCCACACCAGAATTTATGCAATGAGAACCAGTAATCTCTTCACACAACAAGACCACAATGCAACCGAACTCACAGCCGTGCTCACACTATCAAACTCTCCCGTGTTGGGATGGAAGCATTTTTACAAAGTCAAGATAATGAACAGAATAGCATTTGCAGAGCTCAGCAATGGCTATGGATGGTTCGTCCACAAAACTAAGACAATTGGCAATGGAGCTTACACATTGGAGTGACACACGGGACGAGTGCCCATGAGCTTGCGGCCCTCTTCTTCGAGAGAAAAGTAAAAGATAGGTTAATGCGAAATTTTAGGGTTTAATAGAATATATATAGTTAAAACCGAAAGGTCAAAACGCTATCCTTTGTTTTGCAACCACATGTCCTCAAATTTTAGTAGCAATTTGTGGCTATTTGATATTGTTTGCAGGCCTCTTGAAACAACCTGCATACATTCACGATTTTATGAAGAAAGACTATGGTTATAATAAGTCTCATTAAACATAACCTTTACTATATATATTAAGCCTTATGAGTA
>LPNX010832701.1:1270-51891 GCA_001517045.1 Pseudotsuga menziesii | reverse complement strand
TTTAGTGGGATTTTCAGGGAAATATGGTAGGTAAATGGACGAATGAGCCATGAAATGGGGTAGATGAGGTAGTTAACCATTTTTGGGTGTTAACAGTTATCGTAATATTTCTACCGCTAATAATAGAACTAGAGCTAGGCTTTTACAACAGTCTAAGAGTCTGTAAAACACTACTAACTAACAAAATGACTAGCTAGCTCTTTAACCCGCCAACCAACCAACCAACCCACCAACCAACCCTTTTACAATACAAAATATATTCTTATATAGGCAGCCCGAAGGTCTTGCCATTACAACACTGTGGGCCTGTCCCAACAGTAACCCAAAACCTAACTAGTGACAGTCGGCCATATCTGTACTTGAGGTAGCCACTTTTCGTCACACCATAGCTCTCTGCAATCTTCCATGCTTCTTGGCACTGATCATGGGTACTATGCACTTCTTCGCTTTTCTGTCCTTCACCTTCAATGCTTCAGCCTCGTTGCTCCTTCTCCTTTATGAGGGTCGTTGAGCCCTCCTATCTTCCGCTGCTGCCTTCTTGAATTTTCTATCTTAAAAGTCATGGTTTCTGGCTCTGCTCTCCAGCTGGAAACATGCTACGGCATCGTAGCTCTATCTTAACTCTTTTCCGCCAAAACTTATCTTTCCGCCAAAACTAGCAGCTTCTTCTGTAGCTGCGGGCCCCAGCTCCAATAGTGTTCCATTACATATATACAATACCTATACAATTGCACATCAAAATTTCAAAACTTTGCAGATCTGTCCCACGTTCAATCATTTACTTTGAACGTTCAATACCAAGCCCCTCGGCTTCCAGGGACTTTTCCTGCTAGTTCTCAGCTTCCAGCTGATCCTGAATTCTAGGAACCTTGCGGCTTTTGCCCTCATCATGTTCCCTCATTGGGCAGTCCCGGCGTAAATGATGTCCTCCGCATATCCAGCATCTCACTGGCTGCTTCATATTTACCTGCTCAATTTCCTTTGAGTCTTCATGCCTGGACCGTTTCTTATCAGGTCACTTGGACAATTGTCCCATTGCTGATCCACCTTCCTTTCCCTTGCCGATTTCTCCCAGAAGTATTTTCACCTCCCTTTGCAAACCAATAGAGTCTTGCAAAATCTGGTGGTTCATTTCACCTTGCCTTTTCTGTATCTTGAGCATCTCCCCAAGATTTTCTTAGGTCTTGGCAATCACTTGAAGGAGACTTCCAGCTAAGTCCTGCAACTTTTGATCTGCTGCCATGATCAATGTGCACCACCTGGTTTCACTTTTCTCACCTGTGAAATGCACCATTGAAATTCTATCAGACCAAGCATAATATAGACATTTAAAATCAGTCAATTAATTTCCCCATTTGGCATGACAGTCCAAGTCTCATCAGTGAGGCTTTCATATTTTTCATGCCTTCCCAACAGGCACATGAGCTCATTCATGTCCATTTCTGAGCAAGGAAGTAACTATTCCATCATTCACAATTTTACTTAAGCAAATACACACATTTCATTCTCAATCATACATGCATTCAATAATCCTTTGTTTTCACAATGCATAAACATATATATATATATAATCAAAAGGCAAGAGAGAGCAGTAAGAGCTTTTCCCCTCTTTGTTTTGTTCCATCTTGGAACCCACACCACTGCTATGGCTTTTTGATGCTCTCAGCCTCTTTCACTTCACTGTGAATGCTGGACCAATCCTTCTTGGTCATGGCACTTAGTGTCTTTGGTCTATTCCATACCTCTAAACCAGGGAGTCTCTCCACATGGCTTGTCTCAACTGCTAGGACTCCCCCATCTTACTAGCACCTTTTTCATTACCGCTCATTCTGAGCTTTCTAGGACAGTCACATGTCCACATGCATCTCTAGGATGTGCTCATATTCCTCGCTTCCAGTGATACCTATATCCAAACATCAAATAAATTCACATGTTTAGTTTATTCTCATCGGTTTTATCTCTAGAACAAGAGCTTAAAACATCATAACCAAATCATACACACATGTGTATTCATAAAGAATATGATCCAATACTTATCTGTATTGTACGTTTCCTCGTTCGTCCATAGGATCCTGCTTCGCTTTGCAAGCCTTGGGATCGCCTATGGACTTATATGTTAGGTCAGCATGCCGGCTGCTCCACAACATCAAATAATTAATGTCCAGCCAGTACATTCTCATGTCAACTGGGCTTGGAACTTTACCGTGACCATTTCCAGGCCTAGGATCTACTATGGATCCTCAGGCATATAACAGCCCAACATACACTTATATCAACAATAACCCTTACTCTGCAACCCCTCACAACAACCATTTACCTTTTATATTTAGGGTGCAACACCCAACTGCTTCTATTTATCCTGTCAACACAAGCAACACAAGCCATACAAGCAAACTCATCAGTGTTATTGCTCTAAAACTGTAATCACCTTTCGTATCATTTTCTATCGAGTATTGAGACACCAGGAGTGTGCCCACTCCCTAGGGTGTAATCAATATTGAAAACCCTTTCATGATCCATCATCGGAAAAGTGTGCACCCTTTCCCAGTGTGTGCCATGTAGGCCCTATTCATGCTCAAGCAATCGGTCATTATGGAAATAATATCAAAACATGTTCTACATATGGAATTTAATAATTAAACATGCATCTTCATAGCAAGGGTCACAGAACACTTATCCATTTTCCGTCGCAGTATGCCTTTGTTAAGGAGGAATGGAGGCTCCTTCCTTGAGTTAGCAGTCCCTCAGTTAGCCATCCCAACTCCTCTTTACATTTCACATTCACACATGTCTTACTGACGTGGTTTATACCATCTCACTCATGTTACTACCAAACATGCAGTGCAGATGAGACATTTCCAAAATGTCCAATGGCGTTTCACCCGAAACCCATTTCCAAGGGAAAACCCTCCCATGAAGTTTGGATTCTGCAGGCCATCACACATGGTCTTCCTGCAGTGTGTACTCCTGGTACATTCATCAAATAGCCAAACAGTCAATCATTACCTGATAATACAATCCAAATTAATTGTTCCATAACCAAGCAATGACATTAGTAATTAAATTCAATAAGAATTTGCAATTCTGTCTACAACAGAAATTGACTTGCTCAATTGTGGGTCTCTTATAAGTAGCACTACTATGCCCATTATAATTTTATGCTTACTATCATAACATGAATACCCACTTACCATGCGTCCACCTGACACAATCTTATACAAGCCAACAGTAATTAGTAGTCGTCAGCGATTCTTAAATCTGAAATCCATAATTCAAATTTAACAACTCATACCAACTACTTTTACAACTATGAGACTCTTCTCATAAGGTTTGGCTCTTTTACATGGTAGATTCTGGCATTGGTCAGGGTCTTACCTCACACTGCCATGCTTGAATAATCTACTTGAAACCTGAGCTTCAATCAACCAAACACAAGCTTATGCAAGCCAATAGTGACTAGTAGTTGTCAGCAATTTCTCAATCCGAAATTCACAATTCAAATTTTAACAACCTATTATGCATACCATATGGTAGATTTTGGAATTGGTCAGGATATTACCTCTCACTACCATGCTCGAAATAATCTACCTGAAACATGAGCTTCAAACATCCAAACACAAGCTTATGCAAGCCAGTAGTGACTAGTAGTTGTCAGCAATTTCTTAATCCGAAATTCACAATTCGAATTTTAACAACCTATTATGCATACCATATGGTAGATTCTGGAATTGGTCAGGATATTACCTCTCGCTGCCATGCTCGAAATAATCTACCTGAAACATGAGCTTCAATGAACCAAACACTTGGTAAGTCTGGATGCATATAACCTTTTCATTGCTACAATCATCACCGAAGCATTTTCAGAATTTATACAATTCAAATACTTCCAACTGTTAGTCACATCAATATTATCAAAGCTCATTCACTTCATGCAATCATTATCATACTAACATTGCAAGGTATAGTCATATCATTCATGCAATTAAATGAAATGTGTAGATACCCTTACTTCACAAGTGTATCATTCATACCACCTTTCTCTTCAATGGAGCATTTCTAGCAGCCAATTGATCATGACTATCCTGCATTCATAACAACCCTCGAAATGATTCCTGAATTGCCATCAATTCATCATTTCAGTCATTATTTATTCATAATATCACATGCACTCATCTCAATGCAGTCATGCAATGCATCACAACATTTGCACCTGCACTGATGCAATGAGTCACTCACACCCTTCATATGCATACATTCAATGTATAACTACAAGTTTTGTAAAATATTTTCATGCACCTCCATCCAATGCTAGGAATACTATGCATTCAATCATACCATGGCCTAACCATGTCTATTGCATATAAGATGCATTGATGTAATTAAAATCATCAACATATATAGGCATGACACCTTTCTATATGAATGTAATAGAGCATCCAAATATCCACATGGTATGAGGTCTCTTACCTTTACCACTCCATGGAATTTGTCATAAGAAAACTCTTACCTGCAAGGGTCTTACTTACACCCTTGACATGACCAATTTGGTTGGTCCTTTGCAGGATATCACAGCATCTGCTCACCAACTTTTGTTATGGACTTGTTGCCTTATCCCTTTCTTCATAGGGTTGCTCGTCACATTCATCAGCATCAGCAACAAATTCAGCTAGGTCCATGTCGTCGTTGGTTTTTTCCACTAATGCCAACATCAAAGCAATGATTATCATTAGTGGTTCATTATAAATGTATAGTCTTTAGTATCCTATGTATACAATACATATACTCATGCATTTCATGCATAAAACTTAGGAAATGTAACATAGTTAGAAAGACAGGGTTTTAAGGAAAACTTCCCTTTTCTAGTCTTTCATCCTTGTGTGGAACTACTCTTCCACACAACAACTGGTTAGCCTTCATAGTCCTTGCTACCCCTGGACATGCAACTTCCATATTTTTCCATTTGGTAGCAGCAGCCATCATTAGTACTTTTCTGCTCCATGCTCAGACTCTGGTGACCTTCCCTTGTTCCCTACTTGATAAGCTTTCCAACGCCTATCCACATGCTTCATTCTAACCTCGGGTGTGAAAACCACACCACTTCTGAAAATGAAGGTTTTCACCAAATCTTGGCATTTTACACACAACTTCATTTTGGTCGGGGCGCCAACTTCAGCCACCTGTAGGAGCAATTCTAGGAAGATTCAGGAAAATCTTTTCTATTGGGCAAACCCAGTGCATACAACGAGGAACACACATTAACTTGTGGGTCTCATTCCCAATGCACCATTCATTTTTTTTTTTGAATTCTAGGTTTGACTAGGATGCCCCCAAAAAAGCAATTTTCTTTTCACAAGGACGACTGTCTGAAAGGACGATGGGGGTCAAGGGGGCTTGCCCCCTTGTGGCTTCCCTGTGCCACTGCAGGGTGGGTCGAGGGCAGCACCCTCATTTTTTTTTTTTTTTGTAATCATTGGTTTTCATGCAATCTGGCGCATAAGATCACTGCCACTTTCTCCTTTTTTATCTCTGGAATTTCACTGAAAAACAGCTGAAAATTCCCCACTGAAACGGTTGAAATCTGCTGAGAAATCCCACTTGGAAATCTCAAAATTTCCTTGTGCAGAATCGAATCTCGTTTCATCTAAATCTTCCACAGAATCGGCTCTCAAAATGGCTAACATCCTCCATTGTCTCGGATGCCCAAACCACTAGCTCCTTCTGCCATTTCGGGCCTCATTTCAACTATCTACCCGACGTTTCAGCAGCCCAAATCGCTAATTCCTCCGCTGTATCAATGGTTGAAACCACTACTCTTTCCACCGCTTATTCTTTTCGTCTGCGAAACAACTTCATCCACAGCCGCAACAGCGGCCCCACGTCCTCAATCTCCTTTCGATCAGCGTCGACAGTCTTTCTTATCGAAATACTTAGTGTCCTCCGCTTCCGCAATGGCGGCATAGGAAACACTATCCCCACCAACGATTCCTACTGGCAGAAACCACCAACACTGCCGCTTTGGTGCTTTAGTCCTTTCGTCAGCCGCAACGGTGGGATGCCCCAACGTTAAGTTCTTCTGCAGTGTCGATGACTTAATCTCTTCCGCAGCCGCAACAGCGGAACATCAAACATCGATCTTCTTTCGATCGATGAACTAATTCTTTGACTGGCATCGGAATTCTTTTCTCATCGGAAGTCTAGTGACTTTGGCTTCCACAACGGCGGCACGCCAAACAACTATCTCTTCTGATTGGCAGCGGTTTACTTAGAAAATTTTTGAACTTTCGACGTCGGTGGTCTTTCCACATCGGAAGTCTAGTGCTATAGACTTCCGCAACGGTGGATGCCCGAATAGTTAAATTGTTTCGATGACCCACGAACACTTAGGCAATTTTCCTTCCAACTGCTTCCGTCAACACGCCTTCGTCTAACTCTTCCACTACGGCGGAAGTCCATTCCACTAAGTGTTTCGATGGCTCAAACACTTAACAAAATTTTCAAAAATTATTTTGAAACTTTCCGCCTGTCGACAATCGGATCACTACCGCGTCGGTGATTTAGTCCTTCCGACAGCCGCAATGGCGGACTGTCAAACGCTAAATCCTTTCGCTACATCGGAAGTATGTTCCTCTTTAGTGCTCCGATGATCCGACTGTTCAAGCACTTAGATAATTTTTGGAAGTTTTCTTCCATCAGAATCTGATCTCTGCTGGGCAGAATGAAGTCCTGCCTCTGTCACTACATCCTTCATGGCCCATAGAGGCCCACTATAGCAACCTTGTTCTCTGATATTATCCTGTCATGTCCCCGACCCTCAAACCGACGAAGAGGGTGCGACGAACACCACAACAATGGGCATACAACTCCATGAACGTGGACAATCATCAATGCTGGAAGTAAAAAACTTAACATGGTGCATAACAAGATGAAAGATGCATAATCCATCATACAAGGATTCATAATTCATCAACATACACAGTTACTCAATAATCAGCGGAAGCAACACACATATACATTCCAGCAATCACATGCTCATGTTAGTTCATTAAACAGTAGATTAATTGCAGAGATGAAATAACAGTGGTACTTATCTTTTGATGAAGAATCCTGCAACTAGCTACGTCACTACAATGCTCCACCCAACATTAGGCCAACGTGCTCATCAATCTCTCAACAACATTGCCACCCCTGAGCTGGGCATGATTCCTCCAAGGATAAGGGTCAATGTAGGCTTACACATAGCCAGGGGACACAATCAGAAAACCAACACAGCTAGGTTTATCAGGCCATCAACAAACTGGCCAAGCCAGCACAGTCCAAAGACCAACCACTACATACACGTAGCGAACAATCCCTTCACAGCCCTGTGAAGAAGGAAAATATGACCAATTGAGAGTTCCCAGCCAAACGGTGAACACAGCTCAAGTCCGACCACACTGCTGAGTTGTTCTTGGCCCTAGCATGGCCAAAACAACTCAGCAACAACACCCAGAAGATTATTGTATCCACAGCAAACCAAAACCAGGGCGATTCAACAGCCCAACACACAATGAAAATGATGGCAGTTGTGCACAATACCAAACAAAGGAGAAGCCAACTCCCAGCGTGGACAGAGGAAAACTCAACCAATGGATTTGGAAATCCACAGTGGCCCCAAAATGAAATTGAACACCACATCCAACAAAACGCAGGAAAGACAATAGTCCCAAAATGAAATCAGTGAGCACGGCTCACAACATGGGAAAACGACCCGAACGGTCTGTGCGTGAGGAAAACTTGCACCAACCGCAAAACATAGAGGAGAACATACCTGATTCCACTCTATGGAAAACATGAATGACCACCGATAAGCAGCTCCCCTCCTGAATGTACGAGTTCCAGCAGAACAACCTCCTGTGCGTGAGGATGAGCCAGACTTCCGCTCCTGCGTGAGGGTGAACAGCTCCACTCATGCACGCGGATGAACAACAAATGGGAGGAATGAACAGGCTATGGAGGTAATGCGCAGTGGAGGGAGTGGAGAGTGAATGCTTTTTCTACCCCCATGCGACATGAGGAGAAAATATCCGTTGGTGGAGTGGGCACATGCGCAAGGACTGACAGTCCTGCCACAACCACCACCACTCAGCAATAACTACCTCAGCTACCCAAAACAAAACATTGAAGAGGTTGGATGAGACAAGGAAGATGGAAATCACAAAACAAGGTGGAAACAAATGGGTTTTTCCCCCATAGACCAAGGTTTGACATCCCCCACCCCTTATCCTTTGGAATCATGCCCTTTTCAATTCAACGTTGCACTGCCGTAGCTGGTTGTGGTTTATTTTAATTGATGTGCATGTTTACATGATGCCGAATTATAATGTGCCAAATAGCACGATATACCATCGGGAACTATCCCCATTTCCGAAACATACACAACCAAATTGATAGTGGGGTTTTTGACTTTATCTCCTCACCACGATTAATTACATTATATACATCATGCAAACGGGGTCAAAACTGGGACGTTACAGGATCCCCCAGGTCGTGTTGCTCTGACGTCTTGATGAAAACATTCAAGTCTCATTATTAAACATAAAAAATATAAAATGTCAAAAACATAAAAACACTACTTCCATTTTAGGGTCGTTTGTTTCTTACCAATGTCACCCCACTGTCCACCATGTTGGAGCAGTAGGTCAGGGTCACCAGTTAAGTGAGTTCCCACATATGCATAGTCCTCAACCATCGAAAGAATGGGTCACTGAACATTACCTTCCCTCTACCCACTCCAGTACAAGCCATAATCTAGACCCACCTCTACATGTGAGGGTCTCGTGCCCTCAACTCTATAAAAACCACCTGGGGTCTCAACTGTGGTACCCGCTCAAAGAAGAAGCAAGCTAGAATGGAACCAAAACCAAATTTCTTCAACTCCCCCTGCCGACACTTGGTTAGCTGATCCTTGAAGATTGAAAGTAGAACTTCTTCCCAGTTAAATACTATAGGCACTATGGCCTCTATGGCATAGAGAATATATTCTCTAGATGCCCGGTGTACTCCTTGGCTTCCCACCACTCTCTGCATGGTAAACAACATGGTCCATAGAGGGCCATCCACCACTTCTTTTATGGGATTTTTCTTCCCTGATGTCTTGGTCCCAGGAATGTAGTGACCATCTATCAGCTCTTGATTAGTAATCCCCCCCCCCCACGGAAACCAGTCAGTGAGATGGGAGCACCCCATATCGAAAGGCTAGTCAAGAAGTAGATGTCCTCTACCTCAACTGTCAATGTGTGAGCACCAACCTTGAAATATTGTTGCTCTAGATTCCACATCCAGAGTATATTCTCTAGTAGTCACTCATGCGATACCATACTGGGTGTGTGGAATAACTTTAAGAGTCCATAGTCCCTCAATGCAGCTATGCAACCTGCATTTCATTCAGCGAAGGCGTCGTCGTTATCATGTTTCCTCTCTTTCCATATGACCATTTTTTATCAACAAGAACCTATCCAAAACCATCACAAGACTTATTAAAATCATTCCCAATCCTTCAAATCAATAAAAATGAGCTAGGTTTTCTTGTGCAACCATTTATATTTCTCCACGGCTGGCACCACATGTGTCCCATTGAGGACAAGTGGTGGCACCACTTGTGCACTATGTTTTCAGTGCGGTTATAGTGGGGTATTGCTTATCCTATAAGGGATAAGAGCGGTGCTCGCTTCCATGATTTTAGGGCTTTCCATATAATCCTAAAACACCATTACAAATCAAAATTGAAAGCATGAAATGAAAGGGTAGGGTCTAGGCTATTACCTAGAACTGATGGTGTGTGAATCTGATGGTGGATGCTCCTGATATCAGTGACTGAAAATATGGCTAAGGAAATGCTCGAAAGGTTCTCCACTATAGGTAAATGGGAAAATATTTTAATTTTTTACTATTTACATGACTTTTATATACATTTTAGGGTTTGACATGCTATAGTTTTGTTTTAAAATCATTTATTACTCAAAATCTATCAGTCATAATCCTTTAATGTCAGTTATTAGGGCATTTAACACTTGTTTTTGAGTCATTGCAGGATAGAAGAGAAGTAGTAGTAAAGTTTTGGGAGTTCGTTTTTGACTTTTTCGTACTACCATAAAACAGAAAAAGTCTTTTGAGAATTTATTGCAACACTTTGGTCATGCTCTCGAAACTTAGCATCAAAGGTCTAAGTCCGTTTCTGATTCTTTTCAGGCTCATAAAAAATCTCATCGTGAAAAGAAACCTATTGGAGTCTTCTTTAAACTCTTTTTGGGCTCCTTAAATACGAAAATATTGTCGAGTGATCTTGTCTTCTTCACACTTGTTAAAGCATTTGAAGAGTCATTCATCTGACAGTAGGTTATCGCTTTTTCGGTTCAGGTGAAATTTTTACGAAAAATGACCCTATGGAGTCTTCTTTCGTGGTCGTTCAGACTCTCTAAACATGAATGATACTGATTTTTCTTTCATTGGACTCGTTAAACTAAACATTGAGAGATCCTCTTTTGGGAATGAACCCCTCCTCTCTCAAGTTTGTAAAACATATCAGTTTGGAATTGTCTTTGGATGAGCTATAATGAGTGTTTTCTACCATCTTTGAACTCATAAAAACAAAAAGAGGCACTCATCAA
The DNA here is from genome assembly GCA_001517045.1 of Pseudotsuga menziesii. Taxonomy (NCBI): domain Eukaryota; kingdom Viridiplantae; phylum Streptophyta; class Pinopsida; order Pinales; family Pinaceae; genus Pseudotsuga; species Pseudotsuga menziesii. The sequence goes on along the minus strand of LPNX010832701.1, from coordinate 41,245 downwards.
TCATGATGGGGAAAATGTGAAGGGAATAATTTTGCAAATAAATGGCAGTAGTTTGTCATTACCTTTGAACATGGCACTTGTCTACATATCATTTCAGTCAATTGGGTATTCAACTGATCTCCATGATGATCCAATTTCATGAGTCATGCCACTCCTTTGAGTCTTTCAAAATAATGCATTTTCAATCATCGCACTGTTTGTTTGACTGGTTTAGTCATGCTGCCAATTATTTTGTCGTGCTGCCCGATGTTCAAAGGGAAGGTTATGAAGTTTTACCTCTGCAGTCAAAACAATCTCTGTGTCAGTACTTTTGAGTCAATCTTATGGTTACTACATTCACATCATTCCATAACTATGTTTCGAGTTTTGTGTCTTCGATGTGGGACTCATCATGGCCCTCCTTCGAGGAGACTATTCCCATTGACATCAACTCATCATCTGGGAAATAGTCTTAGAAACAAAAGTTAGTACCTTGAGATATATATGCCTTAATGACAGATTCTCTTACTCTCAAAATAGGTTCACATCATTGACCTTTGATTGATGGAATCGACCAAGTGTTTGACATCAATACATCTATTCACACTCAGTAGATTGTACTAGGGTACCTTGGGAATCATTAACATCAATGGCGATCTCCCTCGCACTTATTAATGGTTCACATCATTGGTTGGTAATCAAGTGGTTTCTACCATGTTCGACTTCAGATCATTGTAATCACATGGATATAATCGTACTTTGTGGAAGACAAGACAAAGACCATAGGTATTTGTTTAAGTGCTCATTGCTTTCCCCAGGTTGCAATGGATTTTTGTATATCTAGCATGGATCCACATTTGTACGGTCGTGGCTATGCCCAAATTTACATTTGTATGACATAGATTTACATTGTATGTCCGGTAGCTATTCCAATTTTGAGTCCTATATCACATGGATCTATGTTGTATTCTAGTAGACATGCTTGTTTATTCCTCTCATGGATCTGCCTTGTATTTGTCCCCATCCATGAGTTGGATACATTTGTCTATGAATCAAAAGTATTGATGTAATACAGATTCCTACAGGACGACATTCTCTGACCAACATGACATTTTCACCTCGAAGTGACAACTTGTTCTCTCAAAGATCTTTCTTATCATATCCCTCTAAGTCTCATGCTTTGGGGGGCATTCTATTATACCTAATTCCTATCACCATCATGTGATGAGACCCTTAACTTCCATGGTTTCCCTTAATCCAAACACTTGGAGTGGAAACTTGCTCTATTTGTCAATTCTACTTGAAAAAACCTAGCACCGCGCTTACCCTATGGCTGATGAGTGGTACCTTGCTCAGCACTACATGTATCCTCTTATAGAGAAGTGGTGCTACCACCTATGGTCTTTGGTATTAAAGCGGTTCTCATCTAAACCGCTCTATCATAAGGGAAAAAAAGTGGCACCATAAGTAAAATGGGAAAAAGAGAAGTTTCTTGAGGCTTCTAGAACTTGGGTTAGTTTGAGCTCGAGATCCCCCTTGATAGGATCTTGGAGCCACCTCACTCACAATTCTCTCAACTATTCCTATCCATTGAGCCTTATAAATACAAGCTCATATCCATAGTTGAGGGGGAGAACTATAGAGGTATTGTTATGCTGTTGGATTGACTACTTAGTCCAAATCATTGGAGAGCATAGAGAGAAAAGTTGGAGCTTATGGGGATGAAGTGTTTGTCTCATGGAGGGGATTTTCGATAGTAAGGAAACGGTTGTAAGATTATTGTTGGCTATCATGGGAAGACCTAGGTTTACTGTATTTAACCAACAACACCCCTAGCTCACTGGCCCTTTAAGTGATTCTAATGGGTTGGACAAGGACTCAAGCATATTGGACCAAGTTCTGTGGCATCCTATTTGCGACTCGCAACTCTGCTATTCGTGAGGCCTCTTTCTCTGCCCGTCGCACGGCCCTTCTGCTCGCGTCGCACGATCTCCTCAAATCGCAGCTCTTCTAGCCGCGAGATCTCTCTCTCCCTGTCACGCGGTCCCTTTACATGTCGCGCAACTTCCACTGAATCACGATGACTCCAGCCCTATCACATCTCTGCGCACCAGGTGACACGTAACTTCCTCTCCAACGCTAAGCCCTCAACCTATGGTATCACGTACCGAAGCTCGGTATCGCCTCCCTGTGATATCCTACTCCCGCGGCTCAGCGCACTTAGCGTTGTTCGTGTCAACTTGCAAGACTCAACATACAGGGCTATTTAACACTGCGACTAGTGACTGTTTCAAGCAAATCATAAATGAACCAGCATACAACATGCCAAAGACTTCAACTTATGTCTATCTTTCTATATTGTTGCAAATTGAATAATGAATACATACATTAAACTGTAAATAAGGCCCATGTGATAACTGATAGATGCAACAAATAAACACAACACATAAATCAATCACATAACACATGATTTTAATGTGGTTAACCTCCAGGATGGAAGTTACGTCCACAGAACTGTGTTTCTATTATAGCTCAGGGGAAGGTAAACACAGTTCTGTTGCATCGCATATGCAGCTTGAGATCTTCTGGGTAACTCCGCACACAGCCTGGAGCCCTTCTCTCTTAGATCTCTTCTCTACCTCTATATTGCACCTCTTACAATATACTCTTCCCTCTCTGTCGATCCCTACAGATCGTTACATGCATGCTCTATGAGCCAGCTACTGGTTACAGTAAGATACTACAGCTAATAACAGAACCAGAGCTTGGCTTCTACACATCCTCTACAGTCTAATAACTTACTATCTACAATACCTTTATTATCTAACCAACGAAGCAACCAACCCTTTTACAATACAAAATTTATCCCTTTATAGGTGGCCCGAAGGTCTCACCATTACAACACTGTGGTCCTGTCCCAACAGTAACCCAAAACCCTAACTAGTGACAGTCGGTGTATCTGTACTTTGAGGTAGCCGCTATCCATCACACCACAGCTCTCTACGGTCTTCCATGCTTCCTGGCGCTGATCATGGGTACTATGCACCGCTTCCCTTCACCACAGCTTCCTGCAGTCTTCCATGCTTCCCAACGCTGACCATGGGTACCGGCGTTGCTTTCCCTGCTGTCCTTTGTCTTCAATACCTCAACATCATTGCTCCTTTTCCTTTATGAGGGTCACTGAACCCTCCTGTCTTCCGCCGCTGCCTTCAATGCAGTGGGTGAGCTCTCTCTTCTCGGCCGCTCAGGTACCGTCGTCTTCCTTAACTTCTCTGTCCCTACAGTCACGGTTTTCGGCTCTGATCTGTAGCTAAAAACCTACTACAGTGTCGTAGCTCTACCTCGTATATCTCCACCAAAACTGTCTATCCGTCAAAATAGCAGCTTCTTCTATAGCTGCGGGACCCTACTCCAACACTTATCCATACATTCTTAATGTAAAAATTACTGTCATTTTGATTTCACATGTACATGTTGCTAGATTCCTTAGTCACTAGCATGGATAAGTAGATGATTTTCTGGTAGCTTTGATGTGCTTGTATGTTTGATATGTTTGCAAGTACACAGGTTCATGATCGAAGTAGCATTCTAGGTGTCTACAGTATTCAGGGAAGGTCTTCATCCTTTGTCGTTCACTCATTTGTTCTCAATCTAAGCCATTCAGAGCAGAGGAATAACTTTTGTCCATAGAAGGTGCACTATTCCTGATAACACTATGATGCCACCATATTTAAGCAACATCGCTAGTGTTTCCCACCCTAACCAAGCCCACCATTATTATAGGATGATGTCTTAGTCCGGAGCTATAACCTTGAACATGCAACCCATGCCATAGGAGCACGCCCATGCATCAGTTTTGTTTGCACAATAATATTTGGGACAGATGACCATATTTGTAGCACCAACTCCCCTGGTCTACTATGCACCCCCAACGCAAGATACTCTGACCCCTGTCCCAGCACTGCCACAACCCTTAGGACAATTTTTTTCCCAGAAAAACCGTTCTAATGCACCAACCCCCAACAACCAACAAGGGCAAGCCAAAAATAACCGAGCTAGGAATAGGGCCAATGACCAACATCAAGGAGGCGGCCAACAACTAAATCCTCCCAACAACGTTGGGGATAACCTGCTAACTAAAAATTACCAGCAACCAAACCCATGTAGACGCAATGCTCTATTACACATAAATCAACCATGCAAACTATGTGATGTCTACGGGCCTATACACATGAATGCCCCTTCATGGGTCACACTAAGCAAGCAATTCAGAATGAAGCTCAACATGGTACCAATGTGGCAGCCCCAGATCAAACCAACCCAACACCACCAGGCCCTCCACCTATGGTGCTCCAAAACCCATTATCGTTCCAAGAACTAGTAGTAACCCCACCTTCTCCCCAACCCAATCCCACCGCCCCTACTTCACCTCTGCCAACAGAAATATTTGTTCACCACCTACTGGCCCTGACTCATGAATAGGTCAATTTGTAGACCAGGAGAAATTAGTATGAATCCAACACTGAACCCACCGACCCATGAGTGGCATCCACATCCAAAAAAACCAACATACCTCTTCACTTACCCTTTTTTCCCCCATGCCCCGCCATACAATGGGTTTTCAACAATGCCATGGCTAGAGATGTTGTGAGCTACAACATCGTTGATGACTTGGCCCAAACACCTATGGCCATGTCCGCTCTTGAGGTACTTAAAACTTTCCCAACACAACGAAAGGATTTATTAGCTTCCCTCAGTGCCGTAGACCCCTCTAAGTCTAAGTTGATCACTTTCGACATAGATAACAGAGAGCCCCAGATGCCATCAACCATTGCCTTTCAAATTCTGGTATCCTTTCAAAATGTGGTCTTACATTGGTGCATTTTTTACGAGGGGGAATCCACTTATGTTATGTCAACCATAGTCTGGCAGAAACTTGGGTCCCCAATTATACAGCCATCCACCACTACCCTACAGGCTTATGATGGCCATCCCACAAAATCCCAAGGTGTCCTTCCATATGTCCCCATAACATTATCCAGGAAAACAATATTGATTGACATAGAGGTTGTCAACGCACAGTTGGACTATAACCTTCTCCTGGGAAGAATTTATATGTATTCCATGAGAGCTTTGGCATCCACTATTTTCCATCTCATGATGTTCCCTCATGATGGGAAAATCATAACGGTTGACCAATTAAATTATCACGATCCGCAAGGGCTAATGGCACTAGCCAACGTGATCCCTATGATCGACACTACTGTTGACACCACATCCACCTCCCCATTATTGGATTTGGGCCTTGGGTTATTTACCAACACCTCCATGACGGATTCCTTCCCCTTCATGTTAACACCACCAAAACCAAATGAGACTGTGGATTTGTGCATGCTCTCATCTAGCACTGCTACACCTAAAATCCAACCACGGTTGCATCCCCAATAGTAGTCACAACAACATCCGCATCCACAACCCCAACAGCAATTGCAACAACATCTACAACCACAACCACAATCACATCCCTAAACATACTCACCATTGAACTACTGGGGTTCCTCCCTATTACATACAATTCCTTTCCTATTTCCCCCATCTAAAATCGTAAGTACACCAGTAATGGGGATTCTCATGTGGTACCTCGATCTACCGGCTCAACCTCTAATGCCCCAAGTTTTGTTGACCCCTGTCCTACCCATTGCAGTGGAATCACATCCTCCACCTTGACCGCAAAAACCAACCACTACACATGCACCTACCATTCCCCACCCAAAAGGGCTAGGGGCAAAAACGAGAAAGCAACAACTAAACCCTAACAAACACTACCATGCATCGTAAATGATGAACATGGCCATGCAAATCAAAATTGTCCTAAAATTCCCATGCTCTGTGCACATTTGGATTCCATGGATACAATAGAAAACATCTCTGAGGTTGAACTCCCAAGTGGACCAACAAAAAAAACAAGTCTTTGAGGACGAACCATGCTTGCTCCCTTTGTGGATTGTATGGACACTATTCTCACCATTGGCAGGACTTGGCTAAATTTTGAATAGCCCTGGCTAACACTAGACAACATGCCCTTGATTCCAAGATCACCCTTGTTGAATAAATCCAATCCCCACCTCCTTCTTCAGACACCATGTCCATCTACATGGTGTCCAGTTCCACATACCCACTTATCGCTGCAATCAACGAAAGTCCCTTGAATCTATCCCATTATTGATTTTGCAACGACGAGGAGATACTTGAAGCCTTAAACACTCTTGAATTCCCTTGGGACGACATGCACCATCACTAGTTGTTCATCCCAGAATAACTTGTGTCGCAATCCGACTAGTTTTCAGTTTAGATAAAGGATTTCATTCATACGAATGTTGACTGGTTCAAAAATCCCATTTCGGCACCTGATTCTTTTGAAGAATGAAACATTGCCAATATCTCACCAGCCATTAAAATCAACATCTCAACCAAACTTGAGACCGTTGAGGAGATCATGTTCAGGGCATCCTTCACCTCTAAAGAAGTCGCTTCCTACAAAGCGCTCTTCCAATAATTTTGCGACATATTTTCCTGGTCCTACACTGAAATTCCCAGGTTGGGTCCATCGATTGTTGAGCACCACATCGACACATGGCCCGACATAGTATCGGTGCACCAAAAATAATGCCCAATCCACCCTTCCAAACTTGTCGGGGTTAAAGTAGACATCGAGAAGTTGCACACAGTTGGCTTCATTTACCCCATTGCTTACACAACATGGGTTTAAAATCTTGTTGCTATAAATAAATAAAAAGGTACCATTCACATCTATACAGATTTCCACAATATGAATTTTGCATCTCCCAAAGATAACTTCCCAATGCCCTTCATTGATCAGATCATTGATGGGTGTGTTGGACATGAGGTATTCTCTTTCATGGACGGATTTTCTGTATACAACCAAATTCAAATCCGAAAAGAACATCGTTACAAGACTTCTTTTACATCCCCTTGGGGCACATTCACATATCGAGTAATTCCCTTTGTTCTAAAGAATGTTGGAGCCACCTTCCAACTTGCCATGAAATATTGTTTCCATGACCTCATCCACATCATATTGGTCTACCTTAATGACCTTATCGCCCGATCACGAAAAAAAGCACAACAAATAGACGACTTGTGGCAAGTATTTTTGCGATGTTGCAAGTACAAAATTTGCTTAAACCCCCTAAAGTGCATTTTTTGTGTCCCAATAGGACGTCTTCTTGGGTTCATCGTATCCCACAAAGGGATAATGATTGACCCTCCACCACAAACTCTATGCCAAATACAGAGCCTTCAAGGAAATGCCAACTTCCTTCGCCGCTTTGTACCAGAGTATGCAATGAAATCCCATGGATTCGTATGCCTTCTCCATACCACAATTCCTTTTGTTTGGGATCAATAAGTGCATGAATTATTTGATGCACTCAAACAAGCCCTGGCTTCGACACCATTACTCTCAGCACCATACTTCACCCGAGACTTCATACTTTATGTGTTGGCCTTTTAAAATGCCATTGCTGGAGTCTTGGTCCAGGAAGATGATGCTCATCATGAGCACATAATTTATTACGTCATCTAGAAGCTGACAGGTCCCCCACTGCAATATTCACCCAAGGATAAACTGGCCCTCATCATTTTTTTCTCATCCTAAACATTGTGCCACTACATCATTGCAAACCATACTTGAGTAGTGGTCGATTCCAACCCAATGCGGTACCTCTTAAGTCATCGCCTTCTATAAGGTCGTGCGGCCAAGTGGGTATTCATCCTCCAAGAATTCAACTTGGAGTTTGTTTCCCAAAAAATCACAAACTCACTAGTGCTGGCCACGCTCATGACAACTATGCCCCCATTGAACACATCACCACCACTCAAGGATGACCTCCCCAATGATTTCCTATTCATCATATCCATGGAAGACCCATGGTATGGGGGCATCCTTCTATATTTACGCACATAGAAGTTTGCAGCCCACTTAAACCGCGAAGATAGGTGACACATCCGACATTAAGTCACTTGCCATCTTCTGATTGGATATGTTTTATATCATTGAGGCATTAATACAATCTTACATCGTTGCCTCACCCATGATGAGGCTGAGACAGTCCTTAATGAATTTCATAGTGGAGCCTCGGGTGGCCACCTTTCAGGTCTAGAAATCGCTCAGAAGATTCTATGTGCTGGCTACTTTTGGCAGTCAAACACTGTCATAGCTGTCTGCTCTCTACGCCAAAGGAAAGAACCCCCCCATGCACCATTACACCATGTAGTCATATTCGGTCCCTTTTGTAAATGGGAAATCAAATTCATGATAGTCAACCCTACCTCGTCCAATGGTCATAAATATATCATTATGGAGGTTGATTAATTCACTAAGTGGGCCGATGCCATGCCCACCTTTGATTGAAAAAGTGAATCAGCGACACGTTTCTTCTTTAGCTATGTCATTTGGGGTTTTGGTGTTCCCAAATAGTTGGTCTTAGACCATGGTAAACACTTTGAATACGTTGTTTTGACTTATATTTCAACCATGTTGAAATTCGAACACTGGTACTCATCTTCCTACTACCCCCAAGGCAATGGCTAAGTTGAAGGAGTCAACAAAATAATCAAAACAATGCTCTAAAGGATGGTAGGAAACCATAAAACCAACTAGCACCACATGATGTTCTCCACCCTATGGTCTGTTAGATTTTTAACATTAAGCTAGCATTATTGGGATATTTTAACTGAGAGAATAACAAGCACAAAAATCAAACACAAGAGACAATGAACACAGTGTTTTTCCTCGGGGAAACCATAAATGAAGAAAACCTTGCAAATTCCTTAGAGATAGAATCAGCACCAAATAGAAAATCGCAAACCAATAAGATGACCTCCCGACAGCAGTAACCTCTTTCCTCCTAGCCCCAGTGTCTTCTTCTTCCTCAGCTATGCACTACAACTGAGTGTGAGTGAGTGTGTGTTAAATAGAGAGGTCACCTCTCTATTTATACTGATTCCCAACATGACTAAACTCCTACTAGGGCTGACTTCACTAGGTGAGTCTAATAACCCTAGTGCCTCGTGTGGGGACTTTAACTCTTAGAAAATAGGAGGGTTACACACAATGAATTGACATGACTTGTTTACATTATAGATCCTCCCAATCGGAACATCAGGGCATGACATCATGACTCAATTACGTTACAGACACATCTTGGAATAAATATTGGGGTACAAGACATAAGATACATAGGTGAATACATTCCGAATTTACAAATACATCAACACTCCCTCTTAATTAGGAAGGTATTCTTTTGACACAATTTTCAGCACTGGTCTTCTTCTCTATATCGACTGGGGCATCTCGTTATCTTCATCTTCAAGTCTTCTTAGTCTTCAAGTCTTCTTCTTCGTCTTCTAAGTCATGTTCTTCTTCAATTCTTCTTCATCATTATGACTACTGGATCATCATTGCTGGATCATCATCACATCTAAATCATCACTTGATCTGGATCATCATCAAGTTTGGATCATCATCACATCTAGATCATCACTTGATCTGGATCATCATCAAGTTTGGATCATCATCAAATGCTATCTCAGAAATGGTGCTATCTCGATTCTTATCATCACAGGATGTTCTACAGATTCATCCTTGTAGGCCTACCCTTCATGTAGGTCTTCATCAGTGCTTATATCTGACACTTAAGTCAGAATGGCCCACCCAGCTCTTACATCTGACCTCAGCTTGTCAGAAGGGCACGCCCAACACTCACATCTGACCTCATCTTGTTAGAAAGGTGCAACACTCACATCTAACCATGTGTAAACACATCGTGCCAGAATGGCTCAGCACTTATATCCGATCATGTGCAAGCACGTTGCATTAGAATGGCTCTGCACTTACATCCGACCCCATCTAGTCAGAAAGGCATAGTACTCACATCTAACCATGTGTAAACACATCGTGCCAGAATGGATAAGAAATTATATCTGACCTCATCCTGTTAGAAATGATCTGCACTTACATTTGACCATGTGTAAACACATCACATCGAAAGGGCTCTCAGTCCCAAACTGAATATTCCTAGAAACTGAACAGGTGCCTCCATTCTCCTAGAGAATGGCAATTGCCCTTACATCTGACCTACTCGTCAAAATGGCCAACACTCACATTTGACATGGGAGGAACCTAATCTGTTAACCATGACAGAATGGCTCAGCCCTTACATCTGATCAAGTGGGAACACATCCCTCTATCACATCAGAATGGCTCTCAGTCCTAGACTGAGTTTTCCTGGTAATTGACCAGGCACCTCCATTCCAAGAATGGAAATATCCCTTATATCTGATCATGTAGGAACCAATCCTATAGTAATATCAGAATGGCTCAACACTCATATCAGACATGGAAGGAACCTAAATCCTCTCCCCATGATAGAATGGCTCAGCCCTTACATCTGACCATGGAAGGAACTTAATCCTCTCCCATGTCAAAATGGCTCATGGATTCATATCTTCCCTTTGGAGGGAACCTCGATCTGGAGAACACCAAGCTTCTCCTTGAAGTACTCAAACTTCACCCTAGCCAATGGCTTCATCAACACATCATCTATTTGATCATCCGTCGCAACATACTGGAGCTTCACTGTTCCCCTCTATACCATATCCCTGATATAGTGATACTTGATCTCGATATGCTTCGACTTGTCATGGAACACCGGGTTCTTCGAAAACTTCACACAACTCTAGTTGTCACAATATATACAAGTAGCATCCAACTGGAGATCAAATAAATCAGACATTAGCTTCCTTAGCCATACTATCTCACAACTAGTTGAACAAGCTATGACATACTCTGCTTCAGTTGTACTCAGTGCCACACATGATTGCTTCCTGCTAAACCAAGAGATCACACTTGATCGCATAGTGAAGAAACACCCTGAAGTGCTCTTCCTATCGATGTCACTACCTACCCAATCTGAATCAACATAACCCTCCAAGTTAATCTTCTCATTCAACTCATACTTGAGCCCATAATCAATGGCACCCCTCAGGTACCTCAGAATATGCTTTGCAGCAATCAAGTGGACATTTCTTGGATCTGTCAAGAACTGGCTCAAGGTGTTCATAGAAAAGAAAATGTCTGGTCTTGTGTTCATCAGGTACATCAAGGACCCAATCATCTGATGATACATCATAGCATCAACCAACTCTGATGAAACATCACTCAATAGTGTTAGGTTCGATGCCATAGGTGTGGTCATAGCCTTGCAGTCCATCATCCCAAACCTCTTCATGATCTCTACTACATACTTACCTTGTCTAAGGAAGATTCCATCTGTACTCTACCACACCTCCATACCTAGAAAGTAATGCATCATCCCCAAGTCCTTCATTTTGAACTCAGCAGCAAACTTTCTCTTCGTATCAGCAATCAACCCATCTGTACCTGTCACAAATAGATCATCTACATATAGTAGAAGCATCACTGGGTTTCCATCTTCAACCTTGTAGTAAAGGTTGGAATTTGCTTTACTCTTGGTAAATCCCAAACTGGATAGAAAGTTGTCAATTTTTCCGTACCATGTCCTGGGTGCCTGTTTCAAACCGTACAGGGATTTCTTCAATCTGCACACATGAGACTCCCTGTCATGTGTCTCAAAACCAAGTGGTTTTTCTACATACACTTCCTCTTCCACTGCACCATTCAAGAAAGCATTCTTGACATCCATTTGGTGTATCTTCCATTTCATTACTATATCCAAGGAAAGTACTGATCTGATGGAAGTGTATCTGGCTACAGGTGCAAAGGTTTCTTCATAATCTATTCCTTCTTTCTGGGAGAAACCACGAGCCACAAATATTGCCTTATATTTTTCAATGCTACCATCTGCAGCATGCTTGATCTTGTAGATCCATTTGGAAGTTACAACTGACTTCCCTTTTGGTCTTGGGACAACATCCCAAAAATCATTCTTCATGATCGATTGATACTCTTTGATCATAGCCTCCTTCCATTCTTTTCGTTCTGCCGCTTCTTCATAATTGGAAGGTTCTTTATCGATGAAATCACATAGTAATGCTGCATACCTGAAGCAGGATCTAGTCCTCTTTCTTTCTCTATGATTCTTTTCTAGAGCCCCATATCTTTCCACACCTTGGATAATTTCATGTACCCAAGTAGGTTTCCTCTTATGAGGATTCTTCTCTAGAGGTGGATCTACAAGTATTTGTGGTTCTTCAAATTCTCGATCTTCTCCTTGTGTTTCTTCGTTCATGGTTGTATCATGAATTCTGGGTGGTTCTGCTTCTTTAGGTTCTTCAGCAGGTTTCTTTCTAGATTTGTTGTAAGTTTTGTCTTCATCAAATGTCACATCCCTACTGATGTCAATCTTCTTGTATCCTAGGAAATAGATTTTGCAAGCCTTCGAGTTTTCAGAGTATCCCACAAATATACCCTTCTTTCCTGAAGGATCTAATTTTGTCCTCTTCTCTTTTGGAATGTGTATGTACATAGGACAATTGAATATTCTAAGATGGCTCACTTCTAGTTTCTTGCCAGAGAAGACTTCTTTAGGAGTCTTTCTCTTGAGTACTCTATGTGGAGTACAGTTTTGTACATACACCATTGTTCTGGCAGCTTCTGCCCAAAGATGCATAAAAATATCTTGATCATGAAGCATAGCTCTTGCGGCTTCCATGATAGTTCTGTTCTTTCATTCTGCAATCCCATTCTGTTGTGGATTATAAGGAGTGGACAAATCCCTCTTAATCCCTGAGTCTTTGCATAACTCTTTGAATTCATTTGACGTGAATTCTCCGCCATTATTTGATCGAAAGGTCTTAATATTCTTTTCAGTGCGATTCTTGATCAAGGCCTTGAATTCCTTGAATTTGTTAAATACTTCATCTTTGTTCTTCATGAAGTATATCCATGTCTTCCTAGAAAATTCATCAATGAAAGAAACATAGTATACATACCCGCTTAGTGAACTTGATGACATTGGAGTGGATGATTTCCAATTTTCCTTTTGCTTTTCTCTCGCTACCTAGAAATGTCTTTTTTGTGTTCTTTCCTTTCGCACATCCTTTAGAGACCCCATCATGTTTTGCTTGTATTTCTGGAAGACCTTCAACAGCTTTTCTTGCAAGAGGTAGTGCTCTGTAATGCACATGTGCAAGCCTTTTATGCCAAAGTTCATTTGGCTCTACTGTGTCATCGACCAAGGATTGTTCTGGATGGCCCTTCAATTTGTACAAACCTCCTTCTTGTTCCCCAATTACTATTGCATCATCAATAGTCTTTCCTTTTATCCACATGATGACTTGACCATTTATGAATGCAACCCTCATTCCTTTTGCATCTAATGCAGATATGGAGAGAAGGTTCTTCTTGAGTCCCGATACAAACAATACTTCCTTCATTGTAATAGATTTTCCAGAGTCTAGCTTATAGGAGGATTCCCCACTACCTTTTATTGGATACTGGTAGTCATCTCCTAGTTTCACCTTGTGAGGTGACTCATGTTCTGAAAGTTTCACAAAGGATTCTTTCAATCCAGTCATGTGCTTGGAAGCACCACTGTCTATGATCCAATCATTGCTTCCATGAGTAATGTTTTCCATGAGAGCAGAAATCAAAACATATTCTTCCTCGCTTGAAGAATCTTCACTTTCATATCTGGTTCTCTTTGATGAAGGTTCATCATGCTCTGTAGCATGAGCATGATGTCATCTCTTATTTCCCTTCTTCTTGTGAGATCTACTTTTCTTCTTAGGACAATCTAGCAAAGTGTCCTCTCTCATCACATGTATAGCAAATAAACTTAGACTTATCTCTATGCTTTCTGAAGTTATTACTTTGATTAGAATACTTACTTCTGTGATGGTTGGATATGGATTTCTTGGATTGTGTTATCACTCCAAGAAACCCTTTGTGGTTGTAGACCAAAGGTGCTTGGTAACTTAATAAATTATGTTTTTGTGTTTTTGTAAAGGTGGATCAATGGGACAACTCAATCAGAGTATGGCATTCAGACATTCAGAATGGTAAACAAATAAAACAGTGCTCTCAAGAGTTGATTAATCAGCAAATAACTTTAAAGATGGATGAAGAAAAGAATGTAACTAAACCAGTACAGAGTAGGGTTCAAGAGACATCCAAGAAACTAATATCAGGCTATGAGCTAAACAATGGAAAAGCAACCATTCAAAGCTAGACAACACAGATAATAGTGAAAAGGAATATGGAAAGCTGACATCAAAACTGAAAGAAACCTGTGATCTGTATTAGCATAAAGAAGACTGAGTACAATAGTAGATTACTCTATCCAAAATCGAACCCCCCTCCTCAGTCTCATTACTTAGGCTTTATAGCCTTTACAAAATATTCTACAGATCCTAAAAACATGGATCTGTTGAGTTAACTAAAACACTAACTGGACAGTAAATGCAAAAAGATAGGGACTGATCCCTAAAATCAAGGAAATGACAATGAGTTGGTCTTCTTTCTAGTGCTCGATGGTTGATGAAGTGAAGTTAGCCTCCCAAGGCTCGGTGGACTTTGATTGGAACATAACAGAAACGCTCTTGATCATGTGGCACTTGAACTTAGAGTTGTTTCCTCAAAAAGATGCTTAAAATTAGCAAAAACACCCACTTGACTTAGATCTAGTTTAAAATCCCTTTGGATACTGATAGGATAATTCATAATCCATTTGTTTTGATCGGCTTCTTGCCATTTGGATTCAAAAAAATCCCGATCTGGGCAAAAAAATTAGCTTGCTGCCCTGTAACAGGTTTTGTAAGCATTTTCTGACACGTGATATTGTGGGGAGATTTCAACTACCTTCCTGATCTCTAAAACCAAATCTGATTGCACCAATGGATATCTTATGATTTGTATATGTCAATCGACCATTTGAACGTGCCAAACGGACATTCCACGGCCGAGAAAAACGATTTTTACCAAAGGCAGTTTTTATCTGGAAAAACAGATTTTCGGCAGTTAAGCCTTCTATCTGTTTCGTGCTTTAGCTGCCGAAAATGACCTGTTTCGGCGGTTAACTAACATTTCACAGACAAGCTTAGCTGCCGAAAGCTGAGATTTTAAATTTTGAAGATTAAAACTTGGATGAATGAAATTTTCAACTATATACTTCAAAACAAGACCTCTTAATGGACTCTAAAAAATTTAGAAGGAAATTTTTTGACTCGATTCTATCACCTAAAATAATGAAAATTTGACTGGGTTATTTTAGGAGATAACATCTGGCTCCTACTCGGGGAAAGAATCCTCCTAGTGAGGTTCTAAGAATCCCAGAACCAAATGCCTTTCTTGGAGAAGACTCAAACAGAACTTAAACTCTAGTGTTTCATTGGGCATGGAGTCATCTAGCTTCTGCAACTATTCCTCTGCTAGATTGCTTGCAGTCTGCCTGTAGCCTGCCTTTATTTAACCAAGTCAACTACTATTTCTGCTGCAAACTGGAAAAAAGAAATGCTCGGGCAGCAAGCTTATTTCCTACTCCTACACTAACCAGCTCTGCCATTTTTTAAGTGAATGCTGATTTCCATAGCAGCCATCTAAGCAATTTGGATACTGAAAACATCTCATCTTTCTTGCCAATCAGCAAATGATGTTTGACATGAATCAACAATAATACGAAGTCTTCCAGGAAACCATACTTACCCAGACACACTGGAAAGCTAAGGAAATCTGAAATCTCCAGGTTCTTTGAAAAGTATAGGTCAATGAAAACTGCCACTGGATCCTTAAAAGGAAGATAAGTAACATGCTGCTCCTCGGAAAACAACTGCACATCTATGGCAGCCTCATGCTCAGCCATGATTGTTTCTCTACAAGAGGACTGATCATCTTCTTGTCTTCTTGAAATTAGTGATTGATCATCAAAGATGGTAACTTCCTCCTCAGACAAATGTACACAAGATGGTGACAGAATAGGTTTTATATCATATGAATTTTGATCAGCTGAAAATATATAGTTACCTATATCATCATTAGTTACCATAGGCTCTTCTTGATTTGCAAACTGGTCATAAACTTCATAGCCATACCTGTCTCTGGAATACTCTGCACATACTGAAGAAACTGATTCTGAATCTAAAATGTACTTACCCTCAGGCTGCTTGTCCAAATCTGTTTCATACCCACAGCTTTCATACTCGGAATCTGAAATGTCATGACTGTCTTCTTGCACATATGTTTGCAGATTTTCAGAGTCAGCCTGCATTCTGATCGACCTAGATGCACGGATGTTTTCCTCTACCTTTTGCGCATCTTCAAACAACTGGGTTAATGATGAAGACTCCCTTTCTAGCAGAAGAAGGGCGAGTTCTGAATGAAGACACATAACATAGTGTATCATAGCAGCTGTTTCTGTAGGTTTGATCTCCAAGGGCATGTCATGATACATGCAGTTAAACTTTCGATTGAAAATAGGCAAAGTTTTGCTCCGCTCTCTCTTCAAAGCATAAAAGTCAGCAAGGTAAGAATCAAAAGATTTGTATTTTCCCCAATACTCCAGGAAAGCATTAGAGAACTCAGTCCAAGAGCCAATTGAATCAGCTCTTAGGCTTTTAAACCATATAGCAGCATCTTTGATCAAAGACTTGGAGAAATATCTCATGACCACATCTTCATGGGTAAGTTGAAAACGATCAACAAAATACAAAAAGGATTCCACGTGTTCCTCAGCTGAAGTTTGATTCTCTCCAGAAAACCAAGGGAGATATTTATAACAATCATCGGGATAAGGATGAAGAAGAAGGGGCAGCTTTAAAGGCTTGAACATCTTCATCCAGATCTTAACTTGAAAGGCTGTGGGCTAACCATGAGAGTTAACGGGTTCATGACAAGGTACATAAATTATAACAAGAGGGGCTGAGATCTGTACAGGGTATGAAACAATTTCTATACTTTCAAGGTCACATGGCTGATCAGACTCTGAAGGAAACGAAATACAGTGGTCATCTTTGTGAATGGGCTGAGGTAAAGCTATCGAATCTACATCTACAATGCAGGGCTGCAGGCTTTCCTCTTCTAAAGATGAATATACACAAGAAGGATGATGATTTTCTGAATATACAAAACAGAAAATAATTCTCTTTACATGCGAAGGGAAAAGAATGAAAGAGGTAATAAAGAACAACAACAGTTCATGAAGCAAACTAATGAACTGATACCTGGACTTTGATTTGAGCTTCTTCATATTTTATCAACAGGATCCTCCCCAATGGAGTCTTCGAACGTGGAGTCGCCAGATAGATGCTTACAACCAATATAATGTTCAGCCTTTGTCTATCATCAAAAACTGAAACTATGTCGTCTCCCAGGGAAGCTTGCTTCACTCTCCGTTCCCCGGCCACGGCGCCAATTTGTTATCACTCCAAGAAACCCTTTGTGGTTGTAGACCAAAGGTGCTTGGTAACTTAAGAAATTATGTTTTTTTTTTTTTGTAAAGGTGGATCAATGGGACAACTCAATCCGAGTATGGCATTCAGACATTCAGAATGGTAAACAAATAAAACAGTGCTCTCAAGAGTTGATTAATCAGCAGATAACTTTAAAGATGGATGAAGAAAAGAATGTAACTAAACCAGTATAGAGTAGGGTTCAAGAGACATCCAAGAAACTAATATCAGGCTATGAGCTAAACAATGGAAAAGCAACCATTCAAAGCTAGACAACACAGATAATAGTGAAAAGGAATATGGAAAGCTGACATCAAAACTGAAAGAAACCTGTGATCTGTATTAGCATAAAGAAGACTAAGTACAATAGCATATTACTCTATCCAAAATCGAACCCCCCTCCTCAGTCTCAATACTTAGGCTTTATATCCTTTACAAAATATTCTACAGATCCTAAAAACATGGATCTGTTGAGTTAACTAAAACACTAACTGGACAGCAAATGCAAAAAGATAGGGACTGATCCCTAAAATCAAGGAAATGACAATGAGATGGTCTTCTTTCTATTGCTCGGTGGTTGATGAAGTGAAGTTAGCCTCCCAAGGCTCGGTGGACTTTGATTGGAACATAACAAAAATGCTCTTGATCATGTGGAACTTGAACTTAGAGTTGTTTCCTCAAAAAGATGCTTAAAATTAGCAAAAACACCCACTTGAATTACATCTCATTTAAAATCCCTTTGGATACTGATAGGACAATTCATAATCCATTTTTTTTTATTGGCCTCTTGCCATTTGGATTCAAAAAAATCCCGATCTGGGCAAAAATATTAGCTTGCTGCCCTGTAACAGGTTTTGTAAGCATTTTCTGACACGTGATCTTGCGGGGAGATTTCAACTACCTTCCTGATCTCTAAAACCAAATCTTATTGCACCAATGGATATCTTATGATTTGTATATGTCAATCGACCATTTGAACGTGCCCAACGGACATTCCACAGCCGAGAAAAATGATTTTTACCAAGGGCAGTTTTTATCTGGAAAAACAGATTTTCGGCAGTTAAGCCTTCTATCTGTTTCATGCTTTAGCTGCCGAAAATGACCTGTTTCGGCGGTTAACTAACCTTTCACAGACAAGATTAGCTACTGAAAGCTGAGATTTTGAATTTTGAAGATTAAAACTTGGATGAATGAAATTTTCAACTATATACTTCAAAACAAGACCTCTTAATGGACTCTAAAAAATTTAGAAGGAAATTTTTTGACTCGATCCTATCACCTAAAATAATGAAAATTTGACTGGGTTATTTTAGGAGATAACAGATTGTATTGTGACAGCTTGATCTCCACTTCACATCTTCTCTTCTCGAGCTACTATCTGAGCTTCTTCTTGAGAACATTCTTCCCATAGTCTATTGAACTTAAATAACTTCTTCTTGGCATAGATCCCTTGAATGAAGGAGTCCAATGTCTTAGGGAGACCATTCAAGGTGGTCATCACAATCTCTGCATTCTCCACTTCTTCATCTACTGCTTCCAATTGTTCTTTGATCTGAG
Source organism: Pseudotsuga menziesii (assembly GCA_001517045.1). NCBI lineage: Eukaryota > Viridiplantae > Streptophyta > Pinopsida > Pinales > Pinaceae > Pseudotsuga > Pseudotsuga menziesii. The sequence goes on along the minus strand of LPNX010832701.1, from coordinate 22,261 downwards.
AAACCCTTGTGAAGTAAGACTAGATGGTTTCTGCATTATGGATCTTCACATTCTTCAATGGGTTCCTCAAGGTCATCTTGCGGTTTATTTTCTTTCCTTCAAAAAATTTGGTTAGGGCATCAAACATAGCTTTAGGTGTCTTGAGGGAGGACACATGTGGTATAAGGTGATCCTTGATAGAATCAGCAATGATCCTCTTTTCCATAACCAACTTCGTCTTATTTAAGGCCTTAGCCTCATCTCCCGCTAGAACTGGAACCTCCTCATTGATGTAGGAGTCCAACTCATTCTCTTCCAGAACCAGAGAGATCCTATACTTCTAAGCTTGGAAGTTATCATCTCCCTCAAGATTTTCATCAATATTGGTATGATGAGACATCTTAACTGAAAACCTCAAATGGAAATATAAAAGATTTAGATCTTACCAGGTCAAGATGTCGGATCTAGATTTGGAGCTGAAATCTTGCAGTGTTGGTTTAGGAGTAGATTAGGTTTTTGCTTTTCCAGAGTTATGTCCAACCAAATTCTTTGAAATTGATCCCTAACTTCGATTTTGGGGAGGAGATCAATCCAGGCCTAGGCTCACTAAAAAATTCCTCTTCTATGAAAAGCCCTAATTTCTGGCAGCAGTGTCGGGTCCAAAATTGAAAAACCTTAGAATTGGATTCTACTTCGATATAAATATGCGCCCTAAGGAGGAGAGTTAATCCAAACTTCGTTTGCTAAAAATATGTGGAGGAAGATCCACAAAGTAGGAATCCCTAGTTCCCGCAGCTGCACAGTGTCTTCTTCTCAGGTTAGCTCTGATACCATGTTAGATTTTTAACATTAAGCTAGCATTATTAGGATCTTTTAACTGAGAGAATAACAAGCACAACAATCAAACACAAGAGACAATGAACATAGTGTTTTTCCTCGGGGAAACCATAAATGGAGAAAACCTCGCAACTTCCTCAGAGATAGAATCAACACCAAATAGAAAAGCCCAAAACAGTAAGATGATCTCCCGAAAGCAGTAACCTTTGTCTTCCTATCCCCAGTGTCTTCTTCTTCCTCAGCTATGCGCTACAACTGAGTGTGAGTGAGTGTGTGTTAAATAGAGAGGTCACCTCTCTATTTATACTGATTCCTGACATGACTAAAACCCTACTAGGGATGACTTCACTAGGTGAGTCTAATAACCCTAGTGCCCCAGAACTACAAGGAACTTAACCCTTAGACAATAGGAGGGTTACCCACAATGACTTGACATGACTTGTTTACATTATAGATCCTCTTGATCAAAACATCGAGGCATGACATCATGACTCAATTACATTATAGACACATCTCAAAATAAACATCGAGGTACAAGACATAAGATACATAGGTGAATACATTTCCAAGTTACAAATACATCAACATGGTCTTATCGCACATTCATGAAAACTGTAGTCAGTTTCACCCCTTTCTATCTAGTACACGGCATTGAATCAGTACTCCATATAGAGTGCCAGATCCCATCACTTCGCTTCACTGTAGAACTCTTTCGTGATACTTCTCCTTTGGAAGAACAACTCCTCTAAGTTGAGAAAACCATAGAAGACTGTCGGGATACCCTCCAAGCCATTGAAGTAGAAAAAACACTGTCAAAATCCTATTATGACTCCCATGTCCACCCTCACACCTTTAGCGAAGGTGATATGGTTCTAGTTTATGACCAAGCCAATGATAAGTTGGGAAAAGGAAAGTTTGAGTCAATGTGGTATGGCCCATATGTCGCCCACCATTTCCTCGAAAAAGGGGCATACATTCATGTTGAGTCTAATGGACAACTCTTTGAGAACCCCCATAATGGGATCTACCTCGAGAGATTTTACACTTAACATCACCAATCAGTTGCTTGTAGCATAGTCTTGTCCATTTTTGTTTTACATGTTTTTTGAAGTGAGTCTTACGTATTTTTTCCTTGAATTCTCCATATGGATCCTACCTCATGGCAATACATTGGATTTGCTGATGGAGCAAATAGATGGTATCCAAACCTCACCTCGGCTGCATGGGTCATCTACTCCCCATCACATGAGTTGATGTATCGATGGAATATGTGTGGGAGTTGCAACCAACAACCATGATGAATATGATAGTGTCACTAGCCTCTTGATCGCTGCCCTCTAGTTCGGTATCAGCCATCTTTATGTCTTCTTAGACTTCTAGCTGCTTGTCTCTCAGTTGAACAACTATTATCGGGTACATGATCCCTGCCTCTTTAGAAAATTCCTGCGTAGTAAACAAATGGTTAGAACATTTGAATCCATCACATTCACACATGTTCCCAGGAACCTCAATAGTGTAGTATATCAAATAGCTAATGACATTCTAAATTGGCATATTCATCATTGCACATAAGAAGCATACAAAAAACTACATCATGCATCATCACACATAAATATGCATACACATGTAAAAATATATCATCTAGGCATTTCATTCACATTATCATAAAAGACTCACATATAAAAAAAACATAAAAGCGCATCCACGTGTGTAAAATATATATATATATATATATATATATATATATATATATATAAATCGCATGTCTAAATATGTCCAATACAAAATCAGAAGCTACATATGCGTTCTCAACTGAATATAGACCGCAATACAAAAAAAACTAAGTACACCAATGCACTAGGAGTAGCTCCCTAAGCTACTAATCAGAGTTGGGCTCATCATCCTACTCCTTTGACCATGTCCCCTCATTATAGACATCCTCCTCCTCGAAGGCATCATCACCCATCAGAACATCACCTAGTGACACCGCCTGTTGCCGCCTTTCACACACTTGGGTCACATGGCAGAAATATTCAAGCCACTCGGTGTGTCCTTGGGGGCAAGTCTCAAGTCAAGGTTGTCACCTTGTTCTTGACTCCTCTGTTTAGGCTCAACTCCTAACGAAGCCAAGGGGGGTAGACCCTATTAAGTTACTAAGGATAATTGCTTAGTGTGGTGATGTTAATTTGAATGAGTTATTTAGGAGTTTGAAATTTAACTATAGACAATCAAAGATGACAAGATACAAAAATGAACACACAAAAGCACAATGCTGAGACACAATATATATATATATATATAAAGCAATAAAATAACTAGTGCCTTAGAATGGAGTCAAAAATAAAATCAATGTACTTGCATGTGCTTGGAGTGAATGTTTTGCAATTGCCTCTTGGTACGTTTTAAGTTAAATTTGAGGTGTGAGTTGATTAAAATTAGGCGAAGGGGTGGACTCTAGATATACCCGAGAGTACTTGGAGTATGTCCAAAACTAAACCTTCATGTCTACTTGCAAGGAATATGTGGGCTGAATGGAGTCTCTGGGGCTATTGTTCATAACGCACCCATTAGGGTGTGATAGAGATTGGCGCCCCAAGGTCACTTTTCAGAAGTTCCCGCTTCCTTTGGGTAATTTGCCACCGTGATGGTTTGATCTATGTGTTGGATTTTCACCTGTTGGTTTGTTAATTTGGGAGAGTGAGTCCTAATTATACTAGTCACTCAATTGCTTTTGATACAGCTTGACTGATCGGATGAACCGCATCCAAGTGCAGAGCATACACACCGGAGTCTTGTCAATTTTAGTAAATTTTACAATGGGTGTTCTTGTTTAAAATAAAACCCTCCAGGAACCTCTTTCGATCCAATTGGATCTCAATTGGGGAATCAAGGAGGGGTTAATTTTATAATAGCTGAAAAACAAATGACAGAAAAGAAAATAGATACACAATTCTGGTTTTCTAATTAGTCCTACCACGAATCTCTTTCCCCTTTTGGGTCAATCAGGATGTTGTGGGGTAAGTATTAATATTACTTTGAAATATAAAATATGGAATATGAAACTGATAATGAATTAAATTATACTACCCTACAGATTAGAGCTATGCTAGATTTAAGAAAGATGAACGAAAAAGAAAAAAAAATGACACGGACGCAAATCCCCCCCAAGGGGGATGGGGAATGGGCTTGAAAGAGCCTATTCAAAAATTATTTTTATTAACAACAGTTACAATATCAGAGAATGGATATAATTCCTCTTTATCCTTATACGGAGTGAAATCAAGAGCTTACAAAGTGCGAAAATTAAAGGTTTAGTCAAATGGGAGACCCCTGGGGGAATTTGAACGCTCCTGAAGCCACTTCTGAACAGAAGCTTCCTTTATTTTCTGTCAAACCTGCTAAAAAACAGCAAGAATATTAGACTGAAATATTCCCAAAATCACTCTGAAAGCACCTTTGGGTCAGCTCACTTTTAACCAAAAAAGGTAAGCTGAAAACTAGTTAAAAGGGTAAAACAGGAACCAAGGAAAGCATGATTTCTTTGGGATCTTGGATTTCCTTTTGGGTAACCAATAATATGTGCACTTTTATTGCATAATATTAAATTTTAACATACAATAAAGGAAACTACCTTAAAAGCAAGCTATCAATTTTCATTAAAATGCTTGAGAAAATATGGTAATTTCAGCTAGATCTCTTAAAATGTAACTTTATATGCAAAAAAAAACTAAGATATATAATTAGGAAGGGATATTACTAACTATATCTATGTGTAATTTTCTTAATGAGACATATCTGAGCAATAAGAAACCTTAATAGTAACCAGTTTGAAGAAAATTTAAGATTTTTAAAGAAGGAAAAGGGGAAGAGAAGTGCTTGTTGTTGAAGTAGATCTGCAAAGGAAACTTGGTAGTGAAGCAACAAGGGACACGATATTAGCAATATCTATTGGAAACCAATGGAATCAAACCTGAACCATAGATCTTCCAGTCATGGCAAACCTGCAAGCTACACAACAAATCCTGCAAACAGAACCATTAAATCTGAAGATACATATGAGAAGTAGATGATACATCATGCAAATAATCTTATTTAGCATACAGGTATTAGCTCATTCAAACATATGCAGAAAAATAGAAGTAAGTAAGCTTACTTACAATGATCTATCCCTATGATTTCAATAACCATTCAGGCAGACAACAGTTAAGTGCAAAAATTTGAAAAAATAGCAGTTTCACCTCGAATGCAGCATGATAATGATAATCCACACATGAAAGGTACTCCACAATTGAGCCTCCAAAGATTCTCTTTATTTCAACAAATGATGATCAATACACAATTACAATGGAAATCCTTTCAATCTAGCTCTAACTAGCTTGGAAGAGGCTGTTGTGCTTGGATATATACAAAAACTAGGAGATCCAGCCCAGGGGGGGGAATCCCAAGGAGACACATAAAATAAGCTGAAGTAGAGTCCATCAATGCCTGATCTATGTCTAACTGAGCTAGATCTGAGTCTCACTAAGTGCAATTGTCAATCGGGGGGCTGATCTGACTGACACCTCAACCTGCTGACTGAAGCATCCACCAAAACTCATCCAGATGAGCCAAAAACATGTCGAGGAGAGAGGGAGGGTGAAATTCCCCATAAAGGATGTTGAAGATCAACTCTGGATCTGATTTGATCACCTCCTTCAGTCAAGGATTTGTCAGATCCAGTCAATTTGCTTCAGATCTGACTGATTTCAATCAAATCAGCTGAGAATCCACTAATCTATGATTTTGGATTTGCTCCATTATTCATCAATTTATTAATTAAAATCATCAATAATTGATTTTTGGGGCTTTCTGACCTGAGTGATGGAAAATCACTCAAAACTAGGCAATAGTGGGTCCATGGGTTTACATGGTGCTCTTAGCTTGAAAATGAGCACCTACATGACTAAAACTGATTATTTGGCCCAATTTTATTACAAAATCAATTTTTCCAATTAAACTATTAAAAAATAGCCTAAGTTTTGGAAAAATTAAATTTTAATAAAAAACACTGAAAAAATTAAAAACATTGAAAAATTGGAAAAAACTAGGGGGACTTAGACATGTTCATATGACTCAACCATGATGTCTAACATGTTTATACATTGACACATAGACTCTAACAACCTCAATAGGCCTAAATTCCAAGTCGAGCACCCCAACTTTGGAGGTATGGAGTGAAAAATTCAGAAATTATCAGTCGTTTATTCAACAACCAATAATAACCAAGGGAAAAAACACCCTAGGCTGATCAGATTGACAAATAAAGTCTAAGAGATCGAGTCTTTTACAGACACTATCATGCTAGAACATTTATTACAATTCCCCCAAGGGGTATGAACATGTGATATAGTACAACAAAGCTTCCCAAAAGAAATACTGAAGGTTCTCTGAAGTTCGAACAAGTTATCCTTGTCCAGTTCACAAGGATCACTTGATAAAAAACCACTAAGTACAACTTAGGTGGTAACACCACCCAGACATACTCAGCCACAACAACAATCCTCCTCATCAAAGGGACCCAATCATGTGGAGCATGATAGCAAGAAGCAATAAGATCCTGGTCCAAGTGTTGCCACCCATCATCCATCACTCCCTTTAGGAGGTGCACCACTAGTTCCCTTGGCTTGGTTGACCATAATGGAGTTTATGTTACACTCTTTTCTAACTCCTAAAAGAATGAAAATATTGTTGAGCACACCTTCTTCCTTTCCCACTCGTTAAAGTATAAGAAAGGGCATCTACATTGTCTCGTTTAACTCCTTTTGTGGACTATGTATACTACTATATGAAAAGGAACACCTTAGCACACTCAAGCCAAGAACACATACCTCTACATCCTTTTATGATTTCTCAAGCATCGGGAATGAACTCTATGAAAAATATCATTATGGGTTGTCTTTAAGCTCTTTTCCAGCCTTCTCATAAAGAAAATATCGTCGAGAAAACTTGGTTTCATTCATGCTCATAAAAGTAATTGAATGACCATCCAGTTAGTACAGGTTTAACATTTTTTGGCCTGGTTGGACTACTAATGGTAAAGAAGCATCCCATCCCCCAAAGGATGGGTGAGCTCTCCTATTTACACTTTTATCCTTTTTCAGGCATAGGATACTATCAACAAAAAGGATCCCCCATTGGAGTCTTATTCATGCTTTCAGACTCTCTAAAATTGAAAGCACCATCGAGCATTTAATTTCTTGGGCTCGCTAAAAATCCATGAGATCGTACCATGATGGTGTCTTTAGACATCACCCCACATATTACAGTTTGGAAGAATACCCCCTTTGGGTTGCCTTTGTTCAGAGTATTCTGCAATGAGTCTCCCTTGGATCCCATAAACACCAAAAGTGTCTAACCCCCCCCCCAAGTATTTCCCATCTGCTGTTACATTTTTGGTATTACATCTATGACCCCTTTCCTATGAGTTAGTTTCATTTGCTTCCAGGTCAACCCTGCCATCATACTCTGATCAAAGGAATTTTGAGTCCTGGGTACCCCTTTTTCCCTATTCCCCAATTCAATGCACTAGTCCCCATATTATCTCACACCATTGGTTATCTCCCTCACACTTCTGGTTAGGGAAACATCATCGCCTTGATCATTTGTAGGTCTCCCTTTGTATTCTAGAGGATATACCCAGAGGTCCTTGTATCTTGGTTTCATTAACCTCATTGATGAGTTCCTTTGACCACTTGAGAAGAGTTCTTAGTGCCTCTTGGGATGGTTGTGTCTCACGTGCTCAACTCTAGCCACATCATCACATCCTTGAGATTCATACAAGGTATTGGTCCATACAGTATTTGGTCAAAGACCCCAGATGTTGTTATACCTAAATCCCATCACCATCATGTGATGAGACCCTTAACTTCCATGTTTTCCCTTAATCCCAACACTTGGAGTGGAAACTTTCTATGTTTTTCAATTCTACTTGAAAAAACCTAGCACCACACTTACCCTATCGTTGATGAGTGGTACCTTTCTTAGCACCTCCTATATCCTATTATACAGAAGCGGTGCTATCACCTATGGTCTTTGTTCTTAAAGTGGTTCTCATCTAAACTGCTCTGTCATAAGGGAACATAAGATGTACACTGGGTAAAATGGGAAAAAGAGAAGCTTCTCGAGGGTTCCAGAACTTGAGCCTCATGTCCTTTCTTATCCCTATCATTGTGGGTTAGTTTGAGCTCGAGATCCCCCATGGTAGGATCTTGGAGCCACCTCACCCACAATTCTCTCAACTATTCCTATCCATTGAGCCTTATAAATACAAGCTCATGTCCATAGTTGAGAGGGAGAACTATAGAGGTATTGTTATGCTATTGGATTGACTACCTAGTCCAAATCATTGGAGAGCATAGAGAGAAAAGTTGGAGCTTATGGGGATGAAGTGTTTGTCTCAAGGAGGAGCTTGTCGATAGTAAGGAAACAGTTGTAAGCTTCTCCATACATTCTTAATACAAAGCTAATTTACATCCCATGTTACTGTTGTTTTGATTTCACATGTACATGTTGCTAGATTCCTTAGTCACTAGCATGGATAAGTAGATGATTTTTCGGTGGCTTTGATGTGATTTTATGTTTGATTTGTTTGCAGGTACATAGGTTCACAATCGAAGCAGCATTCCAGGTGTCTATGACATTCAGGGAAGGTCTTCATCCTTTGTTGTTCACTCATTTGTTCTAGATTTGAGCCATTCATACTAGAGGAACATCTTTTGTCTACAGAAGGTGCAATATTCCTGATAACAAATCTGGAAACTTCGCTAGGGAGCAAAACAAATTTCAATTGATCTGATCTTCCTCAGTCCTTGAACACTTGTCCGAATCCAGGCTCCAGTTTCTAACTCTCTTCATTCAGATCTACGATCTGACTTAGTGAATTTTGGTTTGAAACTTTCAGATCTGTTCAGATCTGAACTATTTCGACCTTATATGCTCTTTTTTACTGTCAATTCATCAGTCTTTACCTTGATTTGATCAATTTTTAACTTGAATTATCATTCTCCTTGTGTTTTGGATCGATTCAGGGAACTACACATGTGCCTTTGGCAAGAAGTGGTGCCACCTCTTTAGTCCAGTTATCAGTAGGCGGTGCCACCGCCTGAATCCAGTGAGAAAGGATTGGTTCTACCTCAAAAACCACCTGTCAGCAGCTTCATCTACGTGGTGCCAGGTAGGCCCTGTTCCAGACTTTGTATTTTGATTTTTGTGTGTTTTTGGCTTACTTTTTGATGAAAATGAAGTGTATTTTTGCAAAAAAATGCTCCCTCACGGCCATGAATTGTATATTCTTCAGTCGCTTTGATTGTTGAATTATTTCTGCATTCAAAGAGAGTTTATGTTTCTTGCATTAGATTTTACATTCTTTTCTTTTCTTGAAACCTCTTGCTATTTCATGTAGATATTATTCATTGGAATTGGAAATGTACATTTCATTTTCATGAGTAGGTTTCGATTTGTTTTGGACTTGGAATGCGTGAGTGATCCATGTTATTTTGGGTCTTTCTTTGCTTGGTGTGATTCTTGTTTCCTTTTGCATGCTGATTTTTTCAGTTCTTGGTAGGAAAGATTGGTTCTTCGTTTCCTTATCTGTTTCAAAGAGAAGTTTTAGTTTTCTCTCTCTTTTGCTTTATTCGCAAGCTTGTTGAACGATTTTCTTCTTGTTTTGTGCATGATTGTTTGAAATTCTATATCTTACTTTCATTACGAAGAAATATCTATTTTCGGGTTTGCGTGCATTAGAGTTAGTTTTGTTTGGAAACGTTAGTGAAATCATCTTTCCATTAAGTTTTTATGCATTTTTTTCAAGCAACAAAAGATAGGAAACATTTTTGGTTTATTTATGTTTGATGTTCTCTAGATATCTTTCTTATTTGCTTTGAAGATTGTTTGGGGTGCATTAATATTTCACTTTTCGTTTGAAAATATAGAATTGCATTTGCATTTGGGTGTGCATTTTTGGGAAGAAAAGTAAATCTCTCTCCCTCTCTTAGGTAGAATTTCATTGAAGAGGAAAACTTGCATTATCATATAGATCACTGTGCATCTTCTTTAAATTCAAGTTTTCACTCCATGGTTCCACCTAAACACACAACATAAAATTAATGGTAGTACTAGGTTAAAAAAATTTAGCAATTTGAGTGATAAGTTAGAGACCGCGTGTTCGGGCGTCGTTAAGCATAGAAGCTGTCATTACTTTGTCCACACTACATCTTGGGACTTGTGAAACTCTTCCACGTACTGTCGGTATATCGAACGGCCTTTCATGTACCCTTGAGGTATATAGAAAGGTACTTCATGTACTCAATTGTATATCGGAATTCCCCTTGTGAATAGTTGTGCATTAGATAGCACTACTACTGATTTGAGCTCCCACATACCTAGTATATATAAGGAGACCCTTTTAGGAATACTCAAACCATCTGAGTTATCCTTTTGGCCTGTCCTGTGAGGTTCATGAGTCTTATCCACTCCTTTCCCATGTTTTATTTTTTCTTTTAGTTTGACTAGTACTTGCTTGTGCATGGTATTTAGAGGATTTTTAGAAAGTTTAGAGATGGCATCGTCATTTGGGACTACCACTCAAGAGGTCCCTTTCCAAGGTGTACCTTTTGTATTCCCTCCACATAAAGGTATTGGTACTCCTTTTATTGCAACTCTAAATCTTCCTGGATTAACTATAGGATTACCGATCTATCTTTTTAATCTAGTAATTGATGTTACACCTAATGTCTCAAATGTCACTTCTCCTTTGGGATAGGATAGACCTCAACCTAATCCCTCTCCTTCTTCGCCAGTTGTGGCTTCATCTCTTTCTTCTTCTTCGCTTGACCAAAGCTCTATGGTTAGTAGTCATGGTGATACGAAGAAGAAAGGGAAGGGTAAAAAGAAGAAGGATAAGAAAGAGAAAAAACAGCAACCATTTGCTCTTAATGGTGCTTGTTCTAAGAGAACACTCGGAAAACCCAAGTTCCCTTGTAATATTTGCAAGGCAGACCACCTTCTTAAGGAGTGTCCTGGTCTCTCCCGTGTACAAGAAGAGTAGTCTAAAAGGTCCAAACCATCTATGTCATCAACCTCTGATCATCATGTTGATGATACTCCCTCAATCAGTGACCCATTGGTAAAAGGTTGTAAGGGTAAAGTCTTGTATCCTTGCTTGATATGCAAGGCTATGCATCATACATTTCTTTGTCCAAGCATTGATGAAGCTTTGCGTTGGTTGGAAAATATTACTGATCATCAATAGGTGATTCCAACAAGTGATAGTAAGTTATCGCTTGACTCCTCGCTCGTTGACCAAGTGATCAATTCAGTTTCATCTATAATTGATCACACTCTTCCTTTGGAGAGTGAAGTGTTCGAGTCGACATCATCTCCACCCGATCCCACTCTTTCATCAGAGAGTGTTAAGAATGAATTAGTCTCTTTGACCAAATATTCATTTTTTTCTTCTCTTCTAGTAAAGAATGAACTGAATCCTATTGAGGTTTTTATGCTTCATTCTGATTGTTCTAGATAAGAGGAAATTTTTTCTATTTCGACAGAACCCTCTCCAAGTAGTGAGGCTATTTTCTTTGACTGGAGTAACTTAATAGAGTCTTATCTTCATTCGAGTGTTCCTTTCCAGATAGTTGTGAATGTTACTGCTAGGCGGATACTTCATACTATTGTTGACGAAGGGGCTTCTATTAGTATTATATCCTCAACTACTTGGCAAGCTTTAGGTTCACCTCAGCTTGTGCCATCCACCGATCAGATATTGGCTTTTAATAGAAGACCTAGTACACCTTTAGGGACCCTTTCTTAATTACCTATTACATTAGGAGGGAAAACTATCTGTATTGATGTTATGGTGGTCCAAGGTCCTTTAGATTTTAATCTACTCCTTGGATGTGATTATGTTTATTCCATGAAGGCTGTTGTGTCCACACTCTTTAGAGTTATGCATTTTCCTCATGATGGGAAGATTGTGACCATTGATCAGCTTTCTTTTATTACACCTAACCATCACATCACTCCTAGTAATCAAACTGCCCTGAATGTTCCGCATGTTCTTGTGGTTCTTCCCCCTTCTTCTAGTTAGCTTCTTCCCATCATAGGTAAAATGGGGGGCATGGCTCTAGTCTATGGACATCATAATGGAGCTAAGTCGCTAGATTTTAGGTAATGGGGGAAACATACTAACCTATGGATATCATGTTGGTAAGAGTAGGTAGGAGAGCATAGTTTAGTTTTGGTTTCAAGCTCATTAAAAAATAAAACCACTCCTTAAGCATAATTTACCTTTTGGTTTCAATCTTGCATAAAAATGAAACCATGTGTTGAGAAAAGTTCCCATTCTGCATCAAGCTGTTGGGCTTAGGGCAGACCTGGGTTCTATACTTTTGTCTTCGCACCAAAAAAAGACCCACAGTGTTGGCCCTTGCAGCAACAACCTACGAACAGGTTGCAGTCTCACTCGAAATAGCTATGGGGTGCCGTAGAATCAGGTTTCTGCAAGAAGAAGAGGGATATTACTGTACCTTTAACTTCTAACAAATGATAATCATGAAATACAGAGCTTTGATATTCACTTATTTAGCTTCGTGGTTAGATAAACAAACAGTGCCTTGCTTAACCCTTTACTGGGAATTCACAGCGAAGTTAGTATTTAGCAGTGATCTTACTTATCAGTTATATCATTATTAATGCATAAAAGAACATAACAACAACACAACAAAACCATGACACACGATATAATGTGGCTCACCCCCAGTTTAGGGGCTACGTCCACAGAACTGTGTTTTATTCAACTCTTTACAAAAACCACAGTTCTAATCTGCGCACTCAGCTGCAGATCCCTTCAATTCCTCAAAGCTGCGCACTAAGCTACAGATCTCTGCACACACAGCTGCATATCTTCTTAATCACCCAAAACCCTCTGCGCACACAGTTGCAGAGGTCATCCACGCACACAGCTGGGACTTAACCTTTCTTACAAAAAGAACCTTAGCTTCGCATCAATTCATCTTACATCAAAAGCCTAAACTGACTTCTTTACAAGAGTGCTTATTTATAGTGCACTTATTACAAAACCATGGGCTTAAACCATGTCACATTGTATGTCAAGGTGGGGTATTCATCGATATTCTTATCCTTTGATGCTTTCATTTTCTTTCAGGACGGAGGCTTGCTCACTTCTTCGTCCTTTGGTGACTTGCGCTTATCTGGCCGATTAGGGTCTGAGATAGTTTTGACCGACTCCTCTTCTTCTCCTTCATCTCCGCCATCTCCACCCTGGTCGCTTTCACTTTGTTGCGACTCACTTCGCTCTTCGCTATCCTCTGGGGGGTATTGCTACTGCGTCTGACTAGGGCCAACACCCACATTGGTGGCTGGAGGGATTGGAATGCTGGGCTTTGTTCCTGCGTCCTTCAACCATTCAGCCGGCCACTGCTAGACTACCGTGAGGATGTCTTCTTTGGTCACCACATATGGCAAATTCCAGCATGCCTTCTTCTTATCTGCATGGGCCTGGATGAAGACATTGTGCATGTCAGCCCTGAAGGTCACCACTCCATCATATTGAGAGAATAGCTCATTACTGATCCGCGAGGTCTTTACAATCTCATATGAGATACTCATGGCGTAAAAGGTGAACATAGTGTTCATCATCTTCTGGGATACTTTGTCCTGTGACACCCAGAGCGATGCATACCTCGCTGCACCTGGCATGCTTGGAGGCACGTCAATAAACTGCACTTCCGTGGGCTCTTTCCACCCGATCAGGGCAATAAGCACGATTATCCATGAATAGTGAAAGGGTCTACCTTTTTCCTGTACGTCGCGGGAATCCTCAAGAAATTCCTTAGCGATGTATGCCAAGAGATCTGCAGCGAATCGAATGTTGTGATGCTGAATGGTCGAGGTTTGATACTCTCACTTCCCTTTTGTCAGTCCGAAGCATTCCTTCATGCTATGTGCTAGCTTCACATCTTCATGTTTTCCCAAAAACTCAATGCTAGGGTCAGGCCCTTCTTTCGGCAGGCCCGTAATCCGGTGAATGAGTTCTCCATTGATAGTAATTTTCTGGTTTCCAAGACATAGGTACCCATCATGAACCAACGCCAATAATTGTTTGACTACCATGGTTACCTGTGTGCTACGACCGAAGTGGGGCACATCGAGCATCTTCAACAAACCAGCTTTGTCCAAGCCAGCAGCCCACTGTTTCACTTCTAATAATGTCGCTCTAGTATCCTGATAGCGAACAAAGTGTAAGTATGTCCCAGGTGCGAACTGTGGAAATTTCCCCTGATCATTTGTATCGTGTTCGACGTACTTGAGCCGGTCTATTTTCCCTGTCATTGTCCCGACCAGCTACACACCCAGTGGCAGCGAAGGGATGCGTAATGTGAACTTCTTCATCCACCGAGGGAGCTGAAATCCTGGTCGAACTGGCGGAAGATACGGTGGACACTGTGGTGCAATGTTCTCATCCTCTTCAAGCGGGACCTCTACTGAGCCAGACGGATTCATCTTGGGATCCTCCGGTGTTTTCCCTGATTGCTTGTGTCTGTCTTCGTTCCGCTTAGAACGAACTTCAGGCTTAAATTTTTTCCTAGTTGAGCGTGTCTGCATTGGCTGGGTCAGTGCTGGGGGAGTCTCCTTGTGGGGTGCAGATCCAGGTGGGTGGCTGAAAAGGTGCGACAGACCCTCCTGTTCAAATTCTCTCACTAACTTCTGAAGCTCGCTATCACCTGACATGGACGCAATTGTAAAACTCAAGAAAATGTAAAATGCGAACGTCGCAGGTGTGGGTGTCTTCTCATAGAATCCATCCATGACATCTGTCATAACTGTGCATTGATGATACCAAATCTGACAGAGATCTTGTCCAAACGGTGGTAGATTTTCCAAGATCTCATTAATACAGGCAGTTAATACAGGTAGCGTACCGGTGCCCTCAATTTTGATTTCTTTCAACGGTCGTATTTTAAGCTTTGACACATCTTTCTTGCTTCGGCACAAGCAGTGACTCTAGCTGTGCCAAAATAAGGACATTCGACATTTCCTGATACCAGCTTGAACCCATAACAGAATGTCTTCCACCACCTCAATGATTCCTTTCCTTTTTGAGAGCTCTGTCAGAGATAGGTACTGATATTCGTGGAGAATTTGGGTCACTTTGCTCACCATTTCATCATCCCAATAATCTCCAATGGTAGCATACTTAGGGTTTTCTTCTGACCTGATGTTTACGGTCCATGTCTTCAGGGGCTGAGTCACTTCAGGTGCTTCAACCACTGGTCCATGTACTTCGTAGTGTCCTTCTAACTCAGGAATGTTAATGTTGCATGGATCTTCATCCTTGTCAATTGCGAGGTTATAACATTCTACTGCATTAGCTTCTTGTTTCTTCCAATCAGGTTGGTATTCTACTATTTCTTGATCATCAAATACTTTAGTATGGATCAACCTATTAGCTGCGTCCAAAGCAGGACAAATCTCATGATTAGAAAATGTCAACACAAAACTATCAACAAGACTATCCCAACTTACAGTACCGTGGTGAAGCTCGACCTCCGCATACCAGTTCTTTGCTATAGGTTCCAGGGTGTGCACAAACCTATGTACCCATTCTTCATGAGGTACATGCTTCCATGCTTCGTAGAATTGCTCCAAATGTCCCTGAGGACTAGTCTTACCATTAAACCTACTTCGCACCTCCTGAGGTTGGTCCCTGAATCTTAGGCAAAGGGACTTCTGGTACGCTTCCCAACTATGAATTTACTTCTTATGACAATTCCACCATATGGCTGCTGTGGCTCTGAATGTTGAATCTAGAGTCTCCATTTTCTGTGAGTCTGGTACTTGCTCTGAGAATTGCACAATAAACTCTTTTGGGTCTGTCGAACCATCAAAAATAGGTAAGGTTTTTGTCTGTGAACTAAGCCATCTGAGAGACTTGGTAATTCTTGCACATCGATGTCCATGTAGCTCATACAGTCTATTCTGCCAATTCTCTATGCTGTCATCTGAATCTATTATGCAGGAGATGTCACACTGTCAATCCATGATACCTTCGGTAGTAGTATCAACATAATCTTCTTCCTTCACTGTGATATTATAGATATGGTCCAAAATATCCTGGTCTTCATCTCTTACTGGCTCAGTGTACCTCTCTCCTTGAGAAGGATCCAATGGTACTATGACTCTCAGTCCTTTCCCTTCGAAAGTCATCTGCCTCTTCTTCAGGTTGATTACTGCATCATTATCTATTTCCCATTCAATGCCTAGCAGTGCTGGATAGGGGTTGTTGTCATCAATTATTTCAATTACCTCAAAGTCTGCTAAGGTGCTGACTCCATCAATATCTACTGATACACTAGGGAGTCTTCCTAGGGGCACAATATTCTGTTGATTGGCTAATCTCAACTGTATAGGGGACCATTCTAGAGTAGGTTTTCCCATTTGTTCCCATGTCTACTTAGTTAATACATTTACTTATGATCCTAGGTCCAAGATGACATCAGTCATGTCATACTCTCCTATCTGAGCATTCAATCTCATCTCCCTGCCAGTCCTTCTAACTCTATGAACAATTTTTTCCTTACCAGAAATTTGTTGAGGTTCGCAAGAAGCAATAGCTTTCTCCAACTCATTTAAAGCATTTTGATTTCTTAAGAGCTTCATACAACTTTGAAAAAGGAGGACAGTGTACTTACTTTATTCGTTGAAGCTTCTTGCGGCTGCGACTGCTACTGAGGTTGTTGTGCAGGTGCTACTGATGTGTTGGGGTCAGAAAAGTCTCTCTTGGATTCCATAAATGTATCTTTTTCTCTTTCGACATCAAATGCTGGGATTTTTTCTGGGGCCTTACGGACCCAAGCCTCAGCAGGTTGTTTCTCCTTGTTCTGCACTTCCGTTGTAGCTCCACTCCTGGTAACAACATTAATGGCTGGGACAGGTCATTGCTCCATAGCAATCAGCTGAATATTCTAAGTAGGGGCACTATTTCTTTCTTGAATCTTGGCTATCAGCTGTGGACATTTCTCAATCACATGGTCAATAGCTCTGCAATATTGACATGTCGTAGTTGGGTTTCAACAGTCTCTAGCTAGATGTCCTGCCTGGTTACAGTTATAGCACACAACCTGGCCTCATCCTCTGCCAGCCATACCACCATGACCATGAGCTCCAAAATTTCCATGACCTGATGTACTACCACGGTAACCATATCCATCATTGCCTTGGCCATCATTTTGTACCCGATAAGCATCATAAGTTCGTTCTCTCATGAGTTCAAAGCTGCGACACTCATCTTCGTTGTGTCCCACTGACTTACAGAACTTGCAATAAGGGTTCTTAGGGACTTGCACATACCTCTGCAGGAGATATCAGTCTTCAGGTTGATGCTGGCTAGTTGTCCTACAGATCTCACAATATAGAACACTAGGGTTGAACGGGTTTGGTGCACCAGAATTCAGGTAATTTCTTACCGTAGGACACTGTTCCTTGTCGTGACCCTCTGTCCGACATCGTGTACACCAAACCTCTTCGCGACTAGATTTCCCTTTTTCAATATCACGAAGCTCTAGAGCCATCGCTTCCAACCGCACTTGTATTTGAGCGATACCAGAATTATCTTTGACAGGGGTTGTTTCAAGATTCATAGTGATTTCCAAGGCCTCCTACTGATCCACAACCTTCTGTTGCATGAGTGGAGTTCTGATGTGTAGTAACAAAGCTGTGATGAACCATTCCTTATCCTACACTAGTCCAATAGTGAAATTGACTTGATCTAGCAAAACTTTGAACCTCTAATCAAAGTCCCACACTGATTCTCCTCGCCTCTACTGAATTTCCTTTAGTTCAGTGATACACTGCGACTCTAATTTAGGCTTCTTAAATTCCTTTATCATCACTACTTTTATATCAGCCAAGACATGGTTCTGAGTACTGGAAAACTTCATGAACCAGGTCAAAGCGCGGTCTCTAAATGAAGTAACTAGCTACGCTCTTATTGTATCTTGATCCTTAATGTTCTTAGCAGTCCACACTACTTCACATAAGAACCAGAACTGTTCTGGATCCTCTGATCTAGTTCCTTTGAAAACGGGGAGCTTAATGTCATCATTCATATGGGCCATCGCGGATCTAGGGGAGGGGGGAGGGGGACTGATAGTAGGCAGGGGGGAACTTACTTGGGTAGACTAACCTACGATAGGAATACTCGGGCTAGGGTTACTTTAAGACTGTGACGGGTTCTCAGGGATAATAGGTCTTCGCTACGGGGTTACCGGAGGATTTCCAATAGAAGGGGTTTCTTCGGGCTTTAAGGATGATGGACTTACGGGGTTAGAATCAGTATTCTGACCTAGGGTATAGGACTCAAAATTTCTCTTGTACCTTTTGCCACTTCGTAGCAAACCAATTTTCTCGTCAAAGGTACTTTCAATTGCAAACATAGGTTAGTGATACTAAATCTAATAGTCTGATTCAATGAGCAATATACCTTTTTTAGCCAATAGCATTTTAATTCTCAAACTAAATGAATTCAAGTACTTACCCCTTGGTCTTTTGAAGAACTGTTGTTCAGCTTCACTGAAGGACGTACTTGTGTCAATGGTGAACTCCGTCACAAATGATTCAAGGGTTCGCGTTGTCCAGAAATCAACAGCTCGGGACATCTCGTTATTCACCCTTTTCAATATATTAATTCTTGCAGGGGTCCAATTAGGAAACTGACCTTCTTGGAAGTTCGTCCTTCTCTCTATTAACCTGGATAACTACTAGTGCAACTCTATGTGGATACTACCAAAGAAAATTTCATAAACATCAGAAAAAATGTACCTTTGTCATGGTTAATTTTAGGGGCGAATATTCGCACAAGGGCGAAATTAGGGGCACTTAAAAAATTTGGAGGGCGAATTTTTATAAAGAAAGTTTTTTCTAAATTTTAAATAATTCGCTCAAAATTTAAATAAAAAATAATAGAATTTAGGGTAATAGCCCCCTTCATTTCCAGAGGGAGAGGCCAAAAAACTTATTTCGTCTCCCCGATTCCTGTAAAATTTGTTCCCATTGCCCATAGAAATCACTCGAATCTGTTAAAAATACCTTATTCGCCTGGGATTTATGGCTATGAAGATTTTTATTGACAGTTTCGCCTTCGATTTTGGTTGTAAATCCAAAACAAGGGTATTTTCGCCCATCGATTTCCCCTTTCGAGAATATATTTGCAGAAAATCGTCCCTAAATCATGGAAATGGAGTGTATTGGGAAGAATTCCGCCCTATATAGTCACGTAATCTAGTTTCAAAGGTGAATACTGTTCAATTTGGAAATTTGGGTTATTTGGGAGTTGCAGGTTAAGATTATTCCGAGCTTACTGGTTCAATTTGGAACTTCGGGTTATTTGGGAGTTGCAGGCTAAGATTGTTTCAAGTTTATTCATCTTTCCAGTTCAGGGGTTTCCAGTTTGAGGCCCTAGTAGCTAGAACCCGTGGTGGTAGATCAAACCCCATGCAACTCTGGATCAAGAATCAATATTAATGAAGACTTTTCAGGTTGAGGCCCTAACAGCTTGAACACACAGTTCGTAGAGAGATCAGGTAATCTTTGTTTAAATCCGGCTCACAATATGATCACAATGAAGTGCATCTTTCTGTGATTTTCAGTTTCTTTCGTGGTGCCTAGGACTTCGTCTCATATCGATAAGAGTTGATTTCGATTCGGTTAAAAACGTAGAACATATTTCATGTTATTAAGAGTTGAGTTCAATTTTGGTTAAAAATGCCAGGTTTTAAAATTTAGGGGTTTTTTGGTTCTGGTGGATCAAAATGAATCAAAATATAGTAATCTTTGTGGGTCAAAACCAGAATTTGACTTGAGACAGATTCCCTTGAAGCACACAATAGGAAAACACCAACAACGAAAAAAAACACTTTCAAATCCCCTTACAGAGAGATGGAGAGAAACAGAAAACAGCTAGACATGAGCAATCCCTTTACAATCTCTCAGGGAAAATGCAAGGGAACATCATGTGCATGTTTAACGAAAGCAGAAGTGTGTTTCCCATATGTCTTTCTTCATTAGATTTAAGGTCTCTATTACACAGTTTAGCATTATATGTTCTGCTTGGTGTTGTTGTCAACATCATCTTTTTTACATCGATGATCCTGATCCTTGCAGAGAGGTTCATGTAAATTGAGCTTATCACAGTTACATTTCTGGTTTCATTTAGAGTATGACTTGTTAGTTGAATCCAATGTTATTAATATTTACTAGAACAGTGATTTTTAAGCTTTGGACACATGCTTGTGGATGTTTTGATTTGTTGGTGTATATATGATATTTGTGAATGTTTGAAAATTTCAGTTTTGAATAGTACTAAAACAAGTTTGTGAAAACTGAGTCAGTGAACAATGTTTATAATAAATTATGAGGCATCCAACTTTGTAGGACACTCAAATATCTATGATCTCTTTTTTAGCAGCCTAAAATTGCCTAAGAAGCACTGGCTCAAATTTACGAAAACTATATATACCGTAATAGCAAGTTATTTTGTCAAGCATACTAACTGAGAGGTTTTATAAAAAATCAACGTAACTCAAAATGTGGATAACTTATAAGTAATTTTCACAAGCATGCCTAAGTAGAAGCTCTCTGTCATGCAGGTCTTCAGTCTTTGCACCAAAGCCAAATTTCTCCGCTATTAGAATCTTGCTTACTAACTTAACTCTCCCTTTTTCCATGTTTTCCCACTGTTAATGGCTGATTGGAGGTGAAACTCCCTTCTGCATACATTGATTTTATGAACTATTTGATGTAATCAAAGATAACATAAATTCTCTGTCACTATAGCAATTTAAGGAAGAGAACAACTGCAAGGGCTCCTGCATTTTATCATAATTTCCATTAGTACATGAATATTATTTTATGGCAATGAAGCCGGTCCTATGTGAGCAACAAGTGCCTATCATTTCATGCACAGACATATCACTGCACCAAAAAGAACATTCTGTATCCTGCTTCAATCAAAACATACATGCATATTAAGGGTTTTGATATGTAATAGGGAAGAGTCCTTTTTAAACAACAGAAACGTATGCCCAATGATTACATATCCTGGAGCTACATCGTACAGGG
>LPNX010832697.1:2874-18971 GCA_001517045.1 Pseudotsuga menziesii | reverse complement strand
ATTAAACTATAAGGTTGTAAATATGTAATAACTAAAACTCATGACTTAGAGTGAAGTAATGGAAAGTACAACCTTTGGAAATAAAAATTAAAAATAAAAAAATAAAAAAATAATAATAATAATAATAAAAAGAAATAAAATAATAATAATAATAAAAATAATAATAAGAATAATATAAAAATAAGAATAAAAGAATATTCTAAATCTTAACACTTTGCACACACACAAAAAAAAATAGCAAATCAACAGCAAGAATATAGGAATGAAAATTAGAAATAGTTAATGGAATAAATGCATTACATAAATGCATATGGCAAAGATCCGTTGAAATATAACAAAAATAAATTCAAATAAGAATAAAAATAATAATAATGATAATAATTTTACATTATGAAAATGATATAAATAAAGGGGTAGGGTTTGGAGTAAGGGGCTTTTTACCCTAATGTTGGACGGAGGAGAGAGTGGGAAACGAATGGTGGCTGTAGAGAGTTTGGCTTATCACTGTGAATAGGGTTGGGAGGCCCTTAGAGAGATTCTACACACTTGATCGTGCTTGCGTACTTCTTCCTGCAACCCCATTAAGCTCGGGGGTCCTTGGGGAAGAAGAGTACCATTGGAATGGCAGGGAGGTCAACCGGTGGATCATTGGTGATTGGGAACTGATCGACGTTCGTGGGAACCTGACGGAGTCCGTGGTGCGGCAACTTCAGACAGAACAAGCCTGCGCAAGGAGACTCTGGTTTTTATGAAATTGTTGTATATTTAGATCTGCATTGGATTTATTTATAGATCTGGATTTCTGATCTGTTTCTGTAAATTATTAAAAATCTGGATCTTTAATTTAGACCTGTATTTACATTTTATTATTGTTCCGGTCATTACATTTGTGTTTTGTCAAAGATCAGTGTTCTCATGTTACGATCTGCAGAAGTAAAAGTCGATCTGGATTATTTGATTTCCTGAATCCTTGTTAAAAAAAAAATGCTGTGTGGTTTTGTTCACTCTTACATGCTACATCTGAAGAACGATGGCCTTACTGCTAGAATTTTGTTATAAGTTTCAGATTTCATATGATTGGTACTTGACCGTAAGCGACCCAAACCCTTCCAAGGGTTTTGCATTTGGCATCCATTGATTGAAGTCGCAAGTGTATGATTGCCTGGGATTTTGTTTTTCTTGTGTATTGCACCAACTGCTAGTTGGCGAAGCCACGGATTTTGATTCTGCATGCATGCATGTCACCATAACCTGTCTGAACTTATACTAGCGTGTGAACCATACTAATCTAGCATATACTACACATGCCTGCGTCCTTATATAAGTCACCGATATGAAATTTGGGGATCTGATCAAAGAATTAGTCATTCCTCTTCCCCATTTGGGTATGCGAACCTATGTTTCTTGTTTTTTAGTGGTTACAGATCATTGGATCTGAAACAAACTCTTAACCTGGCACGTTTGGAATAACTGTAAAGATGGAAACTCGCCACTGCATTCTTTTGGTGGATGGGCAGGCAAACGATTTAATGGTTTGATGTCATGGTATTTGTTTGGGTTGATGCTTGGACTGTTGGTGGACTTTGGATTTGTGTGCGCCGATGTTGTAGGTCAATGCATGGGTGACTTGGTGCTTCAACATTAGCGTTAAGCCAATAAGTTTTTCATTTGTGGCCACATTGCTGCGATTTTCATTCCTTTGCCCATACATTGCAGATGCCATTTTGGATAGAGTCTGATTTTATTGAATGTACAAACTGCTGTGTTATATAAAAAGTGATGACTAAATTTATATACAGGTCTGTAGTTTGGGTTCCGTGAGGAGCGGATTGGGTGTTCGTTTCCAGTTTGTTGATATACATATATATTTTCGTGGTTCATTAGGCAGCATGGATATCCGTACCCTATCAATCTCTTATCTGATTTCATTCCCCAAATGGTTGCTGGCTTATGCAATCTAAGCCCTCACGCTGTTTTGGAAACTACCATTTTCATTTTTGATGCTGTATGATAAATCGATTTTACAATATTCCGTGCCATTGCATACTGTCAGAGAAATCGATTTACAGTATTCCTTTCCATTTATGTATCTCCTAAGCCATCATGCATTCAAGGATCGTTGAATATCCAAGATCGTGAAAAAGGAAAAAGTGTTTTCATTGAATATCAACCTATTTCTCAAGAATATGACAAGAGTGCTTATTTATATTGATTATCGTATCTATATAGTGTTTATGAGTTTTATATTGTGAGATGTGTTTAATGTGATTAAAGGTTTTATTATGCTTCTTATATGGGATATATGTGATTGAGGCGAGTAGATATATTATGTTTGTATTTTAATGTTTCTATTTTAAATGTTTTTGTTATAATTTAAATTAATTCTTATGTTTAGAATTATTTAAATTTTGATTTAATTATATATTATGTTTCTATTTTTAAATGTTTTTGTTATAATTTAATTTAATTCTTATGTTTAGAATTATTTAAATTTTGATTTCATTATATATTATGTTTCTATTTTTAAATGTTTTTGTTATAATTTAAATTAATTCTTATGTTTAGAATTATTTAAATTTTGATTTAATTATATACTATGTTTCTATTTTTAAATGTTTTTGTTATAATTTAAATTAATTCTTATGTTTAGAATTATATAAATTTTGATTTAAATTGGTAAATAAATAGGGTTAATAAAGTATGTTTTATAAAATAAAAGAATATAGGTAATAACCTAAATCATAAGGTATTACAAATTGGATTTTGGTATTTTTTATAAAGACTATAAGATTTTTATTTTCCATATGATTATAAAAAACAAAAAAAAATGTGTGTATTTTTCCTATCATGGAATGACGGATGTTACAATGTTCAAGTTGGATAGAGCCCTTCCATTTGGTTTGGAATTTACTGTTATTGCCCATATGAATACTAGGACCATCAAAGGACTGAAAAGAAGAGAATGATTCTATGGATGCAGCCATATGGTTGGAAGCTCCAGAATCAATGAGGAAGGCAGGTGTTGATGTGCAGCAAGCTTTCAGTGCATGTCCTTTCCTTGGGTATTCTTCTACTTCTTCTTCTTCAGAGTCTTCCTTCCTTGCGCTAGTAGGTACAGAAATGTTATGCCTTTTCAAAAGGAGAGCCATTTCATCAAGTTGTCTTCTCATATAGGAGATTTCTGAATGGAAGCCCCTTCCACAGTAAGGGCAGAGAACCTTGCCTTTTCCATTCTTCTTGCTTCTCTTCGAACCTGAAGGTTCTTTTGACTGTTCAGACTCACCTCTTTGCTTCCCTCTGTCATTCACTACCTTATCTCCTTTTGCAATAAGAGCTAGATTTTTGGGAGATCGAATGATCCCCATTTGGATCAATTTATCATTCTCAGAAATAAGAGATTGAATTAAAGCATCAAGAGTGGGCATCTTCCAATTTGGAGTAGTGAGCCTTACTGTTTGGAAGGTGGATACAAAGACTGAGTAGTCTAAATTGAGCTTTGTGAGAATAGAAAGAATGAGTTGATCTTCATCCCTCTTTACTTTGCATTGCTTCAACTGATATATTAGGTTTTTGAACTTTGAGAAGAATTCATTTAGAGATTCAAAATTTGATGGATTGAGAGTAATCAGATAATTTTCTAGCTGATGGATCCTCATGTCATCATGCTTATCAAACAAGGAAGCAAGCTTGTCCCAAACCTCCTTAGGAGTTTCCAAGTCTAGGATGTGATATCGAAGATCTTCAGAGACTAAGGAGAGCATGAGTCCAATGGCTTCATCAAGCCTATTCATGTACTTAGCTTTGTCTTTATCTTATTCTGGCTCTTCTTCTGTTTCTTCAATGAGTCTAAAGAGATGCTTGGTGCGGAGCAATATTTTCATGTCATCCTTCCACTAGTGATAGTTGAAGGGAGTGAGGCGCTCCATTGGATGAGCCATTTTGAATGTAATAAGAAAGATTGAGCTGATGTAGCGAATGCAATGAGAAGTAGAGGCTGCTTGTAGCAAATGCTGTAGAAAAGATGATAACCTGTCACACAAACAAACAAACAAAATGATCCGGCTGGAGATCTGAGGAGGAGAGGAGTCTTGTCCACGGAGGCTCTGATACCATGTGAATTTGAGCATATAGATCTGTAGAAAAAAACAAAACTCACAAAGAAGATCTCACAATTTACTCACCAATTAAAGAATGAAATAGTGCAAAAGGCTTGCAGCTGTGAATGCTTTCATTAATCGAAAATTAATTCAGATAATAATTACAATGATGTAAAATGGATTTAATAGCCACAAGCAATTTGAATCCACATGAGGAAGTTCGAATTGATGACTCTACTTGACTGTAGGTAACCAAGACTTGTCTAAATCACAGTTGGAGTTCTAAAACACAACCAACTATTATATTTAGTATTAAATAATGGTTAACTGACTGTGGTAGGTGAGAAAAGTGCCCCACATGTGTGCAATTAATTACACCATTATTTAACTGAATGTAACTGACTCCTAACTTAACTTGACTAGTCATCAACTGAAGTTAAGGACCCAGTAGTTAACTGTCCTTGTCTAAATCATAACCAGAGTTCTAAAACACAACCAACTGTTACATTTAGTATTGAATAATGGTTAACTGACTGTGGTAGGTGAGAAAAACATGCCACATGTGTGCAATTAATTAAACCATTATTTAACTGAATGTAGAGAGCTAGAACTGAATGTAACTAACTCCTAACTTGGCTTGACTAGTCATCAACTGAAGTTAACTGACCTTGGTTGGTTTCGGCACTCCCAGTTGCTTCCTAAATTGTAGGGATTGATCTAGGAGACTCCTAAACTTATGCAATCAAGTGCAATAAGTGGAAGTGAGCCTCAATTAGTGTTCCCCACACTTTGGTAACTGAAACATGTGCCCCAATTAGGTTAAGTTTAACCAATGGTGCTAATGACTATAAATAGACTGGATGGACTCCCGATTTAGACATGACTCCTGATTTAGACATATGACCAAATTTGGACAAGGGAAGATTAGTAATCCTAACAATAAATGCTAAGTAATACCAGGATTCAAAGTTAGTTTCCACCTACTTGCCATAAAGTAGCCTTATTAGTAAACTAGAAGAAAGCAGAATGTAAGTAAATCTTATTTACGGTGCAAAAGAGAAGCTACTTTAGTTAACGTAATTTGAAAGTGTAGAATGATAATCGTTGGACTATTTCATTTTTCGCTAACCATTACCTATTAGTAAAACTCATATTCATCATTTTATGTTATCTTAAATTTTTTTAATTTTTGTGAAAATTTGGGGTTTTTGACATGTGGTATCAGTGCACAAGGTTCAAACGCTAGGCTTTGATGAAGCCCAACTTGCTTTTATGAAACAGTGAATTTAAATTATTTTGCCGATGTTATTTTCTTTTAATGTTATTCAACAAAGAAATTGTTTTTGAAGTTTAAAAACATGTATGGAAAGGCTAGAGGAATATGCGGAAGAGGAATCTCTATAGACTGAACAAGAAAACTTACCAAGAGACCCTATACAAGAATATCTAACCACTAATTCCTTAGAACTATTACAAATAGTATAAGACATAAAATATAAAATGGAATCTGTAAAATGAGAGAATGAAAGGATTCTGAGGGCTCAGGAGGAGCTGAATCAGATCCTAATAGAAAGATTTGAAATTGAGGAAAGGGGAAAAAGAGCTGATTTAGAAGATACAAGTCATCAACATAAATATAAAAAGATTAAGAAAACTAAAAATGAAAGCAACTGATAGTAGCGATGACAATAATGATACTAAAAAGAGAAAATATAAATCCTGTGAGGAAATTTCTGGGGAGTTTAAAAAGATTAAACCACCAACATTCAATGGAGAGACTGAAAAGGGGGCGGAACTGGAATCCTAGTTATCTGGAATTAAGAAGTACTTCCATATTTATAACTATTCTAATCAATTAAAGGCTAGAATGGATATCTACAATCTTTCAGGAAATGTTAATATTTGGTGGCAGGACTTGAAGAGAGTGAAGGGAATAAAAGAGGAGAACGTAAATTGGAGTACATTCAAGAGATACTTTAAAAAGAAATTTTTGTCCGAGCAGTACTATGAAGGGAGAGAAAAAGAATTCTATGATCTTAAATTAGGATCAGTGACTATGAAAGATCTAAACAACAAGTTTTTATGTCTACTTAGGTATGTGCCATATCTTCTAGATGAAAAACCAAAGGTGCAATGATTGCTCAATTGTCTACCTTATCATATTAAGGACATGATTGAGTATGAAAATCCAAAAACTTTAAAAGAAGCTATGAGGAAAGACAACTTCCATTATGAATAGAATCAGAAGAAGGAAAGCATGGCCAACTGGAAGGCCAAGAAGAATAAAAACCATCATGATGAAAATGAATAAAGAATTTGTGCCCAACCGAAATTCTAAAAACAATAAGGACATAAATATTTCTAACAAGAATTTCCAAGGGAATAAGAATAATTCACCAATCACTCAAAATAATTCAAAGGGTAAAGAATATGCTAATAACCGTGGTAATTACACCAAGAACTTTGAACGCAAAGAACCTATAAAGTGCTAGGAGTGTAATGGCCCACATTATGCCTTAGTTTGTCCTAATTGGAAAAATAATGTCAGTAATATCCATACTATACAGAAGGAGATGACTGTTGGAGACTTAGCGAGAACCATGCGCATGAACAATTCATCCTTGGAACTTCCATGGTGGAAGTAGAGGGTATGATAAACCAAACCCCTATAGCTATTCTAATTGATCCAGGAGCTAGTTTTAGTTATATTTCACCTAAATTGCTATAAAAATGTAAGCTTCCTATTGAAAAATTTGAAAATTCTTGGCTAGTTTAGTTATCCATTGGTGCAAAAAGGAAGGTAACTTGTTTTGTAAAATAATATGCAGTAGTTATTGATCAATTTGAAACTATTGTAAAGCTTAATGTATTACCTCTTAATTCTTATGACTTACTAATCGGTATGGATTGGTTAGAACAACATAGAGTGATTTTAAATTGTTATGATAAAACCTTTACGTGTATAAATAATGAGGAAAAATCAATACGTGTAAAGGGAATCCCTTGAAAAACAACCATAAGGTAGATTTATGCTCTGCAGCTTAAGAGAGTTGTTAGGAAGGGTTGTAAAGCTTATCCAGTAACAATAACTGATGAGGAGAATCTAAATAAAATAGACAAATTAAAATTGGAGGACATACCAGTTTTAAGAGAGTATGCTGATGTATTTCCAGAAGAAATTCTGGGGTTACCTCCGAAAAGGGAACTAGACTTTACCATAGAGCTGGTACCTAGTGCAGTACCCAGATCAAAGGCCCCTTATCGAATGAACATACTTGAACTTAATGAATTAAAGTCACAATTAAAAGAATGGACTGTTATTTCAAGTCAAGAACTCTGAATAAATTCTACTTAACAGCTTAGTAAATAAGAACAATGTAAATATAAATAATAACTAGTATGAAACTACAAATTTTACATATGTAGAAACTATTTTATAAATATCAAACAGGCTTATACTTATGAAGGAAAACTTTAGGGTTAAAACCCTAATCAATTTATTTAATTATTCTAAATCAAAACATCTAAATTGTAATACATTTACTTGGATAATTATATAGATAAACAATTAAACTACTATAGAATCGTTACAGTCCTTCCTGAAAATAAACAATTTTAAAAATAAATATCACAACACACCTGTAATAATAATTTAACCAAATTAAACAAGTAGCAGAACCCTGTTAATAATAAATTGAAGAACATATTTAGACAATGGTTTCATTTAAGGAAAGCCCTAGTTTGTATATTTCTAACAAGTAGGTTAATATTATAATTTACACACTACAACTGGGTTACAATCTTAAATAATAACAATAATCTATTTACAAAAGATATTAGATAGTATTATTCTTCATTAACAGTCGATTAGAAAAAACCCTAACATACACAGAGTCACAATATACAAGATTACTGCAAAAATGAGACTGAGCACGAAGTAAATCTTTCTTAAAACCCAATGTATTACGTTGACAGGCAACAACACTGAAAACTTAACCAAATTACAACACCTAGCTCAAGGTCAGGACTACCGAACAACATAGCGAGGGTTTGTAAACAAGATAGAACCAACAATTTTTTTAAAACCATGTATCTAATGGAGAAACCAGACAAGCTTCCAAACTTGGGGTTTCACCATTGACAACCCTATTTACAAGAAGGGTAAGAACCCATTATTCAAACCCAGGGATTACCAGATGGAGCCACGAGTCCTTGAAGCCAACCAACATTATCTTCGTCACTGGTTATAAGAAATGTCACGAGTTCCTGCAAGGAGAGCACGATGCTGTGGGTTATTACAAGACTATTTTTCTATTGGAAACCTAATTGTAAAAACAACTTTACTAGTGAGTCTATCATTTTTAAAAAGAAAACCAAACATTTTACCTTTAATAAAATAGTGTTGAACAATCTAGCAAAGAGACTATCACTAGCTGCAAATTGCACATACAAAATCTCCAAACCCTACGACACCGATGGAGCACAACCAGTAGCAACGAATCCTTAGCTTCTCATAGAAGTGACAAGCAATAGGGAAAGCAAGATGGAGTTAAGAATAGGCCACGAGCCAAATGCAAACAAAACTAGTAAAATATTGCATAGTAAAACCCACGGCTAAGAAGGTTGCCAACAATACTGAACTAAAGATACTACAGTAACTTTAAACCAAAGTTTTGGAGCAAGATAGTATAAGAAGAACCCTCACAGCTGCCATGAAACTATGCAGAGCAGCCCGAAGGCCATCATGAACTTCAGAGGCAAAATGAGAAAGCAAATAGGGTTGTAAGATTTTATATCGCCAATACATGGATAGGAGGAGACCACGTGCCCTCAAATACTTCTAACCATGTAAGGGTCGATTCCAAAGTCCACCTACAGTTCAATCATAAAACTTATTAAAACAATTATTTTTACCAAACTATGCATGAACTATGAAGTACGCATATATATATCACACTGTTATTCATATTTAAACTATATCATAATGTTGATAGCTTTGAATTTGGCATATGGTTAAACAATAATTTCTTTACAAAGACCCTAGTGAAATGGGGTAACCACTTGACCTCATGGATAATCCCAAAGTTGATCATGCTTAGAACCTTTCTTTCTACAATTAGATTTATATACTTGCAAAATGATGATAAAGTATGCATGTATTATACTCCAAACTTATCACTTAAAAACCAATGGCTTGGGTGGCTATAATATATGGAGTTGAATAGAATAGTAAAAGATTATAAAGACGGATTTGGCAAGGTTTGACTCTAGTTTAAACTTTCATAGACATTAGTTTCTTCTCAACTTTTCAATACTAGTAATGTACCATATTTTTTATTTGGCAATATTGTTTGTGATTGTTCATAATAACCTGTACTTAGCATAGTGAAGAATTTTGATCATAGCAGAAATATCTACCATAATAGCTACTATAAACATTAACTTAATATAAGAGAGGCATTATGGTAATAATAAATTACAATGGAATAACCATGCTCAAGTCTATAATCATTGGAATGACTCTGATTGACTTAGATTTAGGAAGTAAGGGTAAATACTATTCCATCTTCACAATAATCAAGCTTATAATGTCAAGGAGGTTTCTAGGCAGTAACATCCCTACAGAATGAAAATAACGATCATATTGGTACTTTAGTAAATAATACGGTAATGTATGTGGTTACAATAGTACATGCAGTACGATGTTAATGTAAGTAAGAAAGTTGATAACTTGTTAGTGAGCAACTATTTTTTTTACATATAAGTAATAGGTTGATAATTTCCATAACTAGTTAGTTAAAAATAAAATCAAAACATATATTCTATTGAGAATTTTTACTATCAATATTGACAGAAGCTCTTTCATGAATAAAAACGAATAATACGAATAAATATAACATTTGTGAGATAAGCATGTTAAAATAGAAATAAATATACCACAAATATTATGAGCTTAGAGTTCACAGTAAGTATCTTTGGTGTCCCTAATATTAATAAAGAAAGAAACCCATATCTCTAAACTCTGCTTACAAGAGAAACTATAGAAGATAGATTACTTTACCTCACTGAAGTTGCCTGAGATTTATCAGCTTATTTTACTAGCATATTATTTGGAAACATAAATACTTCTTGCTACCTTATGAATTAAAACGTTTATTTGTTCGATTGTACCTGTTAAAACTATAAGAAATAGCAATCCATTTGCATTAGCATAAATGCTATAGTAACCCAAGGATTCAAAGTTAGATTACACCTACTTGCCATAAAGTATACTTATTAGTAAACTCAAAAAAAACAATATGCAAGTAAACCTTATTTACGTTACAAAAAAGAAGCTACTTTAGTTAACATAATTTGAAAGTGTATATTAATAATCATTGGACTATTTTATTTTCTGCTAACCATTAGCTATTACTAAACTACATATTCAACATTTTATGTTATCTTAAATTTTTTTAATTTTTGTGAAAATTTGGGGTTTTTGACACTTGTCAGCTAGCTTCTATGGTGCTGGTGGGGGACTATGTCATGTGCATCCTGGGGCTAGGAGAGACCCTGTAGCTCAGCCAAATCCACAGACTTTTGTAGTTTTCCCTTCTAGGACCATGCTTAGGATAGATGATGTAGCTGAGTCATCTCAACTAGTGACTAAGGAGCGTCATGCATTGGCAGATGCAACACGCATGGAATTGCATGGTACCATGATGGTTGTACAGGAAGAGAGACACAAAGAGACCACTGCACCTACAGAGCCTAAGTTACAATCGGTGGTAGATGATGTTCTCAGCATTATTGATCACAACACAATGCTAGAGCATGCTATCATGGCTCGCCATGAATATTTTTGGATTGCATCATAGATGAAGGCCTCGACTGATGGGAAATGTATATCTTTATTGTCATCATTTGATTTTCATGATTGTAATGTATCCTCAAATGAATCTTTTTTTAACTAATACTTTGCTTTGTGTTAGACATCCATGAACGAGCCTGATTTCATGGAGGCACTATTTGGTAGTGATGCATCTGTTTGAGGGCCTACTACAGTTTCATCCACACACATCGATGAGGTATGTGTTAACTATCATCCTAAATTTGAATTTATAAATTCAAGTCAATTGTTGAACACGTAATATTTTATTTTGTTCCAACTTTCCTCATTTATCTTATTCATATTGTATAGGATAGAGGCAAGGTAAATGCACATGATTCTACAAAGCTTTGCTCAAGTCGTACGCATGACATGCCAATCGACGAGGTACTAGTTATTTATGTTCAAATTGTTTCCATATTTATGTTCATATTATAATTTACAGGTTCAAATTGAAATTCTCAAGTTCAAATTGTAATTAATTAATATAACTATATTCATGTCATGGAAATAGACACAAACACATGAAGCTACAGACAAGGGCATTGAAGCCGCTGTGATGTTTATGGATGAGTGGGATGCTGCTCATCGACCAGGTCCTGATGAAGGCTCGTTCTAGCAGATACCCAACCACCCAAGCCTGAAACTCGACTCAAGCGAGGTGACTTCATAGATCTATGTTTCATATCTATAATTAATGTTTTCTCACATTCTACATGTAATTTAAATATGTGGTATGTAACTGAATTGTAGAGTTCACGGTTTTAACTTCTACAGTTCTCAGACCTAGGCAATTTTACTTTTGATGTGCATGAGCAAGACCAGGGGAATACTGTAGCTGGTGGTAGTGTCCATGATGGTCGATCTCTTGATCAATGGCGTAGGAGGGATTTGTAGACTATTATTTGTGGACGTTATTATTTTGGACTTTATTATTTTGTACACTATTATTTGTGGACATTATTATTTTGGACTTAATTAGTTTGAACTTTATGATTAACGATATATATATATATATATATAGAGAGAGAGAGAGAGAGAGAGAGAGACTTTTTTTTTAACATGATGGTTTGTTAAATGTTTTAATTATTTGCAATTATAGTTTAAAGTTATTAATGTTTTACAATCTCAATGTTATTTAAAAATCATTAATTTTATACAATCTTACGAAATTGTACAATTTTCCAATTTAATAAAAAAAAAAAAATTGTTGGCAAAGTGCTGGAACCCCCCTGACTAGCAGGGTTGCCATTGGCTGAGTGGCCATGAACCAGGGGTATCTAAGCTGTCAAAATCACCCGGGGATTGCACCCATCCTAGACCGCACCAACTCTTAACATGGTTGGATTTTTGGTATCCGACGAGATTAAAACAGGTGACCTTCCAGCTTAGGGGGCATCTTAACCATACCTTGCCACCAACTGTTCTACATCTCATGGATTCCAATTTAATAAATTACAAGTTTACAAAATTTACAATTTTACAATGTAAGATATAATAGTTGCAAATTACAACTACAATGTAAAATTTGATTTCGTATTTTAGAAGAAATTTTGATTTTCTACATTTCAAAAGCATCTCCACTATGTCAATGTATCAAAATTTGCATATAACTTTAATTAACCTAGCCAATG
This sequence comes from Pseudotsuga menziesii, assembly GCA_001517045.1. Taxonomy (NCBI): domain Eukaryota; kingdom Viridiplantae; phylum Streptophyta; class Pinopsida; order Pinales; family Pinaceae; genus Pseudotsuga; species Pseudotsuga menziesii. Next base: position 6,369 of record LPNX010832697.1, on the reverse strand, counting down.
GGTTATAGGAGTGCACGTATCCATAATAAGATCATGGTCAGCTACTGACATCTTCCATCTCTTTGGTTCACCTCTCTTCACCCTGATTTTAATGAGATGTATCCGAGCTGCCACCACCAAATGACTATACTGACAAGATATATATTCAGGCATGAAATCTCTATAAATAATATAGTCACCTTGTCTTTTCACTTTTTTAAAAATGTGGCCCATCACAAATAGGTCACCAACTTGGTATGAGAACTCTCCATCGACAAAGGGTCGCACCAATCTGCTTTTGATTTGTGTACACAGCATAGAAAAGTATGCCACATGATCATCATTTCCCGGTGGTGAAATTACAAGAAATACATCACCTTCATCAATATTTTCAAATATTAAACAAATATTAAATATATATATGCCTGTGTACAAGACTAGAGGTTTAAACATTCAATCAAGTATCATGTACCTTGCTTAACCAAATAAGAAACCCGATCATGATCTAGTGAAACCACTACCTCGTCAGTGTGGATCTCTTGCCATGTCAAAATTAGATGTGGACCCTTTGGATTAAGAGGGACATATTTCCATTATTTTACATATGCATCGTCAATGCAATGATCAAACCCCAATCCATTGGTGTTAATGTAGAACTCACAGAAACACACATACTTCCTCGTTTCAATGGAAAATATGTTGCCCATGTCTTTAGTACAAACTGAATGTAGTTATCTCATACCAGGTATGGTATCGCAATACCATGGCATGTATCTACTCACATATCCAAGGGAAACATCCGAAAAAAACCTGCATCGAATAAAAAAATCATATTTAGATATATAATAATACAAACACATTTATTAAATTACAATTAAGTTTTTGTTCCTACCAGCACACTGGCCTTACTTATTCATGACCATGGTGACCCAAATTTTGTGTGCACCAATCAACTACTTCTTCTGAGCACTTGAGTCAAGATGCATTATGACTCATTTGGTACCTCTAAAGTGCTAGTTTTATGCATGCACCTGCGCGATGATGCTCACCATTTCCATGCCCCGTTTCAAAACATATCCAGGTGTGTCAAATACATGTCTCTTTGCAAAGAAGACTCAACCAATAAAATGAGCATGCTGATTTGAACTTCCTCACACACCCATTTGACCAAATCCAATGTTCTGTAAATCACACCCCATTATTTTTGAATGAATCATAAATCAACCAAACTAATTGTTGAATAAACAATGTGTCATGCTCATGATCATCACTAACATAAAAATGGTATTCCTTGATCACATCACGTGACTGATGAGTGCTATCCCTACCATCATTGCTCACCTGATCATGTCTATACAATACATGTTTGAAGGTGGACACCTGCTTGGAGTAATAATACTCACTTTGTATCTCTCTTTGAGGAGAAAATGTGTAATTCTCAGTAAAGTCTACCACCTATAGTATTGTGCCTGGCTCAAAAACCACACGAGAATTCTTAAATCATAAAGCTTGCCACCTGGACGTACAGGAGTGTTTAATGTATTTGTAAGTATTACTTTGAAACTTGTTCATGAATTCTGAAATAGGAATATCATCCTCTTTGATTCCCTCTCCCATCCTTTCTTTATATGATTCTCTGCATATAAGAGAACAACAAGAAGTTTCATCGTTTTCATCTATATTTACCCTAAATTTAATGTATTTGTGCAGTGTTTTTCTTGAAATGTGGAGTAGCTTTGACATTGTTGCGACCATTCGATTTCTTGAGGTGCTTCGTGTCACAATAGCAGTTGTAATTTCCCTACGTACAATGTTGATATCAGTTTTTCTTCACTTTCCAAATGCCAATAGTGCACTTGTTACATTTTCAGTTACATTCTCACATGCATTTTTATTTTTAACATCCTTAAAACCCAACAACTTTGTGGCAGACTTAAATTTTTTGTTTTTTATCAATCCATGTAGGATTTTAGCTTGTGTACTCACTGATTGTTGTTCAAAGTACAACTTGATTATGTTACTAACATCATCTCTGATTGTCCGATCAGGGGTCGAGTTCCCAAAATCTTCTTGAGCGGCATCATCCAATCCTCTTAAACAATTAGCAACCATTCCAATGTCATTGAAGCTCCCAATTGCTCTTGAGAAATCAGAGGGACCACGATCATATGATGACTAGTTAGGATCTAGCAATAAATAAATACAAACTCAAAAATAAATACAATCTCTTGGAATAAATACAAATAAATGCAAGCTCAAGAATAAAATTTTATTTTTACTTATCATATTGTAATTGCTAGTTAAAAAGACAACAAATAAATTATACAAGCTTGATTATGGAGGAATGATGCTTGTTGTAGTAACTGGAGATGAATATGGACCTTGGTTTAAATTGGATTCCTAATGGTTCAAAGGTATTCACTCAGCCACCAAGGTTGTCTTAGGACTGAGTATTGGAGAAGTACCCCTCACATCATGGTGCAGGTAAAACTGTTAACTGCTTGGCCACAAACAACACCTCTTTTGTTTTCCTCATAGGTGGGAATCTAGTCAATTCGGTAGGGGTTGTTTCCCTTTTCGCTTGATAGGTCCTCTCAATGGCTAGCTACTTCGGGGTTCCTTTGGTACTCTTGATAATGAGTTTTAGGGAAAATCCCAATTACTTGCCACAGTTGTTGCGGATGAGACTTATGTCCCAAACCAGATGTTATTAATTAAATTAGGTTATTAAGTAAAATATGTTATTCTACCTTACCTTAAGTAAATTGTAATGTCATTGTAATGTCATTGTAGCTGTAATTATGATTCTAATTGTAATTGTTGATTTTCTTTGAGATCATCATTGTCATCAATGCTTAAAGCCATATGATTCCAAGTGATTTGTACATGATTGTAATGTAATTGTAACTGTCATTGTTTAATGTAATTGTGATTGTAACAGGTAATTATCATCAGTAACATAATGCAATGTAAAATTGTATTTGTATTTACTCTACCTTACTGTCCCATTGATGTAAGGTTGGTGCGTATGCACGTTAATGTGATTGTAATTATAATTGTTCATTTTCTTTGAGATCATCATTGTCGCCAATGCTTAACTCCATATGATTCCTAGTCATTTGTATATGATTGTAATGTAATGTAATTGTAAAATTGTTTAATGTAACTGTAATGTAATTATCATTATTATCATAATGTAATGTAAAATTGTAATTTGAACACTACGAGAATGACCATATATGAATATGAAATTAAAATCATATTAAAATCGATGAAAGGAGAGATAAGGCTATACAAAATATAAAGAAAATAAGTGCAATGATAAGGCTATATATGCATATTCATTTAGAAGTAGATATTGTGCTAGAATATTATGCACTATATTATTATATATATTCATCAACCATTCTCTAATTTCACTGGACAACTCTAGAACTACTCATACTATAATACACTTACTTTGTATATATGTAATTTAGTGTAACTTGGTTAAACATTTTTTTCAATTCTTTCCAA